>VZRV01002978.1:57389-390104 GCA_013398115.1 Falcunculus frontatus
TTTTTTTTTTTTTTTTTTGTAATTCCCTTCACATCTAGGAATGGAAACATGCAGGAATGCTGTCTGTTCTGTTCCTTTGTCAAACTGCAAAGGAGCCTGGACAACTGTTTGCTTTCCCTTTAGAAAGGGGAATTTCTCAACGAAGAGAAAGGGTTGTCCCTTTTCCAAATCCCATAATAGCAATTATGGATATTTCTGTTTTCTCACCAGAAAGAAAACATACCATTTGATTATTTCCACATATAATGAAGATAAATACTCCCTAGCGATATTGTTCCTTCACCTGTTTACCAAGTAGCACTGTAATTTTTAAAAGACAGAAAAATTTTAGTCAAGTCCCTCATAATGTCCTTTGTATTTGGAGGTTTATTGCAGACCAGAGGAAATTTAATGTGGGGATGTCTTTTAAAATACCAGAAGACCTGGCAAAATAGTGAAATATACGTAACTGTGGTACTTCTGAATCACTGAGAGACAATCTATCCCACACAATGTCTTTGAGGACCACAAATTCTCAAGGATGCAAAGTTCTTCATTAATATTTAAATGGCACAGCAACTGGCTCACAAATACTCATGTGTGGCTTTATTATTTTTGATCCCACATTATCCAAAGTTTTCATAGTGGGATGACGTTATTAAGCTCTGAAGACCCTGCTGCAATTAGAAAAATGCAAAATAAAGCAGGCTTAGGCAATTTCTACTTGCTCTTCTATTATTAAACTTTTCCAGCTTAAGAAGATAAAAAACCCAGCAGTTTGCTCTTGCACAATTCTTTTCGTCTGCAAAGCAAAATTTTCCCTAAAGCCAAAAGCTTCAGGATAATACTGTCGGCCAACATTTGCCCCACAGGGAAACACAAACAAGATAATTTATAAGTGCACTGGGTTTAAAACTCAGCAGGAAAATTAAGCCAGCTCAAAATGCCCCATTTAGATAGTGGGGGAAAAATACCACGAGAGATTATGAGTTGGAGTTGCAATTTCCTGAAGAAATTGCAACAAACACAATGATATTAATAAAAGATTGAGTAAAAGAAAGAATGGTTTACCCATGAAAAGGTTATTCACCACCAAAAGATGTCACCTGGCTCCCAGGGACAAAACCAAGGCTGCAGCTGTTCCCAGAAAATCAACAACACCCATTTTTTCAGAACTCTTTTCTATTTCTCAAATGCACCTCTTCCCCTGGAACAATGATCCAGATTCCAGCAAATGCAAGCACTTAACTGTATGACAAAAGATGTGATAGCTTTTAAGCCTCTAGATCACCAAAATGAAAGAATAGATGAGCTGGGGATGTGACTTTATTGATATAAATTCAGTCTTCTGTATCTTGTGTTTGCATGTAAATGTCAGGTAAACTGCAGACCAAGTTGTGAAATATATGAATTTTAAGTAACAAACTTTCCCTCTTCTACCAGCAAGCCCCCTACTTAATATCTTTTCTTTATACCCCTTGTGACTGTACGGATTGCATCTCTGGATTCCTTGTGAGCTCATCCTTTTTGCTGCCAGGCTGACATTTGAAAATCAGCTGTGGAATTCCTCATCAGGCAATGGAAAGGTAGCGGTGGTCATGCAGGTGTAAGCCTTCCAGGCAGAAGGTGAACCCTTAGGTGTGTGTCTGTGCCCCTTTGGTCCAAAAGTCACATTGTCAAATATGTTTAAACTACAGAGCAGCTTCAGCACGGATGCTGTGCTCCCTCCGTGTGCCTGTGGTCTCTCTGTGATGGTTAGACAGGTGCCAAGAAAAAACGCCAGAGAAACCAGCACAGGAAAAACAGAGCCTGAAACAAAACGTCGCAGTGCACGGAGAAAGTGAAGCTGGAGGGTGAACGGCGCTATTCAGTCCCAACCAGGGGCTCTTGTTCTTGAAACTTTGTGCTTGAGCTGAAGGGCACATAACAGGGACTATTAAACCCCACTTTTCTTCAATGTCGGCCGGTACAAAGCAACGCATCTAAAGTAATTTCAAAGTGAAGAAGAAGAAAGGAGTGAGAACAGAGGTTGGTAGATGGGAGACTGTGGGAATAAGTGTGTTCAAAGCCGAGCCTTCTTATCCAAATGAAGAGAAATGAGGAAGTGACAGCAAAGAGAGAAGTGCTGTGCTGCAGCTAGATCGACTTTGACTCAGCTCGTTTTCTCCATCACTGTGAAAGGGGAGCTGCACCATCAATCACAGCCAGAATGACTTTTTCCTGTTGAACACACAACTCGTCAGGCAGGTAACTAAATGCAGAATATGCTTCAGCAATGTGTCTTAGGACAAGAATCCACATGCTCGGCATGACTTTCACAATAAAACAATTAATTACTCAGGTTCTCATGGCTTCAAATAAAGCTTTGAGGGCAATTTCCCAACAGCCTTTCACTGAGCCCAGATGTGCTGAAACTTAGTGGAAAAGCATGAACTTTATGGCAAGGGGGCT
Source organism: Falcunculus frontatus (assembly GCA_013398115.1). Taxonomy (NCBI): domain Eukaryota; kingdom Metazoa; phylum Chordata; class Aves; order Passeriformes; genus Falcunculus; species Falcunculus frontatus. Next base: position 59,820 of record VZRV01002978.1, read on the forward strand.
GATTGAAACAATACATCTCCAATAACCTCAAACCTCTCCCATTAGAATAAATTAATGCACTAATTAATAATGTGCAGAGCCATCCCTGAGCCAGTATTTGCTGACTGACTCCCATGCAAAGCTTCCTTCACATCCTGGAATGAAGAGCGTGTCATTTGTTGCAGGCAGCAGGCGTCAGCTGTTGTGAAAGTTCTTTTCTTAGTGATTCATCTGTGCAGCTTGGAACAGGGCTTCAGCACGGATTGAAGCTTGAAGTGCTGAGCTCAAAGAGGTGGGATTGTTCTGGGAGATCCCTCTGCAGGAAGTAGGAGGGAAAAAAAGGTGTTATGATGTAAATTTTCTTCAGAGTTCTGCAAATCCCTGCTAGAGGGATTTTGTTTTTCAAGGGTTTCTCTTTCACTTGTCGCTCTATTTGTTAATTTCTGCGTCTTCAAGCCAGGATTTTTCTATGCAACAAATCTTAGGCTGATTCTTGAATAATAAGAGGATTTCTCATTTCTTCCAGCAAAGACACAGAACCCGTACAAAAGTTCCAAGCACTTTTCTTACATTGGGTGACCAGTATCATTTTAGGAATAATTCCATGACGGTGAACTGTCTTTCTTTGATGACATTTGCAAGACTATACATAGTGTAGAAAATGCTGATACAGAATTCAGAGCCTCTTCACAGAGACCTGAAACATTCCTCTGCAATGTGTTACTTCCAGGAGCAAATTCAAGCTACACACGGTTTTAAAAAATAGTTTTTAATATTATCGGTGAGATGATAATTTAATAATTATTTTCCTCAGCACAGAGAAGTACCTCCAAGTGCCTTATATAACAGGGAAGCTCTGTTCTGTATAATCAGATAGGCTATTTTGCCCTCATAATAATAGTGAAAACAACATCTAATATCTATTCAAAAGAATCCTCAGGTATTTCTTGTATCCTGAAAATGCAAGGAAGAAAATATTTTTACTCCATTCCAGATGTTCTTGAGGTGCACTGAAAAGCCACTTTCACTTGACAGATATTAAAAGCATCAAGGTCATCGTTCCTACAATATTTTTCTCTCAGTCTTTCAAGACACTCGTAAAATGTCTTGCAGGGATTTTCATTTCTGCATCCAAATGCAAACTCACACAAATAAATTTAAGTTTGTGAAGACTGACTTTCCAGGCAGTTCACTTCCTGCTTAGTGAGTGGAGGCAAATGTGTAATGACTTAATTGTTTTATTTGTATGAAGTATATCAGATTAAAAATAAAATATGTATCATGAGCCACTCTGCCTTCATTTCGAGTAAAACCTCAAATGTCTTAGACTGGACATGGCACATAATTTGTGACTGATGGGGGCCACAGTCAGTCTCATGGAATGAATACAGCTCCAATACATATGCATCCGTCTTCATTCAAGAATTGTTAGGTTTTAAGGTGCAGGATTTTATCAGCAACTTGTTCCTTCCTTCTCACCCTACTACAAGATATTCATGCTCTGAGGGGGGCTTGAGAGAGGGAACATCCCAAACTTCTGAACATCTTGTGTTGCCAGTGTACTTGTCAAAAAAACCACTTCTTAAGAATGAACACGGAAATTCATACCACGAGTATTTCTTCCCTCCCAATGTTTTGGGTTCAAAACGTAGTTTTACTTGCTTGTGTATTTGCATGTGCCACTGATGTAGTGGACTGAACATTGTAGCAAAAGGGAAAACATCCGTTTTTCCTCTCACCACTAATTTTGAAACCGATGAAATGCATATCTGCCTTGTCTTCCCATTCCATCTCTTTAAGTGGAGGAAGGACACAAGAAAAAGAGAAAGAATAAATTCAAAAATCCCTCTTTCTTACGAAATCTACATTATATAATTGATCTTTTTTATAATGGATTTTAAAATCTTTGTCAAAGACAGCACAGATATAAAACAAGGCCTCAAATGTTATTTTACCTACCAAACTAAACTAACTTTTGCAAAAAATTTTATTAGATGGGTTATATTAGAACCTGGACTTCAACATCCTCATGTGAGCCCAAATTCCGACGTACTTCACATATTCCAACATTTTTATTACACACAATTTAATATTGGTGAAAATGACATCTGGAGCTAGTGTAGTACTGGAGGTGAGAAATATACAACCAAGACATCCAGAACACGTTTTCATTGAAGAAAAAGGGTGAAATTCTGCACCAAAGAAATGGCAGCTAATTCTTGATATCAATGCCATTTCTTTTCTCTGTATGTGATGTGCCTGTTCCTTTAATGATTAAAAAAGCTCTAATGACAATATAACATTGGAGGTAATACTTAAAGGTATTTTGTTTACCTCTTTTTCTTCTGGCGTTCTTTTAACCATTTGAAGTGTTTTTTCCCAGCTTTTTCTCTCTCTCTTTTTTTTAAAAATCTGAAATATTTGAATATAAAAAGCATAATGAAAATAATGATAAATAGTGATTCTGTGTTGCTCAAACCCAGGTTCATATTTCCCTGTTTGATGAAAAATTCTATAACAAAATCACAAAGTCAAAGAGATGAAAAAGGATTATTGAAAAGTCCAAACTTGGATTTTAAAGTTGCAGAATTTTCACACCATAGAAATAATCAACTTAATAATTTAATTTGGGAAATATAATGTACTTTTTTTCCATTTCTGTATTTTCTTAAAGATATACCAAAGATGAAACAAAATGAAAAAGAAAAGAAAAAGGCTCATTTAGATGTTAAGAGAAGAAAAAAGGAAAAGAACAAGGGAATTTGTGCAGGAATAATTAATGAGAATGCTAAATAGTCTGGACCAATCTAGTGCACTCTATTCATTTAGAGAGGCACAGATCAGCTTTATTTATGTTTGGCAAAAATGGGTGGAGAATTACCCATACAAACACAAAGAGATGACATGAATATGTTCAAGAATTGACTTATGACTATAAAAAATAGTAGCAATCTTATTTCAAAGTGTCTCATCCCGATCCTTCTTCTCTGGGATGCCGATTATAAAACATTTCCACAGGCAGCTTTGTATTTCCATTTTTGAATTCTTCGAAAGATTTTTTGGGCTTGCATTGATACTCATCTTTTCTGATCACTCTGCTTTAGATTGCAATCAAGAAAGAAATGAAGATTTCCTTGCAGAAAAAGACCCTGTATAAGGTACATGTGAGAAGGACAATAGCACTTAAGAGAAATGAATGAGAATCAGACATCATTTGCTCAAGGAGGCTTTTAAAATCTCCACTTAGGACTATCACCTTGACAAATTGTGTTCCGAGTTCAGAGATTTTTATGTAGTCAGGTCTCCTATAATGAGACTTTCACAGGCATTTTAAAGAACTAGAGTAAATTACTCACTTTTCCCCTTATGAAACACAGCTGGAAAATGGTAATGACTCTTTTGATATGGATTTCATTAACTAAATTCTTATTTTGGTAAAAAAAAAAAATTATTATTCCAATTGCTAATTATGCCTTTTGCAGCTTTTTTGTGGATATACTCGTCGCACATATTTTACTTTGATTTTCCTATTGTACATGCCAAAGTTCATATTTCAGGTTTCCATTAACTGCAAGTGGTTCATGTTTACATTAAAGGTACAACTTATGTACAATTTAGTGCCTATTTTAGCCTTTGTTTTTTTATTAGAATAATACACACCCTCTGGGGAGCACTTAGCTACTTCTTACTGACTGCTTCGTAATGAACCAGGTTTTTGACAACTTGGTTGGTGACCTATTAGGAAATTTCTTCAACTTGGTTTTAATGGTAACCAAACCTATTAATTTTTGTTTCCTTCTCTGCTCCGGGGTATTTCTTTTAACACATTTAATACATTTCAGAAAAGTCAGAAGGTTGAATGTTTGAAGAACATCAGGGTTTTTACAAAGATGAGTGAAAGCGTGGGATTTTTGTGTAGTTTTTAAAATAAATAATTTATAAAATGTGTATTTATGTGTATTTCATAAAATTTATATGTTAGAAGAAGCTTTCATGATCTTCACAGACTTTGAAGGACATGCTTGGCACTGCCTGACATAAGGTTAAGGTGGCATAGGTCTTATTACACAGAATTTACATAAGTTAAATAGCAGCTCCGGGGAGCTGAAGCAATCAACAACAGTGTTGGATAAGAAACCTCTACTGGTGTGGAAATTAAAGGAGATCTGTGGTAAAATGGTGGCTTTTCCCCCTGGATTCAGTTCAAAAGCTGGCAATATCCTATTAAAAACCACTGGTACTGCACCTGCTTTGGCACTGGGAATCAGCATCGCTTGTGTGCACAGGAGATGGAGGTGTCTTGTAATACCCACTAATTTTAGATGATGATGATGATGATGTTGCTGTTGTTATAGCAATTATTATAATTTAAAAATTTATTTTTAAAAGAAAAAGTTCCTCAAAATAGCGATTTTGAAGTTTTCCCCTGTGTGTGCTGTTTCCGACCAGGGAAGAAGGCAAGTCATGACACCACACTACCTTTGACCAGAAGGAAAAAAATCAGCAGTTACACAACAAAGAATGTGGCAGGAAAAAGAGCATTAAGTCTGTGCTAATTTTTGTCAGAAGGATGAATTAACCACAGGCCTCCTGGCCAGTAACATTGGACTTGATCTTGGAGGTCTTTTCCAGCCTTAATGATGCTGTGATTTCTTTGCCTTCTCCTCATTTCTCCACTTTATTAAATACAGTGTTCTTCCTCGCCTAAGCACCTTCTCTGCAGCTTCCAACTAATCCCTTACATAAACTTCACTTCCTTGTCTCCTGCTTTACATGTCAGACAGAGCTTGAGAAAAATTGCATTCAGGCCTTCTTTAACCTCTTTATAAGTGGTATCATGAGGGCAGGCATGACATCACGTGAGTTACAGGAAGGGGGGTGCTACCAAACTTAATAAATTAATGTGTTGAATGGCCACTTCAGTAGGTTGATGTCTCACAACTTAACCCATGCAGCTTTTCAGCAGACTTTTTTAATACCCATACACTGCTCCTTCCATTGGTTTTTTTTTCCCTAAATGTCATATCCTCTGCCATAATTTCAGTGGTTCTATTAAATTGCTTTGACTTAGCAACCAACCTGAAATATGAAAGTAGAGTCAGAAAATATGACTTTATGTGCTTTGATAGCTCATTAAAAGTTAACATAATTTACAACTTAAAAAGTAAGTACCATTCAGGAAAAGAATTTTTAGGGAACCATGCAAGGAAAGAACAGAGCTGGAGTTGATGAAGGAGAGCTTTTTTTTTTGTCCCACAGTGGTACAATTCAAGATTTATACAAAATTCAGTGAAAAGCATGATTAGAAATCGCTATGATAAATTATGAATATTTATGTATTCAAGACAAAACACAAATCAAGTATGTTTATAAAAACAATGAGCTGCATAATTGTAATTCCTTCCAAAATAAATAAGTCCCCTCTCTCTTTCTTAAAAAGAAAATATATGAAAGATGGAAAAGGGAGAAGCCTTAGAGTGACTACTTCCTAAGAAAACATCTGACAAATAAACTTGCTAAAATAATGGTACATAAATAATACTTGACCCAGAAAACTGTGGTGAATGAGACTATGAGTAAACCCTTGCATTGAGCTTTCCCTTAAGCATTCTGAGAGTAGAAATTGTTACTTACTTTGTATTTCTGACTGCATTATTAGGGAAGAAATCTATTTTCTCAAGCTTTACTAAGTGTTCAGGTAGTCTTAGTTTCTTATTATCTTCTCCCTGTTGAAAAGCACACCAGCACCTCCACGTACCTTTAATTGGACTGTATTTACTCTTTGTAAATGATCCTGCAAACATAATAACAGGAGTGTTTCTGGTGAGCAATTGTACAAACCGAGGTACAGCAACCATGTCGGCAATGTGGTACATTCAGGTAATTCAGAAAGCCAGGACACTTCGTCCAGACTGTGGTAACAGCATTGAAGATTTCCCAGAATGGTTCCTGTAAATGAGAAAAAGCATGGTTAAACCAGCAGTGACCATAGTCATTGGGAATACTGTTTGTCCAGTGTACAAGCACATCCGTGCTTTTTTTCCCCATTTTAAAGGCGCGGCCATGTGTTTAAAGAAAGATCCAGCAGTGCGGAATGTCTTTAATAACTCTACAAGACTTTAATAACCCAGCAGATAGGGAGAGAATCAGTGCCCCTGCCCTGTGAGGAACTCATTCCACCGTGCTGCCAGTCAAAGGACTGACAAACCCAGCCCTTTGGAAGAGCTTTTGCTCTTTGGTGTAGTCTCGAGATCAGTGCCCTCCTCTGTTTCCTTCTAGGAAAGTAACTGGAAAAACGAAGTAGCTTTAAGGGCATCCAAACCAAATCCCAAAGCACCACTCTGGGGAGTTCTCAGCACACTCCTCCTCTCTATGGAGTATTCAGAGGAATTCTGGTCCCAGGTATCTCCAGATGCTGCACATAGCCAGCAATTCTGGGCTGAGTTGGAAAGTTTATGCCTAATCTCACCCGGCATTAATGTTTTTTACATCTCCTGACTTGCTAGAAAAACAAGATTACTCTGAACATTTGTTACCTGGAGTCAATGAGGATATTACTTGGTCACACAAGGGCAAATCCTCTCATTTCAATTCTGACAAGGAAATGGATTAAGGTCTTTATCTTCACAGAGTGAAACACAAATATTTAATTCTGTTTTTCATGTTATCGTCTCACATGCGTGGCTTTTTGAGATCAGTCACCGGGATAAAAATAAAAAGGATGTACCCATGAATGAGAATAAATATTCAGGTTGCTTCATGAATATGGACAGCAATGACAAGGAGGAGACATCAAAAACCTCACAAGATTTTCGTCTTTAATAATTTAATTTTACAGCAAAGTCAGTCAGTGGCTGGAAAACAGCAGGTTCAAATGCTGTAGACTGAGCAAAGGAAGAATGTCTGCTGCTATTTTGTTTGTCATCAAACACAGATTTTACAGTGCAAATCAGGTTTACAGATGGTTTCACAAGTTTACAGGGTTTCCATGAGAAGAGGAGCCCCAACTTTCCACACCGATAGATATTTCTAAATATTCTTCAGTGTTTCAATGAATCTTTATTTGCTACAAAACTTTCCCATATGTGATCTTAATTTATTGGCTTTTCCATGAAGTCAGAAAGTTGACTTGGCAAAAAATATGGAAGCCTACAGTAATTGATGATGCCTAAGACAAAGGGAAAATGTCACAACAGTTACAAATGGCCAGCTGGTGCTGTGCAAAGCGGTGACAATTTCTGCCAAATGTAGCTGCTGGGCATTCTCAGTTTGATATGGAAATGTTAATTCCTGTGTTGGTGTATTTAGGGCCACTCTCTCTCTCTCACAGCAAAAGGAAGCCCAGTGCTACAACATCCATAAAAAAGGTGCAAAATAATCTCGAGACCTGTTCAGTTCATGCTGAGGACTTCAGAATCAAGAAGTTAACTATGTTCTGAAAAGTACTACTTCCATATGGGACATAAAAAAGGAGCAGAAGAAAACAGATTATGAAGGCATGAGTAGAACTCTCCTATGAATTACAGTATAATTTTAATTTTTAATTACAGTAAAAATTTAAGTGATACAAGTAAGAATTGGCCAAAATACCCATAAATTCAGAATTCTGTCTTCCTAAACTGAGAGACTGCATAACATTTCAAGAAGCCATCAAGACCTTTGCCTGGAGAAGTCGTGGCTGGCCCATCCCTGGAAGCGTTCAATTTAAAGTCTACTTAAATCAATAAATTATATTGATTGCAACGATAGACAGTATGAAATATAGCATGGGGTTTCCCAGGTAAGCATTTTCCCTCAGCTATATTAGATGACAGATACTGTAAACTAAGTGCTGAATGAATACAGCAACTTGACCCTAATATTAATTGCAGGTGCAGGTAAACCACAGATGAAGTGCTGCTATCACATTAATTAGATAGATTATCATGATCTATTTATTTCACAAGACTTCCAGGTATGGAAATATAAACCTGGATTCAGAAATAACTGTGAAAAAGCCCATTTCCCTCTTTTATGATTATTTTCAATTCTCTACCTACTGTGGCCACATTTTGTAATTTTGCTGTCATTTGCAGTGATTTTTGTAATTTGTTACAGCTATTCCACAGATTATTCCATCACCCGATATGATATTTTTAGTGAATGCAGAACCTTGGTAGCTAAGCAACAAAAAAATTAAGGAAATCGAGGACTTGATGCTGTCTCAAAATGACCATATTCCATGCTTAATAGGTGTTTGCAATGGACCTTGCTCATTAAACTGAGCCAGATTTCCGCTGGGTGACCAAGCTGTCTTCATTCAGCTGATGGGTTTGTGTTAAAAATGTTGCAGCTTTGTATTTTGGAAGCAATGCCTTGAATTTTAGCTTTTATATTCTGTATTGCTGTCTTGGGGTGACTTTATGATATATATCCCCTATCATTGCTCTATGCCCGGATATGATTCCTGTGCCTTTAAACTGAGCCCAAGAGAGGGAAGAGAAGGGAAAAAAAGGCCAGACAAACTTTTTCAAAGCAGTCTGTGCTCCAAGGTCACCACTCCTCTGCGTCTCTCTGCTGCGGGGAGAAGTGTGGAGGAAGCACCCTTCCTGCTTTCCAGCCAGCTTCTTCGGCTCCTTTTCTTCAGGGAGAGACGGAGAGTTAAACCTTGTTTTTCTGGGACTTCGGATTCTTTTTTTCTTCTCTTCTGGACTGGTTCAGAACATCAGAACATCAGAACCTCACCGGGGGACCTTCCCCCAGCCTGGAGGTGAGCCCCACGCCGACCCAGCTCCGAGGAGGACAGAGACCACACCCACAGAAGGACTCTCAAATCTTTCAGGTTTTCTCTCCACAGCGAGAGATTTCATTATTTAGCATTATTATTTTTTTCCTGTGTTTTTGTTAAATAAATAGTTTTTATTCTCTCTTTCACATTCCTCCGAGGAATATTTCTTTCCCGAACCTGGGTGGGGGAGGAGCGGCTATATAGGAGATGTTCCTTTTGGACGTTTCCCTGAATTTGGCCCAAACCAGCTCAACTGCCCACTGTAAAACTCTGAAGTATCTTACAGCCTGCTGCTGCTGCTCTCTCATGCTAAGACAGACATAACAAAGTCTCTAGGTTTGCTCTCCAAGGACACCTAGGCCATGCTGGGCCCAGAATTGTGTAAACCAACATCTTGGGAAAGGGAGGCTGAGCTTAGAGAAATTACATCAGTAGCTAAAGTTTTAATTGGTGAATTTATGCTGATATGCAAATGGACCAAACCTATAAAAGTGTGAAGAACTCGTGACTCCTCGTCCATCTTGGGGTCCATTTTGGCAGTGGCCTCTGGGCTCCCCAGGGTGTACCTTTGAAGGCCTTTCAGATAAATATCACCTTTATTCCCTTACTCCTGTCTAGTCTCTGTTTCCAGGTAGCCTCTTCAGGCATCGGAAGTGGAGCTGAATGTTTATTCCACACCGTGGCTGTCCCTCTGCACATCCCTGGCTCCCTTTCAGCCTCCCTGGGAGATGAAGATCCTGTGGAAGGGGATGATGTGGTGCTCGCTGGGCCTCAAGCCTTGCATCCCACCTGGGGGGAGCCGCCACCAGCAAAGATTAAATTAAATATTAAAGAGCTATTTCTAACAGTGGTGATCGTCACTCTCCTGTGATACAGAAAGTGAGCTGACGTTATCTCAACCAGTGGAATTTATAACAACAAATTATGTAAATATGTCGGGGTTAAGTCTGGTTTAAGAGGAAGAAGAAGGACTTAAGTCTCTTTCAGCCCTAAATATCAGTAGCATGTAAATCTAGACTGACTTTTTATCTTAATCTTAAAAATTGATCTGAATCAAGTACTTAGATAGAATCGTATCTTTTACTTATATGAAAGATTGAACTTCTATTTTTTTCATGCCATAAAAATAATTTTTTTTCTTAAAACTAACCATCAGGCTGTTTTCCAGAGTTTATAAGAACTGTTGCTCTAGGTATATATTACAAATACTAATAATTCAGATTGCTTGGGAGAAATCTGCATGAAATTCATGACCAAAGACTAAAAATCCTGGCTAAAGATAAGATAACCATGCTGCTTGTAGTCCATATCCCAGCAATACCATCAATTTATGCATTACACTTGCACCCTGGATTGCAAATAATCTCACGATCATGACATCTGCTGGTCATGAAACTGCCTTAAAAGCATTTTCCATTTACTTCAGTTTTAGATGCTTCTGACATCCATTAAAATCGATATTAATTCCGTTCTTGACAGAAATATTGCCTATAATTTATTTGATAGAAATACAATGAAAAAATCTTTTAATTCTTTTTTCTATATGTGTGCATTTGAAGACCTGCAATATTTATTTATAGCTTGTCAAGAAACAGTAGTTAGCAAAGTAGGTGTGGATTACCAGAAAATGACACTATACAACATTACATGAGCTTTTAGATAATATTTGTTGGCAGATGCTTTTTTACTTTGCCCACTCATAAAAAGTACATTTTAGAGAACTGAGAAATTCTTGAGTTGTATATTATCTATTCCTGTTTTTCGAAAACACAATCAAAGTGTCTCAAAAACTGTGGAAGGCTTCACTTTCTACAATAATTCTCTGTTACATGCCAAGCTAATACACATTTAATTTTTATTTTATCACTGAGCTCTTTTTTAAAATTTCAATTACATCTTTAACCACCACTTAATTGAGACTGGTTCACTGACTTTAGGTTGGATATCAGGGAAAGGTTCTTCCCCCCAAGGGTGCTGGGGCACTGACCAGGGAACGGGCACGGCCCCGAGGCTGCCAGAGCTCCAGAATCATTTGGACAATGCTCCCAGGGATGCCCAGGGTGGGATTGTTGGGGTGTCTGGGCAGGGCCTGGGGTGGGACTGGATGATCCAGGTGGGTCCCTTCCCACTCAGGATATTCTGTAATTCTGTCATTCTCTGTCTGAAATCCCTCCAGGTGTTTGTTACAGACCCCTGAGAGGAGTACTCGGGCTTTGTGATCAAAGCGTCAATTATAAGAGTTAATATGGGAAGGAAAAGGGAGGTAACAAAAACCAATATCCCTTCAGGAGGTGGGCACCTCCAGCTGCCCAACATCCCCTGCACCCGTGGCAGGACAGGCATTCAGTGCAGATCCTGCACCGTGGGCTCCAGGGCTCATAACAAAGAGTTTCCTTGTAGTAGACAGTGACATCAATTTGCCCCCTAAAGCAGAAAGCTGTTGCTGTGGAAGCGTTTCCCAGCACAGGGAAGGGTGAGCTGGCTGCATCCCGAGGCCAGGGGGATGCGCTGCTGCTTGGCTGAACTGCTCTGAGGATGGTCCTGGTGTACGAGGGAGTTTGCAATCCTCAGAACAGGACCAGCATAGCTGCAAACATCACCTTAAGGCACTGCAGCACGACAGAGGCTGTGTAAAACACCTTCACAGAGCCCAGACCGAATACCTGCAGAGTTGGGCTCTGATAAGTGGGTCAGGGGAGCTCAGCTTTGTAATTCAGAGAGACTATTCCTCCACCTAGTGCTACAGAATCAGACTCTTTTATACAAAGCAACAAGAGCACACCATAAATGATAGACTTTTAAAAACCCCCACCAAAACCAACCAATTTAAAAAAAGGCAAGCAAAGCTAAACCAAAACAAACAAACCCAAAACTTAAGTTCATTCCCATCTTCTCGTCCAAACTTCCCTAATGTGAGCCCCAAAAGCATTTGCTGCCAGTGCCACAATAACTTGGCACTAGGGGTCCACTGCAATACACCCACACCTCTTAAACTGTACCAGGCTAAATCTAAGATTATTTAGGACATTTGATATAAAATTTCCCTCTTTATCATGGAGCAGTGTGATATTTTAGTGTTACCAGTCTGTGTTAAAAGATATCTCTTCAAGCAAGAACACACAAGAGCATCTTGCTTAAAGCAGCTGAGTAGCCTTGGAATCCTCAACAAAACTAATTCCTGCTAATCCTGTTCTCGGAGATAATCTACAGAATTGCATGGGTGGAGACAGAATGCTCGTGAATGACAATTTACATTTAATATTTTTTAAAGTCAATTTAAAAGGAAGCAGACTGCAAGAAATTATGGAGTGTATGCAGTCTTAAACCCCAAAGAAACAGGAAATCATAAACAAAATAATTTTGGCAAAAAAGATGAATTCCTGTATTTCCCAAAAATAACTTGGAGAAATGCAGGGACACTAAAACATTTTGACAATCCACATACTCTTTTCTGTAAACAGCATGTGAGTAAATACTTTCAAACTCTTTTTGGAGCCAGCACTGCTGATGGCACATCTATTTTTTAGGTACTGATTCCTGACTCCGGGGTGGTGTAAAACAGGCAGTTCAGCCAGTGTAAACATACACGAGTACTGCATCTCTATTAGAAATGTGGATAGGTATGTTTGGTAATGAATATTAATTACAGCAAGCACTCACCACACGCATTTCTGCAAGTTAAGAACCAAATGCCATCAAAATAAATTATTTTTATACCTGCTGAACACAGTCAGTGAGAAGCAGTTGGCAAGAAGTATCCAGATGGATTGTTTGCCATAAGTAAAGAGGAAGGAGATTAATTCCTCTGCAAGGACATTGACCATTTTGCAGCTTTTATTCTTCCATCTCTTTATAGGATAAATTGTGGGAAAATCAGGTTTATTTACTGGCATTATTGAAAGCATTCAGCTGAAAATCTGCAACACAGAACCAGAAAATAAGTTGTTTCTGCAACTGAAAATAAATCACATTTCAGACAATAACCTGATAAACAGGAACAAAATTACTTGAACTGAGGGCTGCAATGGACAGTGATTTACCTAAAAGGGCAGATAAAAATATCAAGCCATCAGATGCACAGATAACCACTCAAAAGCAAAAAATCTGAGATCTGTGTTTTGTGCTAATTGATATATTTTTATTGGACAGCTTGTCAGAAAAGTGACGAGAGATATGTAGGCTTCTACAAATGAAAAGCCTAATTTTTGAAGCATGCTTAACAGCATTTAGAATTTATTTCAGTACAATAACAACCTCAATAGCTGGGAAGACCCAGGAACAGATGGCTTTGGGACCTTAGAGCACATTTCATAGCATTATCTTTCAGTAATTTGATTAAGCAGTTACTATTCCTTGCAATAGAGCTCGTTAGGGGAATCCAGGCACAATGAGGTGGCATTTCTCTGCTTCCCTGCTGATGCTCTGGCTTGGTTCAGAAGGCTGGACCAGAGAAGAGCAAAATATTTTCTCTCTCTCTCTTTTCATGCTACCCATATGAAGGATGTGGAAGGAAGGTACACAAAGACAGAAAGGCTGTGAAAACGCTTCCTGAGCACGCAAGAGACCCCACGTACTGTAAACATATAATGGCTGTGTGAAATACAGGTGAACAAAGCCAGAGACACCATATTTATTCCAAGAGGCAAGAAAACAAAGAGACTACTTGAAGGACTTCTAAGAAGGATATGGAAATCACCCCTTCCCATCTGGAAATAATTTCCAGGCAAGAATAGATGTTTGCTAATAGGTGAGGGCCCTTTCAAAAATACGAAACGTTTAGACATGCAAATATTTGTAAAACCACAAAGAGAAGCCTTGTCTCCAGTGTATCAGAGAGGGCTCAGCCGTGTTCCATCCTGCTGACATGCAACAGACCTTTTCTCCTGTTGACCCTAAATTACTCATTCATCCACCCTTGGGAAAGCAGAGGGAATCCAATCTGCACTCGACTCATAAAGCTCGAGCATCACAGAGACAGTGTTTCTTTCCCCTGAGCTCCCTCAACTTTCCACCTTCTGGCATCACTCCCGACAGGAATTACCACTGGAATGGCACCTTTTGGTGCTCACGTGGTACAGGTAACTGCATTAGGAAAGGCATCAGTGAAAGAGAAAAGTCCATTTGCCCCTTTTCCCACTGCTGATTTACTGGGCTGCTTTCAACTCAAACAAGTTTTAAGGGAAGCCGTGAGTGGAAAGTAATTTCCATAGATTATTTTTCAAAGAAAGTGATTTTAGACAGCAGGAGGAAATGAATCTTGCATGCAATTTACCCTCCTATGCCAGAAATGATGAAAACTAGGACAAGCTGTTCCACAGAAGGATTAGACACCTATCCAAGATTGGAAAACTGTCAGTATCGGTAAACATTTTCAAAAGTTTACACTACACCTGGGAATCTGACTTTTTGGAGGCATTTTTGGCAGATATGCTCCTTTTCTTAGAATCCTTTGAAAAGGTCTAGGAGCTTCTATTTCTGTAATTTTTGGGGTCTTTGTGAGAAAATTATTAGAATGTTAAATTGCACATCAGCAAACAAAATGTGGGAACAAATGAGAAGACTTCACTTCACTGAGAATGTCACAATTACGTCTTTGCAATGTTTTCAACAGATCAAGAAAGCAAATGTGCTGGGTGTAGGTGGCAAGGTTTTGGCAGCAGGGGAGGTGTGTGGGGGCAGGGCTCTGTGCAAGAATGCTGGGGACTGCCTTGGGAAGGACGCAGACATCTGCAGCTGCTCCCAGCTGCTTCCTGCACAAATTGTGGAAATTTGTGGGGTTGTTGCAGGGCCAGTCCCCCCACAGACCATGGCTGACCCCATCCATGAAGCTGGTGGCACCTGCGAGAAAAATACATTTAAGAAAGGGCAAAACTGTGCCCAGGAATGGAGAGACAAGGGAAAAAAAATTGTAAGAATCAGTCCTACAACACCAAGGTAAGAAAAGAAAGGAGGAGGTGCTCCAGGTGACAGAAGCAGGGTTTTAAATAATTTAGTTAGTTTTTCCCAAATCAAGCCTGTTTTGACCACGATCGTGATTGGTAAGTGGTGTCCCTGTCTTTATTTTGACCCACAAGCTTATTTGACCTGTATTTCCTGCCTGTCCTGCTGGGTGGGAACCAAGGTCAATTCCCCACAGCAAGAAATTTTCTTTTCCTAGGGAGTCTTTTTCTTTTATGGTCCTTCTACATTTGTCACTACTGCCTTTGATTCCTTGGGTGTCCTTACCTGTTGCAAGTGCAGTGTGCACCAGAGTGAGCCCTAATCTTCCTAGCTCATGCAATGAAGAAATGTCAGATTCAGTTCTGTGTGTATTGCCAGCCAGGATATAGGAATGCTGGTCCTTAAAAACTAAAAACCTCTTTGTAATATGACAAAATTTTTATCCCGCTGTTACTAATGCCAGTTAATATCTGCAATTCGCTGTGCAGCAGCACTCAGACAGAACACAGCTCTGTGGTGCCCCTCAGGTGAATTTCACAGCTGACCATGTGTTGCATCTGTTGAAAAGAACAGTAGTTTTATCCAGGAAAACAAAGCAAGAGCGAGTCTGGTTGGCATTCAAAGCACTCAAATCTCAGAGCAATTTTCTGCGGACAGGTTGTGGCAAAAACAAACCCTCGAGACAACTTGCACTTTCTAAAGTAGTTGCTCCTAATTTTCTGTACTAGCAGACATAGTGAGTCAAATCCAATATAAAGATCTCCATATGAAAGGTCAGCAAGCCTGCAGTCACCACAAAGCTCTGCATAGGCTGGATTTACCCCCTACATTTCTTCTGATACAGGTTTTAGGAGCTAAGTCTTTATACACAGCTGCATCTTAAAATAAGAAGGAACTACTCACTGGAAAAATAATAATTATTTTGCTACTCGTGGCTTCAAAATAAAACCATTTCTTAACTGCTAGGATTTCTAGACCAGCCCTGCATTATTCTGCAGGTAGACTCTTGGGTTTGGTGCATATGGTCTTTGCAAAGCAACAGGTAAAACCCTTGCTTTATTTGAATATAAAATATATCTGTCTGCCTGTGACTTTTAAAAAAATTTAATGTAGTAATTTAGCAGAGGTGCTCAAGATAATTTTTGTTCTTATTGTTAAAACATTTCATGGTTGTAGCCACAGTAATGAGGAGAGTCAATGTCCTCACAAGCTTCAGCTGGTTGTTTTGTGTAGGCAGACTTGAACCACAAAAGGTGTAGTAGCATTGTGGGTCATGAAAAGAAGCTGAGTTTGTGGAGACACTCCCTTAATAATTCAAATCTCTACTGGAAATGCATTTTGCACCTCCTACCTGTGGACAGTGGCCAGGCTTTTAACAAGTCCGTGCTAAAAGTATAGCAACCAGTAAAAAATAGTTGCAGGAATGGTTTTCTGGTTCAAGTATCACAAAAATATTTAGGAGGAAAAAGTGTAATTCTTAATTTTTCTGTGGGCAAAACGTTGAGTGGCACACGTTTAAAGCAGGCCTCAACAAGAGGTGGTCATTTGGCCTGCTAATGTCAGCTGGTATCCCAGCAGGTGGAGAAATCACTCTGTGATTTCTTCTGAATAAACTGTCCCCTGAAGTACTGCTTTTTTTTTACTGGAATCCTGTTGTTTCAGCTCAGAAGAAACAGTCAAATGAGTGGCATGAGCTAAAGGTCGGTTCTGACAACTATATTCCACCTGTCAGATTTCTAGGGCAGTCTGAAATCAATTTATTTGGTTCCTGTCTCCAAGTGCTAATCAACTTGCATCTCTGAAGCAACTGCTGCCCAAAGGAAGGAGAAACAATCTTATTTGGCTGATATGTTGGGTTTGCTTGTCATGTATTTTCTGATAAACCGTTTTATATACAAATACACAGTAGCTTGTGAAATTACTCAAATCTTCACCCAGAACCGAATCCTAGATAAGAGCCCAGCTGTGCTTAGAGTTGAAATCATTGCTGGATTCTAGGAGAATTTAATCATCCCTGAGACGGGCAGGTAGTTATAAACATCAGAGGATGGACTTGACGATCTTGGAGGTCTTTTCCAACCTTAATTCCAACCAGTGATTCTCTGATTCTGTGATCTGTGTTAACAATTAGACCACTTGTCTCATTTTCTCTCCAGTATTTCAGAAACATTAGTCATGCTCTGATCTTAGGACTCGGTCCAAGTCTTGAAGGACTTGGACCAATGGTTTGAAAAATTAGTATTGCATAAATCTGCAAGGTATTCAGTCAGCATTTATGTCCGCTTTCTTTTCATGTGATGGGTCTATCTGAGGTGTAAATACTTTTCACTGTAGCTGTCCATAGAGTGCCCTTTTTAGGTTTGTGACTAAAGCAGTGCTGATAACACACAAGTGGTTTGAGCACTTTTGAAACATCAAGGGTTTCTCTTTTTCTCCACTCTGCCCCCTGCAGCAAGTAGGCTGGGGATGGGCAAGAAACTGGGAGGGAAGAAACCGTGGAAGACTGACACAGACTGAAGAGATATTGCATACCACAGAATGTCATAGTCAGCTGGGGTATTTTTTGGCTGAGGGGAGGGGGATTTAGGGTGGGTGACCATTGCTCAGTGACTGGATGGGCAGCAATGTGCTTCTAGAACATGGGAAGTGATTGCATCATTGTCATCACTTGTGTGTGGGTTCTCCCCTCCTCCCCTTTTCCTCTTTTATTTGCTTATTAAACTATCTTCATCTCAGCTTGTGAGTTTTCTCGCCTTTACTCTTCCAAATCTCTCTTCCATCCCACAGGGAGTGGCAGGAGTGATGCTTGCTGACCACGGAGAGCCCACTCCATGTGAGTATGTGCAATATGTGATGCGTGTGATCAGTGCCTTCTGACTCATTTGTTGTTTGAATCCTCTCAGTGTTGCGAAAGCAACACCAATGAACACTGAAAAAAAGTAAAAGAATGTGAAAGTCCCTCTAGATTTAAAGATTCTCAGAATTTCTGATAGTCAAACCATAAATGAGAGGGTCGCCCGGGTCAGTTTCTAGTGCAGACACGAACTCCTGCAACTATTTGCCATTAGAAAATCAAAGTTAAAAAGCCTCACTGAAAACAAAACCAAACAATTCAGAGAATATAATCTATTTCCTCTCAGGTGCCAATCTGAGGATATCTGAGTAAAACTATGACCCATTAACAGAGCAAAATGAAGGTTTAGCACTAACAGACCTCTACCGCTGTATTCAAGCAGACTGAAAGTTTACCCATGACAATTTTCCTAGCTACCAGTCAGTGGCCACTCCACAAAAACACCATGGCACCTTTTTATGTGTTGCATGCAGCTTTTCTTCAGAAAAAAAGAGAAAATGTCAAGAAAACATAAAACTCAATTGGTCAATGCCCAAACTTCAATAGAGTATCAGACATTTTCTGGTGGATATCAAAGTTAATGATTGTAACACCCTTGCAAAGCTTAAAAAATTCAGTCCTAGAACAGCTGTGCTGGATCACGTTTTCATTTAGAAAGGGTCAAATTCTTCCTCATTTTTATATGCAAGTCTGTCTGTGCTTTCTTCATGTCAGGAACTCTTCTTCCATTTCAATTTTATTGCAATGTCCTGGAAGCTGAAACTGGCCTTTTTCAGTGGAGTTAGCTTTTGTGTGTACTCAACATATTGAGACTCTGATAGTAAAAAAAGCTTTGAAAGAATTCTTACTAAAACAAAAGGATAATATGTTGAAGAAATGAACTACGAAATAATTGAAGCCAATTACACAGTATGGCTACGGTAAATTTTTTCAAACACAGCATCAAACACATTCTATTCCATTCATTTATCCTGTAAGTTTAAAACATGACTCACACACATTACATACATGAGTTATACTTTTTCCTTGATTGGCTCCCTAAAATTTCTGGCAATTCCTACATTGACCTAAGGAGAATTATTAAACAGAAGAGGTAGACAAAGGCAGACTCACAGCAACCTGATGAAGCCTTTAGAGTGACAAAAGCATGCAAGATTCAAAGCTGTTACCCACTTCCTTTGCAGGTACCAAAGCTTCTCTACTTCTACTTACACAAGTTCTAATCAAAGGACAAAAATTAATTTGGAGTTATCTGCTTTTTAGGTCAGTGCTTTCTGTTACTTGGAAAGAGAAAATAGATCATTAAAAGGGATATCTCAGCAGGAGAATGGGTTGAAAGTGCTTTAGGAAAATGAAAAAGAAATAAAAGTAAAGTTGCACAGAAGAAGAACCTTTCTACCTCATGAGCTGCCCAGCATACACCAGGGCATATCCTACTGGCAAGTGTGTAAAAGTCTCCTGGTTCCCAGAAAATCAGGTGAAATTTGTGCCTCTTGCCAATAAAGGCTGAGTAATATGACCTCCATGTTACCATCAATCTTTTATCTTCTTGTTTTTATTTGGGGTGGGGAGAACATATCCTGTCTGTAACAGTAAGGAAGTCTTTGTTGAAGAGGTGGAGGTGTTTCTCAATCACACTCCATATTACAGCTTCAGCTGAAGACCTGAGTGAACACATTTTTCTCATCACTTAAACCTAATCTTTGTCCCCTGATTCTCTAAGTTCATTGAAAGAGAACTCGAGCAGAGCTGCCCTTCCAGACAGACAGCAGTTCTTGATTTCCTCCAGCATGTCCCCAGCGTATATAATTGCCTGGCATATCTTGGTCAATATTACATACAGAATTGTCAGCAGCCGTCATGAATGTGAACATAAAGAATTAAGAGAGTTTCCAAGATAGGACACTATTTTTGGATGGCAAATTTGCAATGCCTTCTGCAGATCTAGAAAGCTTTCATGATGATTGTGAGCTAGTATCAAAAACCTATGCAAATATATAAGGTATTTTTAATACTCTCTGTGTGTAGGAAGAAAAGAAGAAGGCAATAGCAGTAGGGACAACACCTGAGAGAAACATTGATTTAAGCTCTCTGCCAAGTCTTAAGCCCCCATTGCTTTAAATTACAACAGGGCTATCATATGTTCAGTTTACATGTTGTGTATTGGTACCCTTGCTTATATATAGCCTTCTAAATGCAGTTTTCAGTCATGAATAATTCTTTCATCTGGCAGTCAACTGAAATGTGGAATTAACCATCCTGTCAACTGCTAATGTTACAGATTACTTTGCAAATAAATAACAACTGCTTTGTAAAAAAATTGAAAGCTTAAAAAGTTTCTGTATCCTTTTTCTACTTTTATTATTTCATTCCTGTACGTGAATGGGTAGCAAATGGTAGAATTTTATTTCTTTCTTCTTTCTTGTGGCTGGTGCCACTCTGGTGCAGTGCCTTACATCATGATGTAAAATTAATCAAAATGGTCACATCAGGTTCGACAATTATTATAGAAATCCCTCGACTCAACTAAGTATTGTCATTCAAATTATTTGTTAAACTGAATTATGTTGGTCGTATACAGTCTTTTGATTAATATACATTTCTTCAAAGGCACTTAAATCAGAATTCATCACATCGAGGTCGTGACACTCCCGCAATTCGGTTTTACAGAAGCAGCTTTCATTAACAACAGGGTGATGACCTTAGCTTTGAGTTTTCCGGTTCTGTCAGTTTGTGCTACAATTTTAATGAGATTTAAAACTAGGCTTTTCAGCACTGCATTCTTTAAACAGTGTTCTTAACAGCTGCAATTTCCTCTGTGCAATCCACTTACGGTTCCTAACCCCTTCCAACTGAACTGGTGAAAGACACTCATTTAACTCTCTGATGGCCTTTTTGAGATGTAGTCATAAATGTTTCTGTCCCAGTGATGCCATTTGGTTTGATTAATACGCAGTCGTCGCTGCAGAGACGTTTCTCAGCATCGTATAGAACGATGTGCACGAAGCAAGGACACGAGCTATAACCCGAAAATAACCGCTGAGCTCCAGAAGGGAATATACAGCCACTGTTTGTAATCATTTCACTCGTTGTTTACCCTGTGTTGTTCTAAAGCTCTTGGGTTTGTGTAAAGACAAGCTTATGTTTAGGTGTGAGAGCAGATGGAAGCTGAAGTTTTAGTAACTGTGTCTTTTTAGCATGCAGGAGACAAAACTTTGTCTGATGTCAGAAACAGATGGAAGCCATTACTGCCTATCACAATATAGATATTACTAATTTCCTGTACTAGAAATCTGGCAGGACCATACATAACAACTTTTTAGGACTATCCAGCTAAGCCCGTGGAACTGTGAGACATGTATAACATTTAGAACATCAACCAAAATAATACTAAAAACCCTTCCAGAGACCTGAAAAATATTTTATCAATTCTAAATATATATATATATATTCCAATGCGTTTGAATCACGCCTTAGGAAAAAAATAATAAATCAGAAAGACCCACTCTGATGGGATAAATCAGAGCACATCTTTTACTAATAGGAAAAAAAAGCTGGCAGAGTGTAGACAATTTGTAGACAAATGAAAGGATCAATATTTGTTTTCTAGCAAATGCTGAGAGCTGTACTTTTCAAAAAAATCACTATATTTTGGAGAAAGTTGGTTTGGATAAAGGCTTTTAACTCTCAAACCAAAAGTCCAGCCTCTGAATGCACACAAAAGGATGGCCCCACATTAACAGCAGTAAATTATTAAAAACATTTTGCTAAAGCAGAAATGTCTTTTCTGTTCACTACTAGAAAAGTAATTGGCAGTGTAAATGAAAGGGACAAGCGACTGTGTCATTCTTCTGCTCCACTCAGCTTACATCTGTGAGATCTCTGAATCTATCTCTTCTGTGTTGGCTTCATTTCTTCCTGAAGTACTTAATTAACCTCCAGTCTGGAAATCAGGTAATTTAGTTCAAATTAATCATCAACAAAACACAGTCCAGCCTATTTCTGTGATTGCAAGAGCCCTTGTGTTTTCTTTTTTCTCCCTTATCTTCATTGCTTTTCTACAGTTCTTCTTGAGTTATGTATAGTGCAAACCTAAAACAACCTTTGCATAAAGTAAAACTAACAGCCTGCATCTCCTTCCTTTTGTTGTGAGACCTGACAGAAATACGGCTTGCAAGTAGAAGCCACTTTAACACAGGCATTTCGTCCATAAGTTAAACTAAAACAGTGGAGTTTATTTCAATTTTCTATGAGTTATTTGTAGTACTGTAGTTCCAGGCAAAGCACACTCGACTGGGGAAATTTAGGTTAATTTATTGCCAGTTAACATAAACATTCAATTACTGATTTGGGTGTTGGGAAGCAAAGAAGACAAACATTTAAACACAGAGGGAAAACAACTTTCTGCTCCCTTTCCCAGGCTCCACATTGTGCCAGACACTCCTCCTTCCCCTCCCTGTCTCCACTCTTCTCCTTGCAGATGGAGGTCACACTCCATCCCTTCCTGAGGCAAGTTAGGAAATTCTAAGCAACTCCAAGCACACGTATTTGGTATGACACCATCAAATTACTGGGTTTGCATATTTCTGATATAGGAGTTGTGTGGATCTCCTCGATCACGCCACACTGTTACCTTGTGATTCAACGATGTGTGTAAATGTCTGTGCTCCTGGAAGGAGTCAAAGTGTGGAAGAAACCACACTGCAATGTTCTAGTTTTGCTGGAGTTAGTACTTCTGTCAAACATGAACTCTCTGGGTCACAGAAGAGACAAATTCTTCAGAAGCAAGTTCAGCAACTCTTGTGAAGACACTGCTCATCAATCCTAGAAAAAAAACAAAACTGTGAGGTTTCCAAATGCTGCATAACTGAAAACTGACATCGATGGGAAACATAGATGCCCTTTAGAACACATGGTGAATAACGAATAAACATTGCAAACAGGTTCCAACATTAATGTCTCCATTCATCCTCATGCAACAGAAAGAGTCATAATATTATCTTACAGGGATTTTCTGTGAATGAAGAATTCATGTCTTGGAAAAGGCAGGGAAGACATAAATTTTACCGCAGTCAAGAAATGCTGTAAAAGACTAAAAGAAGCCATGGTTCAGAGGCCAAGTCATTTAATTAAAATATAAAATATCTGTTGCACTGGATCACAGAATTTTGAAATTGTCTTGATAATCTCTGGGATAAACCACAAATTTCTGTGAAGTCACTCAGCATCTCGACCCGTGTCACAGGCGTTTTACACCTACAAAGTCCCTCAAAGCCTGTCAGTGTGTGCATGCTTGTCCCTAAGCAATTCCTGTAAACCCAGCTAGACACAAACGGAAAAAAACCACAGGTTGGTATGAATCCTGAACCTGACTATTCATACTACGAGAGAATCTTCCTACTGTCCGTGGATCTTAAAAACAAACTCTTGAAGGAGAGGTTCTTTAATATTTAGACTACAATCATGCGTGAAAAATACTTTTACTACCCATCAGTTCTTAGTATAATTTCAACGATTTCTTCAGAAATCAAATCAGCTGGAGCCACTGTCTGTGAAGACTACTTTTGTTAGAACACATGAAGCTGTCTTGAGCATTTAGAAACATTACTGATTGTCAGGATATTTAGAAACTAATAAAGAAAAAAATCAGTAGGCTTTGGAAAAAAAAAATTTAAATCCTAAGTCTCCTTGTCTTTTGGCCAATACAGATCTCTTTAATTCTCTGTTTGCTGCCATTTCTACAACCAGGCAAATTCTAAACTTCAGGATTTCAATCTATATGTTCCTGTCTGTTATTTGGAGACCTAAGGAGAGATCTGATTACGTATTTTTGAACTTTACTTTTTGGATCCAAAGAAAAGTGTTCCACCATGTCCCGCCATTCCTTCCTTCCAGAATAAACTTCAAGAAAACCAAATCTTAAATTTCTTCTGTCTAAAAAAAAAAAAAAAAAAATCTCAGCACTATCAGTCAATTCCATTCCCTTCCATTTTTGAAGAATTCCCAGTTTCAAAGAACCTGTGGTATTTTCTGGTCACTCTTTTCCTCTCTTTTTGTGTAAATCAGTTTTGTGACCTATGGTTCATTGTCCCGTTTTGACCTGCAGAGATCAAGGGCAAGGCTGCCTGTAGGTGCCCACAAATAGCTCTGTGCATCATCTGAATGCCTTATTATCCCTTTTTCTCTCTTCTGGTGAAGTATTTTATCTGGTTTGGTTTTTTAAGTCCCATTTTTTTGCTGCCCTCGTATCCCACTTCCTCTGTCTCAGTTTTCTCTCAAGGAAGCAACCTCAACCTAACTATTTTTCCCAATTTCCCTAAATATTCCCACATCTGCAGTTGATAAAAGCAGTAGTTTTGCTTAAATTAGTAAACATGTATGTACATAAAAAACCTAAAAAAATGGTTTTCCCTCTCTTCTCACCACCCCAAGATTTTATTTCCCAATGAAAAGTTGTCAGGCTGTTAAAATTACATCATCTGGCAAGAGTTAGTTGGCAGCATGCCCAGATGGGAGCTGTGTGCCACATGTGTGGAGTATCAACACTATGGCTTTGTAAATATCCATGTTTTGGCCTTTGAAAAGTCCCTTCTTTCACAGTTGAACTTTTCTATGGTATAGATAGAGTAAAACATTTTTGGACAAAAAAATCAGAATTACAAGAAAATGCTTAGAGAGCAGAATATTATTGATGAATAAACTCAAGTGTGGTTTTCCTGTGAGAAAAAGTCTATCTTAATAGAATTAATTTAGCGAATCCCTCACGTTGTACTGGTGCACAGCTGTAACCGTAAGAGTCTTGTAGAGAGGATCTTAAATATTAATGTAAATTGGAAATTATCTTTAAGCATTCATTTGATTTAATATCAAACATATTCCCTGAAAAAAAGGTGAATATTTTTGCATTGAAAACAAATTTCAAGACACTCAAATTCATACAATCTCTTATACTGAGATTGAGATGATAGAGATTGCAAAACAAATATTCCCGCATGATGGATTTTTCAGAATCTGCTTTTGTGGAAAAAAAAAAAAGGCTTTTTCTGTCCCTACATCCAAGGCAGACGTTAAAGCACTTCTTGGACAAATGGTATCCCAAGTACTCTCAAGTATACAGGCAACAGTGGAAAAGTTACAAATTAAAAAACCAGAAAGATCATGAAATTAAACGTCTAAAGTGTCCTACTGAACTTGGCTATGACTGCTGGCATTCAAATGCCTCCTGATATTTGGAAGTAGCAGAGGAGGGTGAGATGGAAGAGAGCAGCTTGAGTAGAGTTTATTTTCCAGCTGTGCTTTTAAACTAGTACATCCCTTCAAGAGGATAGGAAGCAACATCAGCCTCCTGTTCTGTCTGAGGATGTGCCCACTGGAAACTGGAAAAGATTTATCCTTGAAGAATTTCCTGTGGTGCTTGTTCTTCCTCTGACAAGGCAGAGGTGAGTCTTCCACCCCACTTCCTCGTGCCCTCTCTGTGGCCATGCAGGTAAAAGCACCCATCACTTCATGGTGTGTCCCCTCTCCCTCATGGTGGTTGCTCCCAGTAGCAGGGACTCTGGTCCATACTGGTGGGACATGGGACATTTCCTCTTTAGTTTGCTCAAGCCTTTCCGATCTGTCCATGGTCTTGGACAGTCTTTCCACAGCTGAGGAGGAAAGTGAAGTCAGCGGTGGGGAAAAAAGATGATCTTCATGTTGCCAGAGTTGGGGAGTCACCTGAAGCACGGTTTGCTCCCATTCTTTCCATGACATCCCTGCCAATGAGTTGGTGTACAATGATGGAGGTCTGTGCAAGCTCCTGCCACGTGGACTGTGTACATGGGACCTCAGCTGGCCCTGCAGCTCTTCCTGGCACTCCAGCTGGATGCTCAGAGGGAAAACTGCTCCCACACATCATGCCACTGATGCTACATGGAGCTGAGTGGATTGCTCTGATCACACAGTGAGCTTGAAGAGGAAACCTCATTTGCCCAGGGATCTCAGAAATCATCGTGAGCTGGCGCAAAGGTGAAAATTTCTGTCATCATCCAGAGGAGATGACCACACATGCTGAGGAGGCCCTGCCAGGTAATCAGCTACCAGAAAATGAAAAGCAACGTGCTCTCTTCACTGGTGGATCTTGCCGTGCCATAGGGACCAGTAGGAAATGGAAAGCAGCCATATGGAGCCCTATGCGGCGAGTCGCAGCAGCTACTGAAGGACCAGGTGGACCCAGCCAAACTGCAGGGCTCAAAGCCATTCAGGTGGCTTTGGACATCACTGAGTGAGAGAAGTGGCCAACACTCTACCTCTGCACTGACTCGTGGGTGGTAGAAAATGCTCTGTGGGAGTGGCTGTCACGATAGAAAAAGGCCACTTGGCAGCACAGAGGGAAAGTCATCATGTGGACCACGTACCTGAGAGCTGGGCAAACGAGGAGCATCACAACAACAGACAAGTGGATCAGGCTGACAAGATGAAAGTGTCTCAGG
The DNA here is from genome assembly GCA_013398115.1 of Falcunculus frontatus. NCBI lineage: Eukaryota > Metazoa > Chordata > Aves > Passeriformes > Falcunculus > Falcunculus frontatus. The sequence goes on from VZRV01002978.1 coordinate 85,831, forward strand.
TGGATCTGGGCTGGCAAGTTAAGGGTGAGATATTTCTGGCTCAGGGGGCCAGATGATGCCTCAGGTCATCAGGGAAGAGATGTGACGTACAGATGGGCTTGTAATAAAGGGATGGGCATAACCACGGACACTGCATCCCAGGTAATCCATGACTGTGAAACGCATGCTGTGATCAAGCAGGCTAAGTGGGTAAAGGCTCTTTGGTGTGTGGGATGATCATCAAAAAATAAATATGGGAAGGGGAATGTGATGCACGGCACACGGCTTGGAATGTTTCAGCGGGACCATTTAATTGGGAGATACTGTTCCTACACCATGACATCTACTCATTATCCCAGGTGTATGACACGGTGTTACAGTCTGGTTCTTAAAATCATTAGAAATGCCTCTGTCCAAATTAAGGTGCATACGAGACCGTATGCCAAAGTCAATAGTATGGATTTTATTTAATAGTAAATGACAGGGAGAGAGAGAAAAAGGAAGAGAAAGAAATAGGAAAGAGGTGGGGGGACAGAAAGTGAGCGACAGAGACAGAATAAAGTATCACCACTCTGTGGATCCCACTGGTGTCCCGATGATCCTCTCCAGCTGCTCGTCTTGGTGGTGAGGGTCTCCCAGGAAGCACAGAATGCGAGGGGTTAATGTATCTCAGGCCAGGTGGGAATGCCCAGGTACCTCCCTGGGGGGGTTTGACACAGGCTCTTGCAGCAGCCTCGGGGTCTGGGGCATCACTTTGCATCCCGTGCAGTGCTGTGGTGCACGGCCCTGGGGAGTGCTTTGGGGGGTCTCTGATGGGTTCTGGCACCCCTCAGCTGCCTCTCACGGGAATGGCCCGTGGATGTGGCCTTTCTGGGGTGGGGGTTTCACAGCTGGGCCGGTTTGTGGGAGGGAAGGTGGGTGTTCAGTGCCTCTGAGCAGAGGTTACGCCACGCACCCGAAACCTCCTCCTCCCCCCTGGGCTGGGGGGGAGTCTGTGCAAACCTGGCCTCTGTGGGCTGTGGTTTCCCCCATCCCAAGCCCAGCCAGGGATGGTTTTCTGCTGGGTTTGGCTTCCCTGTGGATGCATTCCTTTCCTTCAGCCTTGTTTACTTCTCCCTAGACCTGAGATGACTGAACAGTGGTGTCCCCTTTATCTTGTCTGGGCAGCTGAACCCACAGTCCAAGGTTCCAGCCAGGCATCTTCAAGGAGGGGTGGGCTTCTGTGGCTGTGGCTTCTTTATGCAGTTTTTGCCATAATGGGTGAAACTCCTTCATGACAACGTTTAAGGCATGAACCATGTCAGTATCTGACACAGGGTTTCTCAATTAGGAAATGTTCCTTATTCAAGATTTCTCTGCCATGCTGCTTTTCCAGCTGATCAGACCCAGGTATGTGCTGGTGCAGGGTATTATTCCTTAGCTATGCAGGGCTGTGCCTTTCCCTCTGCTGAAACTTAATCCAATCCCTTGCACACATGCCTACCCCAGCGTCATTTAACAGAAGTCTATTGTTTGTTACACAGGGATGTAGGAGGTTTGTCAGACTCCTACTACCATCTGGTGTTGAGACAGCTAAACTGAGTCAGACAGTACTTAATTGACCACTGGACAAAAGTGAAAGCAAGCTAAGCGATGCTGACAAGGCCGAGTCCCTGCACTGTCAGATCAGCACAGCCCGTTGACGACAAGATATGTCAATAAAAACCCCCCAAACATGGAAAGAACGGATTATAGAAATGAAGGGGTTTTCCTTTCCTCTTAAAATTGGATAGAATTATGGTCTCTCCACTCTTTTCTCTCATTTAGGGACAGGCTATGCTCAACCCTTAACCTACTGGTGGTGTAATCAAGGGACTGTGAAGTATTTTCAAACTAGAAAAATCGTAGGTCCATAATCAGGGCTGATAAGTTACCCCAAGTGCCTATTTTTCAGACATGATTTCTTACTGACTGCTAATCTGAAAGTCTACCCTTACAATGAAAAGTGAGAGAAATTTAGATGAACAAAAGTTGAAGTTGGTCAAATATGCAGCAGAGAATTGATTGCTTGGTGACCTTGTCCTGGTGAGAAAGGTTTTTGTTTTACTGCTTTTTTTTTCTTTTAATTAATCTGTTAAAACTGGAACTGATTTCAGACTTGCTGTCAGGAGTGAAAAAATCTTTGTGCACTCTAACTCCATCAACTCACTTGAATTTCCTTGCATGAAATAGAAATAAAATATATAGTGAAGACATGATGAATAGGAAAAAAATGCATAATGGAGTCCAGAGTGGATGATTTTGCCCTTAATAAAGTAATGAAGGAAAAATTAGAGAAAGACTTGTGCAATATAACCAGATATTCAATAGAATCATAGAACCATTTAGGCTGGCAAAGACCTTTCAGACCAGCAAGTCCAACCATTCCCCCAGCACTGTCAAGGCCACCACTAACCTATGTCCCCAAGTGCCACATCCACAGGGCTTTTAAATCCCCCCAGGGATGGTGTCTCCACCGCTGCCTTGGGCAGCCTGTGCCCTTGCTTGACAACCCCTTCCATGATGAAATGTTCCCAATATCCAATCTAAACCTCCCCTGGCACAGCTTGAGGCCGTTCCCTCTCCTCCTGTCCCTGTTCCCTGGGAGCAGATCCCAACCCCTGCTGCCCCCTCCTGTCAGGGAATTGTGCAGAGCCACAAGGTGCCCCCTGAGCCTCCTTTTCTCCAGGCTCAGCCCCTTTCCCAGCTCCCTCAGCCTCTCCTGGGGCTCCAGCCCCCTCCCCAGCTCCGTTCCCTTCCCTGGACACGCTCCAGCCCCTCAAGGTCTCTGTGGCCATGAGGGCCCAGAACTGGGCACAGCCCTCGAGGTCCCTCAGCAGTGCCAGCACAGGGGACAGTCACTGCCCTGGGGCTGTGCCCACACCAGGGCTGGGACAAGTCAGGATGTCACAGACCTTTTTGGCCACCTGGGCACATGCCAGATAATGTTCAGCCAGTGCACCATAATTCCATCTCCTTTTCTTTTTTTATTTCCTATTTCCTGATCTCAAAATCAGTAGTTAAATTCTGAACACACATTATTCTTATGTATTAGGTGTAACACAGCCTTGCAGAGCAGTACCCATTATTATCTCATCACGTGGTAACTCATGCAGCCATAGCATTGCCTCCAGAACAATTGCAAGATAAAGTAAAAGTACACATTGCAAGCATGGATTTGAATCAGAGATCACAATTAGGCAGATTCTTGCAGATCCTATGACTTTTTTAGTGATTGTGCTGTAAATTAATGTTGAACAACAGCATCATTTTCATATTGCTAGTCTATCCATGTGTTTAAAACATGTAGATCAGGATATAAATCTTGTGTTTAAAATCTTAAGAAGCATTTACTGTTGTTGCATTTTAAAGCTCAGTGCGCTTGAGTTCTGTCTCCCTGTGACACTGGAGGGAAAAAGGTAGAAAATTAGCAATAAAGCCCAAGAAGGAAGGAGTGGTGGGGGGAAGGTGTTTTTAGGATTTCTTTTCCTACTCATTGTCCTGCTCTGATTCTGGTTGATAATGACTTCATCTAATTTCCCCAAGTCTGGTCTGTTTTGCCTGTGACAGTGATGGGTTTGTGACCTCTCCCAGTCCTTATCTCAACTTGTGTGCCTTTTGTTACAGTTTCTCTGTGTGGTCCTGTTGTGGAGGGGAGTGATGAAGAGGCTTTGTTGGGCACCTGGCTTCCAGCCAGGGTCAAACCACCACGGCCTAATTTGCTTTTGTGAAAACAAACTCAAATATCAAAGGAAACAGCTCTTATATTTAAGTAAAACCGATGATTCTTCAAGGATAATGTGATTCAGTAGCTGAAACACTGTTTAATGAAAAATTACTCCCAGTAAGACATTCTTGCAAACAGAAGCACTCCGAGAGATGCTTCAGACTGTTTTTCTAAACTAAACAACAGCAGCAATACTTTCAAGAGTAACTCTAAAATGCTCCTCACTTTTATTCTGTAACTGGCTACGAATCAGGCTGAACCACGGGCAGAGCTGAGGTCTGCTTGCTGTCAGAGGTATCTGTCCGTGCTCAATACTTGTTCAGTCCAACCATGAAATTACAAACCAGAAAAGCCTCCAAACAACTTTTTAAGGTTTTAGCCTGCATGTGCCGGTCTTCCGTTCTACCAAGTGTAGAAATTATTCTGCAATTGATGTTCTGTAATTGATTAATAAAATGTAATGTAATGTAACGTTCTGTAATTGATTAATATAATGTAATGAAAAAAAATAACAATGACTTTTTGGATTCATAAAATGGCTTTCAGTCAAGAGACTCCCCAAAAAGAAGTTTGTCCAAAACTTCTCTTTTTGTGTCCTTCTATCTCTTAAATAACTTTGCATTTCTGAATTTCAAGTCTGAGCAGACTGAAAATCACTACAAACAGCTTAGCAGCAGCCGCTACTAGATTCTGACTGTATTTCAGAACAAAGTTTTCAATTCACCTTACTTTAAGACTGTGGTGAAAAGTGGTAAGTACATCACAGGACCCTTTGTTCTGAAAAGGACTAAAGCACTCAAGTCACAAAAACTGGGGAAGTAGGAAAAAAGAAACAATAAAAAAATCATTCTCAGTGAGATGTGCTGGACTGTAGTAAATTTTATGATAAATTGCATAAGGTTTTACCTTTTTTAAACTGAAATATTATGCCTCAAGACACGAGGGTTACTTAAACACTTTCTATTTTTAAAATAAAATTTGGTGCAATCAAGCATTTGCAGGTCAGGTTTTTTTTCCTTTGATGCGTTGTCAATTAGCTGTCAAATCTTGCTAAGATTTAACTGCACTTTTTGTGTTGTCACATGCAGTTAAGCAAGGATCCATGTGTAGTGGTTTAGTTCGCATCTCTTACTTTTTTGTGAGATAGGAGATTTGAAGAAATGCAAAACAGGCTCAGACTTAAAGAATATGAAAGAAAGTTTATCACTAACAGAGTTAAGAGTAAAATAAAATAAGAGATTAAGACAAAAACCTCCTTTTCCTCCAGCACCCCCCCTTCTTTTACTACAGCTTACACAAATAATAACAAAACACGGGATTTGGTCAGCATTCACAATTCTTGAAAGTTTCTCTGTAGTATTTGAGGAAATAGAGGTTTCTTCTACTTCTCGTGGTTCCCAAACTGCACCAGCTAACAGCCCCCGCCCGAAAAATCTGCTGCTGTAAAAAATGCTTCTCTCTCTCACGGGAAAGAAATCACAGTCTCTTCCACCCGGTCCCATGAGCCACACATGGGGTATTCTCGTTTAAGGATAGACAAAATTCCAGCCTGAAAAACACAGCTCTCTTCGTTACAAAACATTTTAAAAAAAGTCTCTCACAACCTCTCACAGCTTCTAGGTAACTTGGCGTCATCAGCTTTGTTTCCTCCACAGGCTGCACACAGAATTCTCATCCCCCCATGTCTTTAAATGGATTAAAGAGAAAAACAGTTTGTGATATTACAGTCTCTACCACGGTCTGCAAGAAGCAGTTTTAAGCTGCACGCTAAAAGCACGACTCCGCCCTCTGTTCCTCGCAGCCATCTTTAGCATTCACTCACTTTCTCTTTCTCTCTGACCCTGAAGACGCCATGATGATAAATAATCTCTGTTTCTCGAGCTTTACGATGGAGAAAAACCTCGCTCCCATTATGCTGTGCATCATTTGATGTTATTTTACAGTTCAGTATAGGCTGAGTTGGTTGCAGGAAAGTTCTATCATCTCCCGCCGGATCTCTGCAGCCACGAGGAGGGGGGTGGGGGGGGGAAGGGCTCCCCAGCAGTCGCTTCAGGTGGATTCGGTTCTGCAGCCATCACATCACGGCCGCTCCTCAGCTGCCCGGGGGGAGCTCTCCCGCAGGCACCCGGGGAGGCCCGGGGCCACTCCGAAGAGCCCCGGCCAAATCCTCCCCCCTTTCCCCGCCGGGAGGTTCAAACCAAGAAAGGCACACTTTCTTTCTCTCACTGGCTTAAATATGTAAATTTCGGGAAGCGCAACTGGTCGAAAGATCTGTCCCTTAAACTTAGGGTCAACCCACGACACCATGGTACAATGGGATGTATTTGATGCACTGACAATATCATACAGAGTGTTCACAGGTGTCTTCATTAGGTCTTCTGGTGGAACAACTGAGGGAGCTGGGGTTGTTCAGCCTGGAGAGAAGGAGACTCAGGGGTGGCCTTATCACTCTCTACAACTCCCTGAAAGGTGGCTGTGGTCAGGTGGGGGTTGGTCTCTTCTCCCAGGCAACAACTGACAGAACAAGAGGACACAATCTCAAGCTGCACCAAGGGAAATTTAGGTTGGATGTTAGGAAGAAGTTCTTTACTGAAAGAGTGATAAAGTTCTGGAATTGTCTGCCCAGGGAGGTGGTGGAGTCACCATCCCTGGATATGTTTAAAAAGAGATTGGATGTGGCACTCAGTGCCATGGTTTGGTTGGGGCGGTGTCAGGTCATGGGCTGGACTTGGTGATCTTGGAGGTCTCTTCCAACCTGGTGATTCTGTGGTTCTGACATCACCTGCTTAGTCAGACATGGTTCAACATAGACCAGAACAAAATGTGTTTTATTATATTCTGGTAAGGGCACGTTGCTTGTGCATGAAGAAATCAAATTTAGAACTTCTCCTGCCCCGTTAATTAAAAGTAACACTTGTACATCAAAAAAACATAAGTTATAACTTTGATTTGTGGAACTCAGGAAAAACTTACTTGCTCTTAGGTAAGTAGAAAACCACCTGTTCTACCTAATAAAGTAAACCTGCTGCTGTAAGTAGTCATATAACTGTTGTAATCCATAGGTTAATTCATCCTCTGTAGAAAAGACAAAGACATGGAATTCTGTAGGAATGTGTCTGAAATCTGCTAAAGACTAATATGAAGTGGCCCATAATTTTGCCTTGCCTGAGACAGCAGTACAATAAAAAGCAGGCAGAACATAAAAACCAAAGTATTCTGTGTTTCTGACCAACACTGAGTTCATTTCCAAACCAGAACAGAAATTCAACAACCTAACCAGTTTTATGTAAGAACTAGGCCAAGTGACAGGGAAAGATACTGTTGGGGAAAGGAACACAATTTGAATTCCAAACTCCACCACTTAACCAATAACTTTGTGCTGCTGACAGGTTTCTACTGATGGAGACATAAGGAAAAGAATAAAACATGATTTATTTTCATGACTATGTGAGGACTGGGATCTCTACCGCACATCTGAAAAGAAAGATCAAACAAAGATTAAGTTATAAGCTTGGAATATAAGACTAAGTCATAAAGACTTAAGACATTGAGACAGGATTTAGCAAGATGTTAGATTAAGACATAAAGCCACCCTAAAGTTTCAAGGATATGTGATAAACAGGATTGAGCTGCAGGCTGAGTCAGGGTAGGATTTATACACAATGTCACTTCTAACAGGGTTTTCCCTTGAATAGTTCTTTAGTACAAAAACTCCCAAATCATGAATTCTCATTACATTCCAAGATTAAATTATGAAGAGAAGAGATAATTAAATGCCTCTGTGCTTTTCTGTGAAGGCTTTTGAGGTGCATTTTCAAATGGCATGGTTGTTCTTTAGAAGACAATCTACATTTCATGAGGGACAGTTCTGAGTTTAACTCCTGTTGCATTCCAAGCTGTGTCATTTGGAAAAGGAGAGAGGAAGCATTCACAGACCTGCATTTACAGCACTTACCACAATGTGCTTCATAGTATTGTGAAAATTGACTGCACTTATTTATTTTAACTTTATAGTATATTCTATATTCTATATTCTATATTCTGTTCTGTTTTATTCTATCATATTCTGGACTTCACCTCAGCCCATTTTTGTCCCCGAGGTATTTGCTGAAACTGGTGGCAGCTCTATAAACATGAGAAGTGGTGAGGCCTAAAAGTTACAGCTGGAAATTTATTAACTGTTGATCTCCCAAAGCAAGTGTGATATTCAGTCATTTGATAAATCTCGAGAACCTGGGTGCTAAGAAAAGGAAGCGTTGGTCAAACTGTCCAAATCAGTAAGAATGATGGAGAAATCAAGAGAGCTGGTTAATGCTATGGAATGCATTGAACAGGTGAATGATTAAAACGAAAATATAACAGGGAACCCATTATAACCTAAATGCACCAAGAGGTTTGGAATTTACAGTGGTGGAGTCACCATACCTGGAAGCATTAAAAAAATGTATGGATGTGGCACTTGAGGACATGGTTAGTGCTGAACATGGTGGTGCTGGGCCAGCAGTTGGACTTAGTGGCCTTAAAGGTCTTTTCCAACCTTAGCGACTCCATGGTCCGGCTTCTGCAGGAATGGTCAAAGCTGGGTGAAAACAAAGTGGTGAAATGACACCTCACGAGAAGGTACAGAAAAAGCAAATAAGGTTGATGTGAAAAACAAAGTGATTGAATGTTAGAAGCAGTTGTACCCTCAAATTATCAGAATGTGCTGATAAAGGGAGGCGGCCTAAATTTTACCTGCATTAGTCCAGTAAAGAAAATCAAAAAATCCCAACTCGTGGAAGGTGGTTTACAACTACAAATAGTAGAGGAAGAAAAGAAGACAATGAGAAAAATTTGAGCTTGGCAGTGTACCAGCAAGGTGTACTTTGTGAGTCTGAGGCTTTCCAGTTCTTGTTAAATGGCTAATCCCACGTGCCTGTCTCCAAGAATCCAGTCTTCAGTGAGGCTTTAAGCTCTTTTTCCAGTTTATGATTAGGTCCACAAGTTGCCTGTCTACACACTGAGCTATCTCCAGGAACTCTTACTGCCTTGAATCTTGACTCTGACACCACACCCTGATTTTACTTCTTTAAAGATATAGCCAGACACAGCTAACCTTGTCTCCAGTCAGTCGTGACTTGAACATCTCCCTGCGTTTTGGACATGATGCCAAAGTACCCTCAGTTTTCCACCATGTCATGTTTTCTCAGAAGCCACAATCAGCAGAGTGTGGGCTGCCCTGGGGTCACGCAATTTCTTCGTTCCAGCGGGGAAAGTGTGCAAATTTGCAAAAGCAGAATCAAGGATCTTTGAGCCAGAGGAGGAGAGAGCAGATGTACAACACTGGTTAGATCGCTGCTTGCAAGAAGGAGACCTGAGGGGAGAAGAGCTCCCTCCTCTGAGGAACATTTACGAGCAGAAGGGCAAAAGTAGAGCCTACTAGCAGGAGAAGAAAAGGAATTTCACTATTGTCTCAATTTACTCAATCACCAAAGGAAAGAAGAGTTTTGCCTGGACAGGTTTCTATTCTGAGCTGGGTAAATACCTCTGTCAAAAACATGCATTCTCCTTATTTCTCACCCTAGCAAGGCAAAACATTGTGAAGAGCACAGTGTACATATGGCATTTCAGGCAGCAGTGGAGTCTCCTTTCCACCAACCCCCTAAAATGCTGCACTTGCCACGTCCTCTATTTGCATAACTAGAATTTAAATTTATTTTGCCATTTAGCTTAGAATTTGAGAATCTGAATTCTAGTGATAAACATGTTGCTAAATCACAAAAAATTGTGTGGAGACAGAGGTTGCCATTACCAAGACCATGCAGATGTTTTCTGTTTATGTGAGAGTGGGAGCTGCCATCAGACACTCCTAATTAGAGCCTGTACCCATGGGCTCCTGCAGTGCTCACCATGGACCTTCCACTGAACCACCACTTCCTGCATAAGGTGCCTTGTCATGCAGCAAAAAATGTATTTTTCAACGTGGCACGCAGCACTTCATCTTCAAAGGGAAAGCGATAAATACAAGGAAAAAACCAGTCCTAAGATGAGCATAAGGTATTTAGCTGTTTACAAGCGGGAACAAAACAAAACAAAGAAAGATTGCAATTGTAACATCAGCAACGAAAAGTTTTTCAAGAATGCATTTTCTCAAAATGGAGGCAAATGCAAAGGACTTTGCAGGAGTGGTTTAGGATGGGAAATTCAAAGGATGGGAAATTAAACTGTGCAATTCAGTGCAAGGCTAAGCTTGACAAAAGGAAAGGGAAAACTGTATTCCTGGTGCAGTTCAGGAGTTCATTATTTAACAAGCAAGTACCACTAACTTGACTAATTATCGATTAAGATTCACATTTCCTTCCCCTTGACTGAAAAGCAAAGTGGCAATAAGGGACAAAATGCACTCACAAGTGAAAGCGTTTTCGAAAAATCTTTGTCCCTTTTCACTTATATTTTCATACCTCAATAAATTTACTTAAGAAATGAGTGTAGGGTTGAAGGTGCCTTCGGCAGCTTTGCAGGTGACAGCAAGCTGCTCGTGCAGCTGATTCACCTGGGAAAGGGATGCCATCCAGAGGGAACTGGGCAGCCTTGAGGAGTGGGCTTATGCAAAACTCCTGCAGCTCAACAGGGTCAAGAACAAGGCCCTACACCTGGGCTGGGGCAACCTCTGCTATCAACACAGGCTGGGTGATAAAAGAATTGAGAGCAGCCTGGGAGGGAAGGACTTGAGGGTGCTGGTGGTTAAAAGACTGGGCATGAGGCAGCGACGTCCAGTTGCAGCCCAGAAGGTCAACCTTGCTCTGGGCTGTGGGAAAGGGAGGGGGACCAGCAGGTGGGTGGAGGTGCTCCTATCCCTCTGCTCTTGTGAGGCCTCACCTGCACTGCTGTGTCCAGTCCTGAAGGCGCAGAAAGACATGGAGCACTTGAAGGTGTTCCATAGAAGTAGATCAGAGGACTGGGGCACCTCTTCTGTGAGGGAAGACTGAGAGAGCTGGGGTTGTTCTGCCCGAAGAAGGGAAGACTCCTGGGAGACCTTATTGCATCCTGTCAGTGCTTGAAAGGCACCTACAAGAAAGATGGGGAGTGGCTTTTTGTTAGGGCTTGCAGGAGCAGGGAAAAAGGCAACACTTTTAAACAGAAATAGGGTGCATTTGGACTGTAGATAAGAAAGAATTTTTTTTGCCATATTTGGTGCTGAGGCCCTGGCACAGGGTGCCCAGAGAAGCTGTGGCTGCTCCTGGATCCCTGGGAGTGCCCAAGGCCAGGTTGGATGGGGCTTGAAGCAACCCAGGAGAGTGGAAGGTGTCGCTGCCCATGGCAGGGGGGAGGATGGAATGGGCTTTAGGATTTCTTCCAACCCAAACCTTTCTCTGGTTCTGTGATATACAATAAAATTGGCAGAAATAATAAATTTTAAAAAAGCAATAAGCTACAAGTCAGAGAAGTGCTTCAATTTTTAAAATCATTCTTTTTATTAAAAGAAAAAAGTGCTGCAATAATCAAAACCCAACCTATTCCATTTAAAGAACAACTTTAAAAGATACAAAAAATACTTTAAATATCTGTATGAAAAGATCAAATTATCATCTATAATAGAATAGTTTTTAAAGTCACATTCCTATAGCATTCTTTTTTATGTTTCTTCTTTATAGCCTCTTTAAGCTACTGAATTAGTTTTAGTTTTTCAACAGCATTAAATAGACATCTTCACATCTTTGAAAAAGAACTATGAGATTTTCAAAGAAATTTGTGTAGCAGATGTGTATTTAGAAGCCAAAAGGAATGGGAAATATCTAAAATCCCTGGGCTATTTTCAATGCATCAACATACATACCTTACTGGGCTTGGAACTGTCTGTGTAATTTAATTCTGTAAGGTCTGAGGGGTATAAACTTCTACGTCTGCAGTTGTGGGAGGTGTCATCTTCCTATTGATGCTTTTTGGAATTAAGACTGTCCTAACATCCCTAATTCTGATAAAATTCTTTTTCTTCAATGCTACAGATACACCTGTGTTCTATTTTTACATGCTTCAGTGGCGAGGTTCCTTATGGATAAAAATACACTGTTATTTTTGCTGACATTAGATTTTGACTTGCTTCTTGTATTTCCTATCTCACTACTTTAAAGCAAGGAGAATCTAAATGTTTTTCTGAAGCCATTTCATGAATTCAGCAGCATAGCACCCAAAATTACTGATGGCTCTTAGAGGAGGAATGCACAGGTAATTTTTACCCCCAATTCACAGAGTCAGAATCCCTGGAATTGTTCAAGACCAGGTTGGATGGGGCTTGGAGCAACTTGTTCTAGTGGAAGGTGTCCCTGCCCATGGCAGGGGGTGGCACTGGGTGGGCTTTAAGGTCCCTTCCAACCCGAAAAATTCACTGCTTCCACGGCATTTATTATACATGCTATAATGAGGGAGGACAGTGGTCTAGAAACGAAATGCCTGCTCGTGTTACTGAAACACTCTGCAATGCCTTTCTTTATTCAGGTATTCACTTAGTGAACCCCAAAATACAGATTTTGGAATTTTTTATGCTGCACTGATAGTGTACAAGACATGGATGGCTCATAAAGCAGTAAGGAAGTCATATTTTAAATAACTTTCCTATATGTTCAAAATGTCTAAGAATTGCTTTGCCTTTTGAAATCTCACATACACAGTCATCAAATGCACATTTTATGGGTTAATTCACATCTGCACCTGAATTTCCTGCTAAGAATTTAAGCCAAACAGAAAAGCAGAATAATTACTCACACTCTTAAACTTAGCCAAAATGATAAAGAATCTTTATTTCACAAGCACAATGTGGAAGTAAAAAAAATCATGGCACAGAAATCCATGTGCTGCAAAACCTGAATTCAGTCCAGTGAAAAATCAGCATTTCCTCAAGCTATCTTTTTTTTTTTAATTCCTGGTCCAGTGGAAAGTGTCCCTGGTCGTGTTGGGTAGGTGGAACTAGATGATCTTTCATGTCTGGTCCAATTCAGGCCTTTCTATGATTCCACAATGATTTTATAATTGTATTTATTCTAAAGAACTGAAAACCATGAAAAAGGCGTAAAGAGGTTCCTTTCAGCTTCTGGTGCATGTTTTCAAAATAAGCTTTTCCCAGAACAGAATGGAATAAAAAGTTTTGTTCAAGAAGACTACAAACTACTTCAAGAAGACGCTACAAACATTGTAACTTTAAAAAAGAAAATCTCCCACCCCCACCCATTTCAAACAGTACTTTTTTGTTGTTCATTTCAGCTTTGGCATTGCTTTTAGAATCTGTTACTTTCTAATGAATATGGAAGGTTTTTCTTTTTCTTTTTTTTTTGTTTCTTTTATGGCATCTTCAATGTTTTGTTCACAGATGAACAATTTAAGAATCCCACAGGCACTGTAATTCCAAATTAGAATGATGTTTGCTTTATTTTTTTCTTAACTCAGCTGGTTTTGACACCTTTTGTTAGTTATATGCCAACTTAAAACATTGGAAATACAATTTATATTCATCTGCTTGATGAACTGTGTAGTTATTTCATAGATCTTCCTTTAAATAATACTGAATGTCACTTAAGCGCTCCACCTTACCGCATTTTGTGCATGTTTCTTTCCTTGGCAATAAGATTGAAAGAACATAAATAAATTTTTTTTTTTTTAATGGTGGAGAGTCCTCCCAAATTGCTATTATCACTTCCAGTTAATGAGCACTTCTTCTACTGGCAGGAGAAGGTGATTGCAATGGGATGAATTAGCAGTCCAGCTTCTGTGAATCTCAACAGGAGAGAACACAAAGCGCAGCAGGGACTCTGGTTCAAGGACTGAAGGGGGACAAATCCTTTCATTTGCTTTTTGGCATTCCTAATTCTATAAGAAACTCCTTTCAGGAACCCTAAGTTTTTTGTTGTTCCTTTGAGGTGACAGAACACAAGAGTTTTCTTGCTTGGGCTCCCATTATCCTGGATGTAAAATAATTTGGATAAATACTAAATGAAGTATTCTAATTCATCTCTGCACCTTGAGGAAGGGATAATTTAAAAAAATAAGTAAAATTGTGGCGTCTTCCAGAAGAAGAACAAGAATATTTCCCTGAAGAAATTATAGGTAATGCATCCCTGATAACACCAAAACATACTATTCCAAAACATTTGGTATTTTCAATGTCCTTCACATCAAATGAACTCTGTTAGCATAATTTTCTAGTGCTTTCTCTGTATTGAAGTTGCTACAGTTTGGCTTTCAATGTTTCTGTACTGGCTGATGGTGTTACTGAAGGAATCTATGAAACAGTCAGGAGTTCAGCAGAGCAAGAACTCACATGACTGAGTAACCAATTTCACAGTTTCTGAATTTTGGTAGTTTGTGCTCATAAACACGTTACACCTATTTTCAAACTGAGGGAAGGGGGTTTGTATCCTCAAAGATTTTCAACTTTCTCAGCTGCTGAATTTTATTTTGCTAATTTTCCTTTTTTTTTTTTTTTTTTTAATGAATAAGTAGATGTCCTTGTAATAACCAGACATTGCACAAGATTGCATAAGGTCAGTAAAACGTCACATCAAAACACCAAGTAATGCTCTTCCGCACATTTAGGTCTTATTTTCAGAATATAAGTGGTGCACTGCTTTTGCATCAGCTCCATAAATGGATTTAACTCCAATGGAAGGAAATTCAGTCAAGAAAACTCAATATATAGGGTTTTGCAACTGGTTCAGCCATCTACGCTTCAGCTGGGTTAATTTCTTTATTTGCATTGTTAATTAATCATTCTACAAAAAATATCCCTAATTAGTAATTTATAAAGCATTGCTGATAAAAATCTATTTAATTTTCCATTCAAAAACTTTCCTTCTCTCTTTACCTGCAAAAGAAATCTAGAAAGTGGGTGCTTGGCATGGCAAAGTGGCACACATCATCTGCTCCAGCATCCTGCAGGACACAAAGTACCCTAAACTTCTGGATGAGAAAGTTCTGAGCTATGAAACTTATCAAAAAGGGCTCTTGTTACACACATTATGTGTGAACACATTGCAACAGGACTCCAAGGCAGAGCCTCATATCAAAAAAAAAAAATAACGAGGTAGGAAATAACTACAAGGTAACCTGGTTTGTGTGATGGAACTTTTCCTTAGTTTATCCCCAGTCTTTCATCCAGGGATGAAACTTTTTCTCTATTTTGCTGAAATTTCCCTTCTCACCCCAGGTCTCTGCTTTAAGTAAAAGGCCTGTGTTCCTCTCTGCCATCACTCAGAAAAAATAATCAAGAGACTTTTCACTCCCCCAGACCCCAGCGAGGCTCCTGTGTGATGGCTCTGCAGCAATTCCACGAGCTCTGACTTCTAAGGCCGCAGGGGTTTTAAGGGAACAGAAAAAAGGAACATTGCACTGTAGGTCCATGTGAGACACAGCACTAACGAGCAGAAGACCTCACAGATTATGTTCTTGCTGTAAAAAATCTCTAGGAACTAGGGCAAACTAATGCACAAGTGAAAAGAGGAAAGGCATTCTGGACTCCCTTTTTTGGCCAAGATGGATGAAATTCTGATCTCTTGAGCCCTCAGGGATATATTACGACCTCAAATCCATATCAAATTCCACTGGAGCACCACAAGAAGGCTTGATTTGTTTAAAACTGTTGATTGGGTGTTAGAAAGAGATGATCTCTAAGGTCCTTTCCAACTCAAACCTCTCAGTGATTCTATGATTTCTTGTGATGCATAATTATTTTGGCAGCTTAAGCACTACCCCGAGGTGACCCAAAGTTATTTTGCTGTTACCTGGGTTGGGCACAAATCCAGATGCTGTTGTGAACAGCGTCTTTGTTCCTATATCAGCCTTGTTGCCTGGAGGCAGCCTCAGTTCAGATGCGCAGGGGTGTGTTCATGGGGTCCCGTGATGTCTGTACAGCCCATGATGTCTGTTTGGTGACACCAGTACTGCTGTCCTGGCTCACAAAGGACTGAGCTGAGTGGAAACACGTCACTGATAATTCACTTGGATCAGGCATCTTGCTGTTAAGGTAGAAAACAGACATCTTCTGTCGCCAGCACATTCACGGAGTCAGAGCATCACAGGAGGGTTTGGGTTGGAAGGGACTTTAAAGCTCACCTCGTTCCACCCCCTGCTTCTCAGCCCAGTGGAAGTACGCTCTGCTGAGGCAAAGTCTCGGGGTCAAAGGGACTTTCTCCTGTTCTTGGAGTTTCTCACACACAGTAAATGAAACCCTCCTCACCAAGACTTCAGAGCTGCGTCTGTTTCTGACCTGTCGTCAAAGAATTACCTCACCTTTTAAAGCAACTACTCGTCATTAACGCCTGGAAGTTTAATTAAAATTTAGGTTTTGATGTGAAAGAGCACGGGGAGGGAGACAGAAGAACAAGACATCAGCTGTCTAAAGAGTGATGGTGAGAGAGGCCAGAGATATCCAGCACTGCTGAGTTCCTCCCTATATCTGTGTACCAAGCAGGCAAAACTGGAGCTTTTTTCCTCTGAGAGCTGCTGTTGTTAATGTTAATCTTTAATCATTTCTCTGTAATGCAGGAAAAGATTCCTCACACTAACCCTGGCTTTTCTTGCATTGCTTCATGTTTTCAAGGCTTTACATTTTAGTGTAGCAACATATGATTTTGTATAATAATTTACTTCTAAGAATTCTCAGAACTGTCAATTAACTTCATTTTCATGCTGAAAAAATAAAATTTCCTTCAGGTGAGCTGAACATATTGCACATTTGGTTTGTTCATCATATCCACATGCTGTGATGAATGGCTAAAGCTTAAAAAAAGAAAAAAGGAGGAACTTCATAGATTGAAAATATTTAGCCTACATTTCCAGTATGAAAAAGAATGCTACAGACCATAAATGGCCTTTCTGATATACATTCTGTATTTATATATTTATAATATTTATCCAGAAGACATTGAAAAATCTGTCCTTCTTCAAACTTAGTCATATTCAAGAACAAATAAATCCATGTGAATGTAAACTTCCACATTTTCTCTAATAAGCCAGTAAAACCTAAGCCTAAGGGGATTCTAATAAGACTTAATCCAAGTAATTCTGTACAAATACTTTACTGAGAGGATTTTTTTTTTTTTAATTGGAGAGTTTGCAGTAATTTATTGCTGAGAATAGAATGAAATACTTTTTCTAGGAAAGTTTCTATTAATTTTAATAGTCTCATATTTTTCCCATTATTGTATCAATATTTTTTCCTCTGGATTCTTGTTTTTTCTGCTCGGTAAGGAACAAATGAAAAGAAAGATCGGTTTTTTTTGAATCACAAAAGGCATTCTCAGCCTGCAAATAAATCCCAAGCCAAATGTTCACTACCCACATGGCAAAGTCAAAAGTTATGCTCCCAAATTAAAACATTTCTGCCCTTTACCTGCCAGAATCTCAAGTCCTAGCCACGTTTTGCTTTTGAATCTTCCCCATTAGATGTTTTTGCCTGTCCCCTGTCAACCAACTACCGGACCAGCTTCTCCTTCCTGTTGTTTTCTTGACCCAACCTTACCTTTCCTTTCTACGTCTCTTTTCCTCCCATTTCACCATTTGTTGCTACCTCTGCATTCACATCAGCCAATTTCTTTAACCATTTGTCCTCTTTAAAAGTGAAAAAAGGTACATTACAAAAGAGGTAATTTTTCTGCTTAATCCTGTTAAGAATGAAGCCTAAACTATGACAAATTTTATACAGATGTTAAGAGGCACAGAGGCATCACAAGGGCTACTCCACAGTCGAATTTTATCGACGTTCTCTGAAGTCATTGAGATCAACGGATATTTAAATAATGGAGAACAGTTTGCTTCTCAGTAGCCTTGGTTTTGGTAATATTGGGAAAGGAATTTGGGAGCGGAAACTCGTTAAAAAAATCACACCATTACAGGTTTAGTAAAAAAATTTTAAATAGGATCAAGACACAAGCTATTGAGAAAAGGGTAGAAGAAGTCTCTGAAACACATGAAAATAGGTCTGCTCCAGTAACAACAGTGCAAGGCCCCCACCAGCAAGTTCCATTTCCAGTTCTTGAAATGTTGTTAGGAACCAAGAAAGAGAAATCACTTTCTTTCTAGCACCAGCTCAGAATTCAGGGAGCCTAACAAGGCTTGTTTCCCTAGGTATGAAATAAATCTGGCCTCTATGTGGATTTTTTCTGAACTGACAGATTAATTACCGACAGGTGGATAGCAGAAATCTTGTAAATCAAAGGATATTTTGTAAATTAAAGGGGTTTCTTTGCTTGTTTGACATCTATTTAAAAGAGCATAGGAAATTCTGGGGCCAAATCAAAGACACAGTATGTCTCATCTTCATTTAGGAATACTGAATCTTTCTTAAATTTAGGCACAGAGCAGCTTCCTTACATTGATAGAACTGACTTGGTGGATACCTGCTGCTGCTGAGCTTCTGTGAAAAACCAGCCAAAGAGCAAAATGATCTTCTGAAGAGGGACCCACTCACTTAACTTTTGCTGGAAGGAGGCAGCAAGAATATGGAAAACTTCAGTAAGCCAAGTGGGTAATTATCCTTCCACAAAGTTAAATTTATTGCCTTTTGAGACAGTAAGGGATTTTAAAATTTGATATATGATTTTTGTGCTCTGACATTGGACACTCCAGCAGAATACTTGTCTAAAAAATGCCCTGAACAACTTGACACTGTAGGTTACCTCAGTGCTACATATTGATTGAACAAGGTCTCACTGACTGGAATTTCGAGTGTTTCATCAGAGAAAGACAGCAGCAGCAAGTGAGCTCAATTGACCCACCTGTGAATTAATGATAATGAAGTGTAATTACACAAAGCCACTGTGATCAGATTGCTAGTACATCCCCTAAAATCCCACTCATTTACAAGAATCAGACTTTCAGTACAGACAAGAAAGGTTTTCGAGATATTTTGTGCCTTAACCTACACAGCAACCCTGTCACCAAAACATAAGTCTGTTTAAAAAGAAGATGCTGTGATGGACTTCTGTGTGCTAAAAAAAAATGGAGAAAACTCACACATGATGCTACTAAAATAAGGCTTAAAATGTAACCTCTTACTAAGGCCTCACACTTTCATTTCTTTTTTTCATCACAGTACGTATTTCTTAAAAATAATACACCATCATCATATAGGATTAATTGGAAAACCGATTGGAAAGATAGAATATGCCAAAACCATGAGGGAAGATGAAGAGAGATGAACATCCTTCAGTCTAAGGGTTGTATAATGCTCCTTACCTGATCTTATGGTGTGTCCCATACTCCTGCAGGAACTTTCTATCACTTTTCCAGTGCCCTGTTTAATTTGCTGTTATAAAACATCAGCAGTAAGGATTTTAGGATTTTAGCTACGAGGATGTGCTGTGAGACATATTTTTTAAAAATAAACTCTTATTGAGGCCGGCTATTTTGTAAAAATTGTTTCAGGGTATACACAAAATATTTGTATTTCATACAAAGTGCACACAGAATCTCAAAACCGCTAAACAGCATTTTAAAATTGTATTTAGTGTAATCCCATATGTGAATTTTTGTACTGCATGGACTATGTTTCCCTGCTTTGATCAGGAGAAAAAATCTTTTCCTGCGTATATTAATTTTTCAAACAACTGCATAAGGAAGAAGAAATGATATAAAGTAAATCTATTTTTAGGGTTTTTTACAAATGTGGAACAGAACTTAAGAGTTTAGTTTTTGGGGTTTTGTTTTTGGTTATTTTGTTTGTTTTAAATAATTATTTTTCAGTCTTGAAAACAATTTAGCTCACTCTTCCAATCCATAATTTTTCATTTCCAGATGTTTCTGCACTTGTGAGTTCTGGCAAGAGCATCTAAGAGTCCAAGGATAATTCCTTTTTGTCTCTGTAAATATTTTTAGCCATTAGAAACAGAAAAAAAATAATTACCTACGTTCATCTCTGTACTGCCAAAACATGTTAGAAAATCATGTGTGGCAATTTAAGGAATTTTGCCTTTTGTAGATACTGATGAAAAAGTTGAGAATGGAGCAATTACTTCCAAAAAAGTGTTTTAAGATATACTTTTCAACGCTTAAATGATGAGCTAGCAAGGTATTTGCTTTCAAATTTCTCCTAAAGAGTTTTTGGAATGAAAACAATTGAGTGAACAAAATGGAAAGGACTGCTTCTAGCATTTTTTGAGCCTTAGACCATTTGAAACCGTAAAATTCTGTTAGATATGCTCAGTTTTTTCTACAGAGGTGATGGAATATATTCGTATCATACATGAGATGGGAAACCTCACATATTTCTGAGGACTTACTAAAGACATCCTAATTTTTTTGGATTGTGGTGTGAAACAGAGGTTTGGAACAACACTAGTTTAACACACACACTATAGAACTATGTGAAAATTGTAAAATTGTCACATAATTGTTCATACTGACTGCAAATAGCTTGCTTTTATCCAAAGAGGCAGATAGGCAACGTTTGGGGAAAATGATTGATGAATTTTTAATTAGTTATCTGTATCCTGGTAATTAGACTGTTTAAAAATGTTAGCAAAAAGCATAATATAGAATCAAAATAAAGACAAAATAGGCAGTTCTGTTAACCAAATGAATCCCTGCTTTTTACCTTTGAAATAAAAATAGATTACATTGACTTATATCGCTGAGTCACTATTATGTATAAATCTAAAAAAAAAAAAAAAATAATTGGTGAACCCAAACACTAATTAAAAAGTAGACCCAGTGATTCCAGCACATTCAAGTTCTTAATAATCTGGGAGAGCAGTGAATTTTTATACTGAGGTTATGTCTGTTTCATATGACCTGCAGTGTTGTACATAGCTGCTAAAAATTTTGTAAGAATTAGTAATTTTAAAGCATCGTGAACACAAAGTCTCAGTGATCCAGCAGTGTGCAGCCAAGAGGGCTGAGGTGACCCTGGGCTGCACTGGGAGGGGTATCAACAGCAGAAAGGGTCCCTCTGCTCTGCTCAGCACAGGTGAGGTCACTCCTGGAGTTGTGGGTCCAGTTCAGGGGTTCCCAGCACCAGGAGATGTGTGGACGTTCTGGAGAGGTGTCTTGGGGTGACTTTTTGATGTGTATCCCCTATCATTGCTCAATGCCCAGAAATGAATCTTGTGCCTTTCTGTGCCTTTAACCTAAGTCCAAGAGAGGGGAGAGAAAGAAAAAAAAGGTCAGACAAACTTTTTCAAAGCAGTCTGTTCTCCAAGGTCACTACTCCTCTGCGTCTCTCTGCTGCGGGGAGAAGAGCGGAGGAAGCACCCTTCCTGCTTTTTCAGGCAGCTTTTTCAGCTCTGTTTCTTCAGAGAGAGACGGAGAGTTAAACTTTGTTTTTCTGGGACTTTGGTTTTTCCTTCTCTTCTGGACTGTTCAACAATACCAGCACACAGTGGGACAAGCCTCCACCAGCCCAGGGGGAGGCCCCCACGCCAACCAAGCTCCGAGAAGGAGGAGAGAGACCACACCCACAGAAGGACTCTAAAAGTCTTCCAGGTTTTCTCTCCACAGCGAGGGATTTTATTATTTAGCATTATTATTCTTCTCCTGTGTGTTTGTTAAATAAATAGTTTTTATTTTCTTATTCACATTCCTCTGAGGAATATTTCTTTCCTGAACCTGGGTGGGGGAGGGGCGGCTGTAACCTGCTGTCCTTTGAGGAGATGTTCCTTTCGGACATTTCCCTGAATTTATCTCAAATCGGGACAAGAGAGTTCCAGGAGGGGCTCTGAAGGTGGCAGAGGCACTGGAGCGTGGCTGGAGGGTGGCTCCTATGAATAAAAAAAACCCCTTACCATGAAGGTGGTTAAAGCACTGGAACAGGTTGCTGAAGAAGGTGGGGAAACATCCATCCTTGGAGATATCCAGAGCACAGCTGGACAATGCTGAGGGTGATCGAAAAGCACGATGAGAAAAAGATGTTTTGGAGTGTCTCCTGTGAGATGTAAGGTGTTGTGACATAAGGCATCATCAAATGCCATTCTTGGAGATACTTAAACCCCGAGTAGATGAAGTTCTGGACTGACTCTGCTCTGAGCAAGGTGTGGGCAATCTCCAGACGCCCCTTCCAACCTCAATTCCTCTGTGATTCTGTCATGAGGTTGATGATATGAAAGGTGATTTTGCTCTTGTTCTCTCATTTTATTCTATTCCTGTCCAGGCTGACTTGAAGGTAGTTTTAGGAAGTATCTTAGGCAGGAAAATGCCTCCAGAGATTAATTTCAGAATTATCCGAATTACTGTCTTAAAATTTTCATTGAGATTTGCCTTTTAGTGGTTTTCATCACATATCATATATTATAAATAATTGGAAAGAATTAAGGAAAGCTATATGCTTCCAGTATATAATAATATAGTTGGCAGTGTTGGGTCAAGCAATTAGTAATATATAACCCTGGCTAGGTATAAAAAGATGCATTAAAGTAATAGCAAAAGTAAAATGTTTCACTTAAAATGGTTCATTTAGTGAACAAGTTACTCAAATATTACAGTGGTTGTAATCTGTTTAAGGACATTGAATCATCAGTTGCTCAGGTCAAATTTAACCGAGATTTTCTTCAATTGACAGAGTCAGATTTCAGCTTAAATGGCTTGCATATCATCATATCAAATGGTAGAAATCTCAAGCTGGTGCTGTGAGCCAGGAGATCTGGAGAAAGTAATGCAGTCAGTCTTTGGATGTGCAATTTATCAATGTGAGGTATCTCCAAAAACTTTAAACACGTCAAGACAACTACTTATATTGGTAGCTGGAGACACAATTGAAAATTTCCCAGGAGATTCATAGAAATAGAGCCCAACAGCTTCTTAAATCTCTCCACAGCATCACTCTGTGTTAGATTCTCCAGAACCGTGCGCTTTTCGAAGCATCTCTGTTTAAATGCTAAATTTATGTCTTCTGAATTTTTTCTGCCTATAAATATCAGTTCTGCTCTTTCACCGTGCATATTCTGAATGTTTCTGTCAAGAAAAATGGTTGTATTAAGGAAGGGCCATCAACCAAACCCCTTGATTTTGGGATATGTTGTTTTTATCACATTACATTGACTTCTGGTAGATCTTTCATTAGAGTCAATACAAATCAGTTTTAAGATGCAATACCCTCCAGAAGGGTGGAAAAGCACTTAAAACTGCTTAGGCAGCTTGTAAATAATCATACCACAGAGTGCATAAGCTCCCTCTTACACAGGTCTGCAAAGTTTAATGTTTGGAAACAAGATTTTAATTTAGAAGGGAGCATCTTCCTGATGTTAAATGAAAGTGAATATCCAACTGACTTTTTTTTGCATTGCAGTCTTAGTTTAGCTTAATTTTAACCTCTAGTCAAGCCATAAAGTGCAAACTGAAGCAACACTGAGAAATGTTGTGCCTCCTATGACACAGGTTGCCATTGCATTTTTATTATCGTGAGTAATAATTTAGTTCTAAAGCACCAAACAGACAGAAAAGACAAAGTTTTGTGTGTTATGTAGCTCATAATTGAACAAGAAGGCCCAGCAATATAAAGGGAAGCCCACAACTAATGTTTGAGAAGAAAAATATTTATATCTTTCTGTGGCCACAAGCATCAAATCAAGATTTAGTGCTACGTGGTTCTCCAAGAAATCACAGCTATGAGGAATTCTCATCAAGGCACACTGGACAAGGATGGCAGGCTTCTTTTTAATTTAATGTTAATTTGCAGTCAATAAGAACTCCCTCAGCTGAGCCTTTGATGACACAAGGCCACAATGAGTGTGGGTTTGAGGACCATTTTGAACAGGCAGTGGTATCCCCAAGGCCAGCAGCAGATCCTTGCCCTCCCTTGGAGTGACACACTTGGTTTCCTGCCTGCTCCTAGGAATGCGCAGGAAATGCTCCATCTCCTGACTTGAATGGGAAACTCTGGCCTAAAGCATAATAAAACAAAATGCGCAGCCACTTCAAACTGCAAGGCATCACTCCAAAACATTTAACATTTCACATTAAAAAAAAAAAAAGTACAAAGCAACTGACTACATCCTTGTGAGCTTTAAAACATTTTCCTGATGTATAAGGGCACAGTCAAACCTGATAGTCTGTATTAAGACTATTAAAACTATGAAATCTATTAAAAATAAATTGATCTGCAGACAGTAGATACACCACATTAAGAGGAAGGTGAATTTCTCTTTAGCACGTCAAGAGAATTTCAAGTTTGTGTGGTATTTTCAAAATATTTAGCAGCTCAGAGGCCATAACAGTCCAGAAAATCCGTTTTATTTCTGAAAAAGGACAGTGCATTTATTAGTTCCAGCATAAAACATCATACAAAAGTTTACACATGCAATCCTATATGAATCCAAACACCAACCACCTTGGGAATGATAAAATGTACTTTGATGTTCTATTCATTAGATCCACTGGCAAGTAGAAGGTAGATTTGCAAGGAAAATATATTCAAATAATAACCAAGCCTTCAAAGACACAGTAGGAAAAGTAATTGTTCGAGTATCTTATCTGGTCTCCGATTTTTTTTTTTTCAGAGTAGAATTCAAAAGAAAAATAATAGTGTTAAAGTACATTTTCTGAGGGCAAAAGTAAAACATCTTTTGTACAGAGGATTTTACATAATAATGGCCATGATACAGATAGGAGCAAAAGGCTCTGTTTGATGTTGTCAAATATTGGCTAAAACATGAAGCGAGAGCAGAAATAAAACGTCAGCAAAAAAGACAGACAGAACTTTAAATGAAAATATATTTCTGAAATACATTCATCCCTTTGTACAGTGATCTAAATGAGTGTTGAATTTTCATTAGCTGATAGAACCCTTAGGCCACGTGAAAAGTCTTAAATATCCAGCAAGGGACTTCAGAGCTCTTCTGGTTGTATCATTAATGTCACATATAATTTATGTTTATGCCTTGTAATTAAACTTTCTTATTTTTAAATCTTTCCACATTTAAAAGTCAGATGGATGTGTTCACATACTTACAGTTGCATCCTTACGGTAAGCTCAATGAAGCGGGTTTTTAAGGAGCCAGGTGGTTTGGATCTACAATCTCCAGCACTCTCTTAGGTTGTCGTTTACAAGTCAATTCTTTCAGCCTGGGATCTTATCACCTTGTTACTTACTCTTCTGGACAGAGCTGAGCACACTCTGCAAGGGTTATTACATTATCTCCTTATCACAAACCCATTCAGCTCTATTGCTGTAACATTTCACCGTGACACAAAAAAGGTCTGTACTTTTTACCCCTTAGAAATCCATCAAATGCAGGCTCACTATTCATATTTCATATTAGTCAAATTTGACAATCCTTCCCCCCCCCATTGCTCTCAAAGGACTATTTACTTGAAAATACTGCTAAGGTGTTAAATCCTCCTTATGAGTTTTGAGACAAATATATGTATTTATGGAGGAAAAATCCAATCATGCAGTAGTACTTTATAAATGGCTCTAAGAGCTGAATAATAGAAGCTGGTGCTTTCTATAAGGTTGATCTTGTGGCAGAAAAGGAGAGGTGAAACCTAGTTAAAGGCCAATAAGAACTGAATTCCTTTAGACCTCCATGTAAGTTTTATCAGAGAAGTAATTTAAAAATTATAATAAAAAAAAGAATATCTGTGCCTTTTAAAAAGACAATAAACATCTGCAATACTGCCCTGTAACTCTAATTCCATCTTGGTTTGTACCCCTTCTTCTTTCAAACTAAATCTTCCATGTCTTATTTCCAGCATGATTTTTGTCAGAGCTGGGCTTCTGCCTCACTGAATTTCTGGGTACAACAGCCAAAGCTATTCTGAATATGTAACCTCACATATGGTGACGCCTGAGATATTTTGAAAAGAAAACCTAATTGCCTTTCAGTACAAGTTTGGGTTGAAAGATTTATATTTGTTTGTTTCCCCATCTTCAGCGTTCCAGGAAAATCTGTAGCCTGGTGGTGAAATTGTGCTGAGCCACTCATTTGGATGAGCTTAAGCTGTTTTCCTGCAAGTCAGCATTGACAAGTTTGGGCTAATTGCTGTTGTAGGAAGTTTTCTTTCATCTCTTTATCATCCTCTTTCAAATGCATAGAACAAAGTCACTGAAGATTTCTGGCCATTTATAATTAATCATATTATTAATAACCACACTAATACGGGAATAACAATTTCAGGACAGTTGAAACCACTTTCTGGAACAGTGCCTTGGCTTTGAGCCTCTGATTTTTAGGTAGCTTTTCATAACCAACATCTTCACGTAAAAATAAGTAAAGTAACATTCTAACATAAAAAAGTGCCATGGACTAGGGGTTTTACATGGATTTAATGCAACCACAAAGCAGCTGGGGAATGAAAACCAAGTATTGCAGAATCTGGCTAAAATCTGAGCAAGAACAAACCTAACTCATCCATTTCTTTCCGCTGTAGCTATTCCAAAGCAGCTCCAAGGAAAATGCGGAGTGGTCTTGCCAAAGCAAGGCCAATGTGACAGTAATTTGACCAAAATGGCATCAAGGAGGCAGAGCTGCTGCACATGAAGTTTTTAACAAACAAAAAATGTGTTCTGAAATAGGCAATCCCTGGGTGCTTTCTGCCTGTTGTATTTATCCTTCTACAATTTAATATACTGTAAAAGTGTCCTCTTATTAGAAGAAATCTCAAAGTAGTTGCTTCAGATAAGGATTGATCAAAGGCAAACAATCTCCGTATAGATAAGACATATCAGTGCTTTAAAATGATGGAATAAATAAGATTTGAGGTATCTGGAATGCTGAATAGTAACAACGAGTGAAGAAGGTGCAAGATTTAGGTTAGACATGACATGCATAAAATCTTATAATGATTAGTGAGGGGTGGGTCTTTCTCTTACAAGCTTTGATGAACACTATCTTGAATATAATATGTAAAAAAGTACCTCAATTAATTCACTCCTCCAGCCTACAAATTTTCGACACAGAAGGAAAAAAAAAGTATAGGTATTGTTAAAAGATGTGTTTCTGGCTTTTTAAATAGTTTTTGAATTCTATTAGCAGGAAGAAAGAGTATAATTTTTCTTCTTCTTGTATGTGTGTAAGTGTAAATTAGATAACTAGGTCGTCTGACCTCTCATATATGACTTTAAAAAGCTAAGCTATCAAGTGCATAAGAAATAAATGGATTTAGTGGCACCAACTTAAAGAAGTCAGACAAAATTTTTGAGGAGAAAGTTTTGCATTTAGAATTAAATTGAATAGAGACATTGGTCTTAGGATGACATTTTTACTTCAGAGCTTTGCACGCAGTCATTTTACACCGAATTGTTACACATATATGCCTACAGACATATGCCATAGATATATATCACCACTAATGAATCATTTAGTTCCAAATTTTGAGATGAAGAATGTGTTCAAATCTGCTGCAATATGAGTGGCTGTGCCCATGCTTTCATTGATGTCCCTGTGACAGGTTGTACCCAGGAGCAGTGACAGGAGCCAGTGAGCTCCAGCAAACCCCAGTCAGCGTGGCTTTGTTCTCGGGGCATTTATAAAACCTTTAAAAACATTGTTCAACCAGCAACACACAGAAGTCTGTCAGTCCTGTGCTTGTGCATGTCTCAGTGATTTGCACCTCAAATTCCATGTTCAGTTTTGGGACCTCATGACAAGGAAGACCTTGAGGGGCTGGGGCATGTCCAGGGAAGGGAACGGAGCTGGGGAGGGGGCTGGAGCCCCAGGAGAGGCTGAGGGAGCTGGGAAAAGGGCTCAGGCTGGAGAAAAGGAGGCTCAGGGGGGACCTTGTGGCTCTGCACAATTCCCTGACAGGAGGGGGCAGCTGGGGGGGGTCAGGCTCTGCTCCCAGGGAACAGGGACAGGAGGAGAGGGAACGGCCTCAAGCTGTGCCAGGGGAGATTTAGATTGGATATTGGGAAAAGTATTTCACAGAAAGGGTTGCAAAGCATTGAAACAGATGGCCCAGGGCAGCAGTGGAGACACCATGGCTGGAAATATTCTGAAAAGGTGTGGACATGGCACTTGAGGACATGGTTTAGTGCTGATCATGGTGGTAGTGCTGGGTTGATGGTTGGTCTTGATAATCTTAAAGACCTTTTCCAACCTTAACGATTCCACGATTCTATAAAAGTCTGGTTGAAGGGCTTCTCTTCAAAAGTGGTGTGGTGGAAAGTCTAAAGCTTATTGGAAATTAATGTAATTACTGAGAATTCCAGGAAGAATCAGTCAATCAGTGACGCACTGACTCGCACACTCTTCTGTCAAAGTGTCCTGGATTCAGCTGGGGGTAGAGTTAATTTCTCCTCAGTAGCTGTTCCAGTGTTGTGTGTTGGATTCACCACGAGAATGGTGTTGATAACACAGTTTTTGCTAAGTTGTGTTTATCCTAAGTCAAGGACTTTTTTTTCCCTTCTCTCGTGCTCTGCCACTGAGGAGGTTCACAAAGCAAACTGGGAGGGAGCATAGGTGAGACAGGGGACCCAGACTGGCCAAAGGGATACTCCACCCCATGGAATGTCATGTCCAGTCTGTAAACTGGGGGAGCTGTTGGAAGGGCCAGTCTGGATTCAGGAAGGGGGGTCTGGCATCAGTCAGCGGGTGGTGAGCAACGGTATTGTGCATCACTTGTTTTTCACTTTTTATTATCATTATTATTATTGCTGTTATTGTTATTGTTGTTATTAGTAGTAGTATTTACCATTATAATTGTGTTTTACTTTACTTTCAATTATTAAACTGCTCTTACCTCACCATACAAGTTTTCCTTTGATTCTCTTCCCCATTCCTCCAGGGCAAGGAGGGAGAAAAGGAGGGTTGGGCTGTGTGGTGCTTAATTTCCAGGTGGTTTTAAAACCATGACAAGAAGACAGACTACTTAAAAATCTAGAAACCTTGCAAATCACTGTCAGAAACAACTTGTAATGAAACACTGGTTTTACTTTCCACAAAATTTGTTGATTTAATAGAAGCCCGTAAGGTGTTGTCAGATTTCTTTGACAAGCAGTTTCAAGAAGATGGTTTAGACATTTCTGACGTAAATCGCATTTTTTAAGGTGTAAGCACAGTGATGGTGGGGAGGGATGCAACCAAAATATAACTTTCAGTGTCAGCTTTATCAGAAACAGCATGACAAAGAACCTGTCCCTATGAACACTTCCTGCCTTGCTCTCAATCTTGTGCTGTTCCGTGAGCTGTTTAGGTGCCTTTAGGACCTACAAGAATTTCCACTGTCCCTTTTTGAAAGAAATCTGCTCTTCCACATATGCCCAAATCAGTTTCACTGCAAATAAACTTTAATCTTAGAGTTTATAAAAGTATAATTTTGAAATAAAGTAGATGTCAAGGCCTATTTCAAAACCACAAAAAGTACTTTTTCTTAAAATGAAGTGTTGTGTTTTCTAAATTCATTACCACAGAAACAAATAAGAAGACCAACAGCCTCTCTACTCAAAACCTTTACACCACGTTCATTTAGATATAGATAGCTGGAACCAAAGACTAACATATCCTTGACCTGGGGGTAGATGCTGCTGCCTTTAGCCAGCAGGAAAATCAATCCAAATATAATTATTTCTGCCCACTTAATAATTTCATTGGATCTATGCGCAGATTCTAGGTGTCATCATAAATACCTGCCAAAATATGCACTGTGGAATACAATGTAAAGGAAAAAAAAACCCTAAAAAGGGTGTTTAAAAATACATATTTCTCAGTATCCTTGGAGGATGGATTCATACCAGACGCCTTCATGACCTCCTTTATGGACTCCCTATAGAATTATTGATTGGCAGTGGCACTGTCTGATTAGGGAACACCAAAACAATGCGAGTTGCACAGCTTTTTAAAAAACTCTTGGATGAGTTTTTTCCACAGAAGCTTATTCTCAGTAGTGGCCTAACAGGTGCCATATTACTCTTCCTGTTGCTCAACAGACCTAAGGAATGATGAAAGGGCAGCAATTCCCACAATTTTAGTGTGAAAAATGTGAACAATTCTTTCTCCTGTCACTCAATGTAGACAACTCTTCATAAACGCCTTTTTGAGGAATTTGGTAGAGATGGGATTAAAGGGATGGAATTTACCTGAATTAAGATGTTTGTTAATGAGGAATAAACTAAAAACCAGAGATTTAATCTAATTCTCTAGATGCAGATACCCCAAGGCCAATATTCACCTGTATACACATTGTAGAACTGATGCTGCTTGACAAACCAAACACAACTATAATTTAAAACAGATTCCTGAGGGAGAACACAATTAAGCTGAGAACCACAGTAATCTCGAGCTGGAGTATTTCTAACTCAGAGGCTGAAACCTATAGCTAGGATACAATTTCCTTTCTATGTCTCTTCTGTTGCAATTATGAGTGACAAAATGTTCTGAGGATTTTCATAAACAGCACATCAGTATACAAGATCCGTAGCTGCAGTTTTTCCCTTTCTCCTTTCAAATGACAGGTTGAAAACTGAGGATCTTAATAATATGAATTTCTATATTGTATATCTTTCAAATATAAGAGATACAAGGCTGTTTCACTGCCTGTGATTTAGACCACAATAAAAACAAAATAAAGGAATATAAAACTGATATTTTGTGTGAGAAAACAGGGCTTTTTACAGAGGAATTTATGATGTCTCACACACCACCAGCTCTGTGTGGCCATCACTCCCTTGTCACCCCACTCTGTTCAGGGGTCAGATGTCAGTGTGGGAACTGGAAGACCAGGAGGAAGACTTTTCAAATCACTCACTCACTGAGGCTTGTTTTCACTGCATCTACGCAACTGAAAGCTGGGCTGAAAATGTTGCCTGTAAACAGCAAGAAACACTGACTTTACTTAAAATTTCAGATGGTTCTATTAATTTCCAGAGCATAAAACAAATAGGAGCATAGTAAGGTGAGAGAGTAGCATGGGAAAATGTTCTGATTTTCCCACAAGATCGAGCTGAGCCATGAGACCTGGCTGACCTTCAGCCTTCCTGGAGGCAGATGTGCCAAATCTAAATAGAGTGGAATGCCTGCAGCTGGAAGCGACCTTTAAAGATCACCGAGTCCAACTTCCCCACTTCTCCCTGCCGTGGACAGGGGCATCTGTCACACAGAATCACAGGATGGTGTCAGCTGAACAGGACCATACAAAGGCCACCAAGAGTGTGGTCAAACACTGGAACAGACTTCTGAAAGAGGAGGTTGTTACTCCAAACCTGTCAGTTTCTAAGAGATGTTTGGGCAGTGCCCTTATTAATTTGCTTTAACTACTGATCATTCCTGCATGTATTGTGATCATTACAGGGCTGTCAAGAAGGCTGAATACCCTTCTTTAAACACAGAACATGGCTCTACCGAAGAGGATAGAGCTGCCTAGTAGGACAATATGCCTCTGGTAAGTGTGAGATTCAGTTTTCAGACTAAAAAACCCTTCCTGCATCATGCAGACATTTGAATTTCGAAGGTGAGTCCTTATCCCCATTTATGTAGCTCTTCCTAAAACTGAAAATGTCAACAACTGTAGATAACTGCTTTCAAAAAGATTTGGAAGGTTTCAGCTTCACTCCACAACAGCAGACAAATTATAGTCTCATTGTGTACATTTTAAAAGGGAAAAATGTACAGTTTAAATAATTATACCATTTATTTTTTTTTTGTATTTTTCTAGTATCCATTTGAAAAAAACAACATTTATTCTCTGATAATGGAAAAGGACCCACTGTTACCATTTGTTTTTAACTACACAATGAGATCACATTACCACAAACCGATAACACAAATGCAGCTCTTTTATTGGTGATTAATCCAAGCGTGTCATTCCATGGACTTGTCATTAGAAGACTTTGAATCTACCTAAAATCCCATCGATTTTTCTCATTAATTGCTAATGCAAGCTTCCTTGAACTTGAAGTTGTACACATCCTTTTTAATGGATGAATGAGCAGCAGGAAGCACTGGAGCCAAGTGTCCTGGGATGGAGGGGTTCCAGTGGTATGCAAATCAGTGATGCCACTGATGGCAGTCACAGGAGCTCTCCCAAATCAAAAGAAGGC
Organism: Falcunculus frontatus; assembly: GCA_013398115.1. Classification (NCBI taxonomy): domain Eukaryota; kingdom Metazoa; phylum Chordata; class Aves; order Passeriformes; genus Falcunculus; species Falcunculus frontatus. Next base: position 117,489 of record VZRV01002978.1, read on the forward strand.
ACTGATCTCAATTCAAAGGCTGTGCTTTGAAACAGAGAGCAGAAAGAGAAGTGATGTCAGCAGTCCAAACTCACAATCTTTACTCAGGATGGTTACCACACAGAGATATCTCTGTCCACGGTAATCTCTCGTGTCCTGATCATTTACTAGTTTACATGCACTTAAACCAAATTAAAGTCTACAACTCCCTCTTTCTTACTCAAGTCATTACCTTATTTACATGATCAATTTTCTCTGTGATCTCTTTCCCATTCTTTCTAATATTTTAGAGGTATGGAACAGCATATTAAAAAGAATATATAATTGTCACACTAAAGTAATACCTAGAAAGAATATTACTCCATCCATTACTTCAATAAAACAAAAATTATTAAATCATAATTCTTCATACATTACATTATATTATAATAAATATTGTAATTGTGATGAATTATATTAAAATCTTAATTTTTAACTCCTTGTCATTATTTCAAGTTATATTCCCTGTACTGGCTTAGAGCTGCAGGATAGAAAAAGCTTGACTTTAGAAGGAAAAAGATAATTGCAAAAATATATCCCAAGAACTGGTAATGATAGGAGGTAGAAATTTTCGTTTTACCAAGAAAAGAAGTCTCTTGGCTCTTTTTTTACTGCTCTGCCATATGTCCTTCACACACAGTATGCATCTAGCCACCATGCATGAACATGTTCCTTACACCTCCTGGTACCTTCAGGTTTTTTTTAGTATTATGTATATTTAGAATTTTTCTTTATAAATTTTATGTGTAAAAATATAATATATATGCATATAGCTATTCTCTTTATATAGTATATATGTATTTTATTAATATATTCTATTTCTATTTAGTTTCATTATATTTTAATAAAATTTATGTATTTATAGGTTTTATATTTTTAAAGATGTATGTTTATATACTTTGTGTATTTAGTATATTGCATTTTCTGCAGAATGAAAAAAATCTGGCTTTGGGGATTTAGATCCCCTGTCTAGTCTTCCCTGGGGATTTCTGCAATTTCAAATGTATTCCACACTGATAGAAAATTAAGGGAACATAACCGAGGTTCACATTTCATTTGGGTGTCGCATGAAGTAGCGGACGAGTTCACTGTATTCTGGATTGATTTGATCTCCATTGCTTTATTGTAAACATCACAAATCTATCAGCATTAACTCAGCCTGCACGAGAAACACAGAGTGAATTTGCACTCTAGTTTGTGAAAAAACTGATTCTCAGAACGAGAAATAATAATTGCATTCCACAGATGTTGAATTAAAGGAAACAAACCCCACGTTTTCCAAATGCTCGGTACATTGCTTTCCTTGCATCTAATGTTATTCCATGCACAAATTATTCTAACATTTTTTACGCTATGACATTATTATTTGCATAAATCGAAACTATTTTCCATCAATGACCATTCAGCCAATTTCTTTTTTGCCCAAACAGAACTTACCAAACTGGAAGTGTAATCCTCTTCTGCAACCAAAATCGAGCCTAATCCTCTCTCCTTGTTGGAGTGTTTAGAGGACACACTGATTTCACAGAACTCCAGCTCAGGCTAAATCCTCAATTTTATTGCCCTCCCTATTCCCCCCAAATCCTTAATTAAAACCTACTGAAGTTATTAACAAAAAGAGGCAGGAAAAACATCTGGTTGCAACAGGCTTTTGAACAAATGGTGAGTTCACCATGAAAATCATAATTTAAAAAAGATTTAATTAAGTCTACAATAATATCAAAAGTGCATTCCAATAAAAGCTTAGCCAAAAGGTAGAGCTCATTAAAAGGGATCTGGTGGAAAACAAGACCAAAAATCAATGGAAACTAAGAAGAGAAGTAAGAGAGATGGTTATTTTGTCCGTCCCTCTGTGATTTTCCCCGGAGATTGCTGAGAGCGGGAGGAAATTATCACAGTTGTATAACTTCAGTGATTTGTTCCCAAGGCTAAGTTCTCCTCTCTCAGAAACCCTATAAAATTCTGAATCTTAGGTCTTTATTAAAGCATAACACAAAGCCTGAAAAGAAATAAAAGCCAAGAAGATCCTTTTTTTTTTTCTTTCAGTGGTGTTTTATTTTCTTTGCTTCTTGATTTGTTAATTGATTCTCTGTGAAACTTTATGAGCTCTGCAATTTCTTCTTAAAGACTCGAGCCAACAGAAGCTTGGATTGGATTTTTCCTCCTTCTAGCATTTTCTGCCTGATTATTCTTACTTCAGCTGGCCTGTTTTTCCCACTGAGTGAAGTGTGAGGCAGGGCTGTTTGACTGGAGGAGCAATGATACCAAAATTACAGGTTACTCTCTCTTTTATATTCTATTTTCTGCCCCAGGGCAAGCTGTATCATTTATCTGTTATTAAACTGTGTGCACTGACTGTATGGATAATTGTAAATAGTAGCGAGAGGCACAACAGGCAGGATGTGTTCATGAAACTAACTTTGTCTGATTTTTTAGTGTTTGAAGTTTTCCCACTTTGCACGTGGGAATTACCACTTGGAGAACACACAGCCTGCCTCCTCCTTGTACCTGAATGCTGATTAAGAAGTGATTTCAAAGATCAGCCACTCTTTAAGACTTAGAAATTACTTAAAAGGTTTGAACTCATTATGAGGGATGAAAGAAAGCACATCCTGCATGTATCAACTAAACTGATGAATCACAAACTGATTCTCTGTTTGCATAATCTTAAATAGCTTTGAATTCAGAAGAACCAACTCAGTTTGCACTTGCTGGGATTCAATCCATACATTTATTGCTTGGAAGTGATTTAAGTTAGAAGGGTGCTATTAAGTGTAAGGGAACAAATCAGTGAGTCAATGAGTTCTTTCTGTCAAATAATGACTGATTTCAGCTCCCACCGAAGGAAATATTTTTTTGTCTGTAATTCTCATCATGCAACAACAGCTGTGCTTTAATTTTCACAGGATGCTGACAGAAAATCAAGTAATCATTTAAGATACGTACACAGTGGAATGTAAATACTCTGCTGTTTTGTTCCTCTTCTTATTTATGCAATTAGAGGATGAGGCTGACTAACAAGTTTTGACAGAGAATTACATACATTCTTTTTCTAGATAAACCTACTGTCCTAAACAAATATTTTGGCAATCATTTTATCAGACTCTTAAATCATAAGAACTTTGGAAATTCATTCTTAGGTGTGCCCTTTATTCCTTCAGGTGTCCATCCTTGAAAAGCGGTTTGGATTATTCAGAGCAAAATAAGAATATAAAGCAGCTATTTAATAACCAACATTTTATTTAGTCCTAAATGGTGGAAGACCCCACCTAAACTGCAGTTACAGAGAACTGGAGAATTAAAACCAGAACTCATAGATGAAACACAGGGCCGAACCATAAGAAATTTAAACTAGTGAATAGATGTTAAGTATGTCCTCAGCAGACAGAGACCTTTACCTATTAATTTAGAAAATTAGTATTTCAGGGGAGTAGTTTGGGATTTTGTTTGTTTGGATTTTATTGGTCTGGACATGCCCACTGTCAGATGATGTCTTGCAAGTCCCAACATTAGAATTTAAATCATAATTTCAGCAATCAGAGTAGTAAAACAATGACGTAACACATGCATGTTTTGAACAAACTGTTTCAAAAAGATTGTGATCTAATGAATATTAGTCATAGAATCCCAGAATGGTCTGGGCTGGAAGGGACCTTAAAGCCCATCCAGTCCCAGCCCTTGCCATGGGCAGGGACACCTTCCACTAGCTCAGATGGCTCCAAGCCCTGTCCAGCCTGGCCTTGGACACTTCCAGCGATCCAGGGGCAGCCACAGCTTCTCTGGGCACCCTGTGCTAAAGATTCACTATATTAAATAGGAAAAGTTACTTTCAACTCTTTGCTAAGTTAGACTTTCCTCAAAACACAGGAATGTCAGGCACATCATGAATTACAACTGTTAATTTTACTGTGGAATGTTTCATACAGCAAGAGTTCCCAAGAACATCTGTGCCTTAAGAAGTTTGAAGAAATTAATAATATTAGATCAGCACCTCTAAATCATTTGCAATCTAAGGACTGAAGTGTAGCCTACGGCAAAGTCATGGACCATTAATATGTTGTCAGAGATGTTTAATTATTCATTAGTCATTAACTCACCAATTGTTCTATCAAAACACTAAGTTTTTCATGTAAATGCTGAAATTTCTTTTCGTTTCCTTATTGTCAGGTGTATTTGGAAATGTAATGAGTTTTTAATATTTATGTCTGAAAATATTCTCAAGAAAAAGAAAATATAATCATTGTTAAAACCTGCTAAAACAGTAGAGTTTTCACTTTTCTGGTAGTTCCTAGAGTGATGATCTCAACAGTTTTTTCCTCAGAATAGTCTTTACAGTCCACTATAGTAGAAACAGGAATACCCCAATCATTATGTTTTATCCTAGTTATCACAGAAAATCATGTTTGTTTTCTTTGCTCACATCTCCTGTCATATTCAGCACGCTCATTTAGAATGTGATCATTCACCTGTCAGGTCTTTTGTATTTTGTCCCCAAAAATGTCCCCAAAGTGATAATCTTTCCAACTTTTCTGAGATAATTGTTGTTTTCTCCTACAGAGTATCATTGATTTAACTGACATTTTTCTGTTGTCTCCTACAGTTTAACGGTATCAGTCTTTTTTTTCATGTTCTACTTTTCATGAATTCAGATTTATTTTTCTTTGTTGTGTACAATAACTTGTTTCATAAACTTCCCTCAGAATTACACTATCTTCCATGACATATTTATTGTGTTCACCCACTGTTCACCTGCTTTGTCATAATTTTAATCCTAGAATTTGTACTAACTCCTATACAGGAGAAATTCCATGGATCTTATGTATTGTTCTGGGCATAGGCATGAAACAAGCATGAAATGAACATGTGTTATTTAAAAAACCAAATCAACCAACCAGCCAAAGAAACTTATGGAAGAATGGCCCTGATTTTTTAAAATTATTAGTTTAATTCTTAAAATCTCGTGTCTTTTTAAAACCAAACTAAAGCAGATTCTGTGAGAGATGTTTAGCTCTGAATTATATCTATGGATCATGTGCCAATGTAATTGCAAGTGAATAAGCTGAAATACAGGAAAATCTTGGATTTTCTACAGTTTTGCTTGTGCTTCCTCTCAGTGTTCTTGTACTCTGTTTCCCCCAGGATCGGTAGCAAAGCTGCTCTCTTTCCACAGAAAAATAGCTTTGATTCAAAACTTCAGATGTCCCAGTTCCAAAGGGAATATTGAATGCAAGCCATCAAGGATGAGGCCACTGGCTCCTGTTGGCTGTTCTGAAAGTCCCTTTAGGCTCTCAGATTCATTACACGTGCAAAAAAGTCCATTAAGACTTGGATTCCCTACAGGACATACCTCTTACTCACCAATTGCCTGGAGATCTGCAGTATGGAAAATGCAAGTAATTCAGGAATTCAGGCAGAATTCCCCCAGTAAATCAGAAACCCCAGTTTCACAAGTGAATACAAGTGATGACAATAACAAAACGTGGTTGAAAACTGTGGCTTTCATAATTTTCATCATTTTTAGTTTCTTCATTTTGATGAATTCAACTTACCTAATAAAAAAGGCATGAGAAAAATTCCAGAAATCTCCCTAACTCCAGCTAACAACCTCGGACAGGGAATTATTTGTGGGAATTGTTAATATTATAGTTTCCTACTGCAGTTAAGACAGGAACTGGACCATGGTGACATCTTGTACATACGATGTGTTCTATAAACACAAAGTTAACACCCCCCAAAATCTAGAAGCAACCAAAACCCAACCAAAACAGAAGTTTGGGGAAATGATTGGAAAACCTAGGAATAAATGTCTGATGCTTTAACATACATGCAAAAGAGCTCTATTGGACAAAGACAGAAAAAAAAAGATTTCTGAGTAGGCTTTAGCTCTCATAATCGCTGTCTAGGTCTTTATTGCTAAGTGTCCTTCTAATACCAAGCCCCAATTATCTCTCTACATCAAAGAAGAAGTTACATTTGAAAAAATCAGAGTAGGTAGTCTTTTTCAGTTTCGGCAGATTTATTTTTTTACACTGTGTGAGCTAAATATGGGTAGGAGCTGAAGACTGACACTCCCATTGATCTCCACAGCACAGTTTAATACAAATGCAGCTCCCTGGTAAATGGATATTAATGTCTTTTTCCTTCCAAGGCAGTGTTGAAGCCTCCCAGAAAACATCAAGTTATATGTTATACGTCCATTAACAGAGTTTGATTTTTCCCAATCACTGTGTTCCAGATGTTATTTGAGCTTCTTCCCCTTGCTGCTCTAACCTATTATGCACCATCTTAAATTTTTCCTACAGAAAACTAGCTATTTTTTTAATACATATAATTCATTAGAGTGTCCCAAAGGACTTGGAGCTTTTCCAGGTCTTTGTTTTGCTTCTACACTTTCGGCAAAAGAAATAAAAAGGGGAAAATTTATGCTGGAAGAATGCCAAGAGTAGTCCATTCAATCAAAATCATGTCTTGGTGCAGAGACTATTAGTCAGTCATACTCACATTCTATCTAAATAATTAACTTGTAACACAGAAATTCTGAATTATTGTGATGTCCTTGAATTGTTCATGGGTTTGTTGTTCACATTGACTGGAATGTCTTTGCTTCTCACATTGATTGGAATAAAACCTGTTTTTTAAAATATTGCTCATACTGCACCAAAACCTAGAGCAGCCTACAGAGTGCATTATCTGGAGATTAAAAAAAAAAAAAAAAAGGAATCAGTTGCACTAATTTTACTTGCAAGTACCACTCTTAATAATTCTGTGTGCAGTGCAGTAATGAAAATTGATATGAACTCCCTGTTTCCAACACACAAACTGGGAAGACCATAACATCAACCAATAAAATACTCAGGAAATAAAAAAAGGAAATTAAAAAATGTTTTGATGTCTCTACATCTTCTGAAATCACCTCCCCAAAATGGAGATAAAGTAGATGTGGTTTTTTTGTCCTGTGAGGGTGAGTGAGCAGAGGACCCCTTTGGCCAGAAAGGCTGTGGAATCTCCATCCTTGGAGAAGAGAACCCAGCTGCTCGTGGTGCTGCGTGACCTGCTCCAGCTGAACCTGCTTGAGACTCTCCAGAGGTCATTTCTAGCCTCAACCATTCTGTGATTCCACTTGTCAGGGACATCATGGAAGTTTTCAGAATGTCTTTTTCTCAAACTCCGTGAGGGCGAAAGATACCATGTTTTAAAACATCTGTCTAAAAGGGGAACAGAATGGTTTTCTATCACAAAAAAAACCCCTCCACAACCCATAAATTATTCTCGAAGACCTACAAACCTTCACTGTGAAAGGCAAAACTTGTGGAATGAATCTAACCTAAATGCCTATATTGGACATCAAAATGCTACACAGATCAATGTGGACAGGATTAGAACAACTGTGCTCTTTGACAGCTGCAGCTGCTTTGTTTTTGCTGTATATGAATTTCTAGAAGTGTAATTTGTAACAGACACGTTTGAAAAGGAAACTTTTCAGCTTGAAAAGCCACAGTGATCAGTAAGAGCAAGTTTCAAACTGTTCACAGTACTCCAGGTTCTGGGTTTGTTACATAATTTGCCTCAAGTAGCAACTGAATGAATTATTTTCACTACCAATATACTCTATTTATTGCTTTGTATTTTTTTACCTGTGCCCTTCCAGTCATGTATTAGCATGATGACAAAATTGCTGTTTCCAGGCTGCAGCATCTTCTGTGTCCTTGCTTCTGTTAATTATAAAAGCAAATGCACCACACTAACTTGCACAAATGTACCACATGGAGAGTTACCCCAGCTATTTGAAAAAAAAAAAAAAGTTAATTAGTATTGCTCTTTCTGACATTAGTCCTTCAAACAGCTGTGGAGGAGTCTGAGTGACCTTCTCTTGGTGCTATGACCTTGCAGGAGACAAATGTGCACATAACAATCTTTACAGCTCTAGTCCTCAGAGCTCCAAGAGAATAAAAGAATATAGATGGAAGGACACATACAGTGCATTGCTTGGAGATCAGTGATGCAAAATCCAGATGAAAACAAAGAAATGTATTAGCACTCTAAATAATTTTAGGAAGCAATTAACAACAGTAAATAAAATATAATGGTTATGAAAGGATAATGGTTGAATGAAATAATCAAAAGTAATATTTGACTGGGCGATCCACACAACAGGCAGACCAGGAGGTTTAATGGTGTAGATGTAGTACGGTAAAGCCAAATTGGGGAAAACACCCTGAAAACTTCCCAGAAAGAGCTGCCATGGGCCTGGCTGCTACATGAGAGCGCTGGAGCCTTCACTGCACACTGCAGGGAACAAGTGAAGTCATGGAACAAATCAAGTGCTGCACCTACTTTGGGCAGTAGTCAGGACAACCCTTCTTGTCAGTGGCTTGTGTCAGGCAGGTCCCCCTCCAGGTGGGGATGTTGTCTGAGTGGGGCCATGTCATTCCTGGTGTGGGCTGGAAATGGCACCTCATAATGATGAGTCAGGTGTGAGCCTGGTGTGTTTGCGCTCTGTTACCATTTGTCATTGTTGTGTATTTAGTATTACTGTTTTACTGGTTTTTTTGCTATTGTGTCCTTAAATTTAGTCAATAAGTATTTAAATGAACCATAGATTCCCCTGTTTGTGTGGCATAACTCCAGATCCCCAGTAATCAGTCAGACAGAACTGCGATGATGGTGAGCAGCAGGTGTTAAAGGCTTTGCTTGGCTCCATCCTCGTGTTCCAGATCCATGGCTGTGCTGGGACAATCTGGGGGAAAGCAAAAGCAGCTGAGGCTGTTCCTGTGAAAACACCAAACTGCCTTTAGGAAAACTGCAGAAGAGCTTTCTGCGTTCCATTATGTTTATTTCAAAACAAGGTGAAACGAAGAGAGAAAGTTAAAGATTTGAAGACCTGAAGAAAAGATCATTTCCGCTGATACACATGAATTAAAGGAAAACAGGAAAATAGGTAGTGCTCCTAATATTTGGGGCTTTTCTTTGCTTTGCCTTTACTTAAAATTAAAAAGTTCAGTAAGGTTTATGACTGCTCTGGCGGACCCAGCTCCACAATTATCAAGGAATTCTAGAATTCTGTAATATATCTGGCAAATTTATAAACAGGATCTGATTCACAGCATTTCTCAGCTGTTCAGAGTCTCGTATAAAGCAGTGCTTTAAACAGAACAAGCTGTTATTGATTCTGTGAAAGAAAAGCAAATATAAGCACCTCTCGTTAGTATACAGCTCCCTGATTAGCACTAAAGGTCATACATAATCTGATGTGTTCCTGGCACCGGACATTGAATTTTCCTAAAAGTTAATTCAAGGATTACAGACCTCTCTAGACTACATGGAAAGCTGATAATTATTCAAGTGAGGTCCCCTTGCCCTGTCTATAGTCACGTTAATCAGCAGCATGACTGTGCTAGATCAGGAGCTGCTGGATAATTAAAAATACATGGCTGGGAAGAAGTCAGTCAGCAGGGAATGCCCCAGATAGCAGCCAGCAAAGTAAGTAGAGAGGACGTGTAGATATTTTTTTTTTTTTTGTCCTTCATCCATTCTCAAAGATCATTTTCTCCTCTTTATTACAAGATATGATTTGTCAATAATGTGAATATTTCTAAAATACACCACTCCACGTAGGAAGAGTAGACATTCCTTTGTTGAGCACTACAAATTGGTAGTGAAACACAAATTCCTGATCCACAGCCAGTGTTTTCTTGCAAGAAACCTTCATATGTTTATTGCATGTTGCAAATCCATTTTGCAAATACCTCACATTTTCAGTGCTCAGAAACGCTATCAAATCCCAGAATCATAGAATCGTAAAATTGCTTGCTTTGGAAGGGACTTTAAAACTCATCTCATATTTCCTTGCCTTGAAACCAGATATGAATACACAAAAATAACATAAATAGTGACGGTATATGTTTTGTCACCCTGTAACTAGCAGTCTAGATTCCTATGTAATAGTTTTATTACACAGATAAGCATAAACATAGGAAGAACATATATAGTGTCTAAGGGGCAGAGTTTAACGTCTGAGTCAGCCAAATGAGGTATGTAAAAGACGCGCAAGTGGTAAAATCTCCAAAGCAAGCACAGGGGTGGCATATAAGCAGGCAAGGCAGCTGATGGAACCAGAATTAGCAAGAAAGAAGCCTGGATCAGTGCTGTATCTGATCCTCAGAGTAGGAGAAACTATGCTGGGACCAGATGAAACCACATATTTTCTTTTTAGAAGGTAGCTAAAGAGCTCATATCAGTGATGAGAAGGAAAGATGGGAAAGTGTGTTGATTTTGCAGGGCCTGGTTTTTGGTAGTGGGGGGGGCCACAGAGGTGGACACGCCGCTGGCCAAGGCTGGGCCAATGAGATGGGCTGGTAACACCTCTTTGATAAGAGATTGAAGAAGAAAATGAAAGAAAAGTGGGCACGCGCACTTTTTTCGTAGCCAGAGAAGAGGAGGAGGTGAGAACATGTGAGGGAAACAACAAGGAGACAGCAGAGCCTGTGGAGGAGGGGCAGGAGGTGCTCCAGGTGCCTGAGCCGAGATTCCTCTGCAAGCCTTGGTGAAGACCATGGTGAAGCAGCTGTGCCCCTGCAGCCCAGGGGTATCCACAAGGGATGCAGAGATCCATCCACAGCCCATGGGGATCCACGGGGGATGCAGAGATCCGCCCACAGCCCATGGGGATTTATGGCAGACAGAAGACTGATGCTGTAAATGGTGGCAAGCATCAGCACTTCCTTGAAAACCCTGGCCTTTTGAAGCACTTAGCCGGTTATGTGTTTACATGGTTTTAAAGCATAACAACACAATTTAACCAACCCCCATACACCACGATGTGAGCAGGCGATGGTCACGCCGCATGTTTTTCTACCCCTAATTCAGTTATGTCTCTTGCTCACAGTCCTTCTCTTCTTTGCCAAAGTAACAGGCCTGAACCATGATTTTACACAGGCAACAAGGCCTTCTTTATAGAAGGTTTTACATGTGTGGAACAGGGATCCACAGGGGATGCAAAGATGCATCCACAGCCCATGGGGATGCACAGGGGATGCAGAGAACCACCCACAGCCCATGGGGATCCAGAGGGGATGCAGAGATCCGCCCACAGCCCATGGGGATCCACAGGAGATGCAGAGATCCATCTACAGCCCATGGGGATCCACAGGAGATGCAGAGATCCACCCACAGCCCACGGGGATCCAGAGGGGATGCAGAGATCCGCCCGTAGCCCGTGGGGGAGGTGCCCATGCTGGAGCGGGTGGATGCCTGGAGGAGGCTGTGCTCCAGTGGAAGACCCGGTGGAGAGAGGGGGCCCTGCTTCCAGGCTGGAGCAACCTGTCCTTGGAGGACTGCACCCCGTGGAAGAGTGACCTACACCACAGCACTTTTGGGAGGAGTGCTGCTTGTGAGATTGAAGGCACACTGGAGAAGTTCACGGAGAACTGTCTCCCGTGGTGGGGACCCCACGGTGCAGCAGGGGAAGGACTCTTCTCCCTGAGCAGCAGCAGAAAATCTTAGGTGAAGAACTGACCAAACCTCCCTGTGCTGTGGGTGGGAAGCAGGGAGTGGTTGGGGAAAGAAAAGTTGTCTTTAAGGGCTCATTTTACTTCTCATTATCCTCCTCTGATTTTGTTACTAATAAAATCACTTTGTATCTGTAAGTCGAGCCTGTTTTGCCCTTGGAGTGTTTTCTCCCGGTCCTTAACTCATTAAACGTTCATTAAAATTTTTCCTCTCCTCTGCCCAGCTGTGGCAGGGGGGGGTGAGTGACTTTTGTGGGTGCCTTGTGTTTGGCCAGTGTCAAACCATGACAGGAAGAAAGAAGATGCCTGCTGGATTCCAACTCCCCTTGACCAAGAGATCTTCAGCCTCATCTCTTTGACCTGGGTGATCAAGACCGTTGAGGACCACAGCAGCAAGGGTTCACTGCCTCAACTTGAAGGTAACTTTGGATAAGCTTGTTAATTGTGATGTGATAATGACTAATAAAGGGTAAGAACTCAGATTTTATGATATGTATACTTAATGTGAATTTCGTGTTCTTTTGAATTTTGAAACGGGCATGGGTTTTTAGTGACAATACTGTGCAGAATATAGGATCAGTTCCTGTAAATAAATACCATTCAGATAGATGTGCATTTCCTCCTTCCCACTTTCACTGCTGCAGAAGAGGAGAAAATGGAGAGCACATTCAGGGTAACTGTGAGATCTTTTAATCACCATTACATCATAAAATCATTTGACATCAGGGATTACCACAGAGAAGGGTAAATCACCCAAATTAACATTGCCGTACTGTTCTTATACCTTATCAGTGTCCTAATTTCTCTGTAGCAATTAAGAAAATTCCTTTATTAAGAAATTCACTTTATATTGCATCAGTGTTCCCACAGCTCAATAGGGGTTCCTTGACCTGTTGCTTTTATCAGTTTTGAAACTATTATAACAAAAGGCAGTGGGAATATACAGACCCTAATGCACTGCTCAGAATGTAAGTTACGAAATCGCTCTGGCAGTTTCCTGTTTTTCACCTTATGACTTCAGCACTCTTTGTGAAACCAGTTTGTGCCATTATTCACATGAAACTTTACCACAACTGCTTGGTGTTCCAAGTGGAGCGCTTGAGCTGGGCAGTGAGTACCACCCGAGGCTGTCACTGCTGCGTGGGAAATGCCAAGCACAAATTCTCCAGCAACGCCTGATGAGACTCTCCCAAGCATTTTTAAATAATGGCAGCTGCAAAAGCTTTGTTTAATTATAAAAATTTCTCACTTGTTTTGGAGAAAAAACTCTAGTTTAATGTGATTAAATATTTGTTGATATGGAAGGATAATCTCCTGAGCTATGAAAATAGAGACATCGTGGTTGAAATAGCACTATAAATTAGAAAGAAAAAAAGGTTTTCTTCCATGCAATTAGAGAGTTTAATTTATGTTGTTTTGTAAGACAATATCATTCTAAAGCATCTGTCAAGAAGCAAGCTGTTTAGATCCCTAACTTATTCAGATACTTATCTACTGGAATTTCCTAAGTTATCATTGCGTTTTGGATACTGATATGTGACAGTTACAATGGGTATTTCACAGACACCTTTAAGAGTCACATCCTTTCTGATATCCAAAGGATTGTAAAAGCCTTATCTATAAATACCACGGCTTCCATAATTTTAAAAAGAAAATTGTCTGTCATAGTTTTAAATGAAGCAGATGACTACTAGATAGTTAGATAACCACAACAGGATTCAGGAGTAGCTTTTTGAGCTGTTCCTTTCTTCATGTCCCAACCCCTGGGTGTTGCTCTGTTTTCTCTTTCACGTCCGCCTCTTGCATCTCCCCCAGACATTATATGTATTTATATAGTTATATATTTATATATTTATATGTTTATATATTTATATGTTTATACATTTATACATTTATATATTTATATATTTATATATTTATATATTTATATATTTATATGTTTATACATTTATACATTTATATATTTATATAGTTATATATTTATATATTTATATGTTTATTATATATTTATATATTTATATAGTTATATAGTTATATAGTTAGTTAGATAGTTAGATATTATTTATATTTATATTTATATCTATATTTATATATAAGCTAAATGGTTAATTCTCCTTGTTCCATTTCTAAGGAACAAAAAATGCCTGTACATCCTCACCATCAACCTTATGTGGCTAATGAACCAACACACGCTTTCTAACAGATTGAGCCTCTTTTTGTCCACCTGTGACAGGTCATGCAGTGAGGTATGCTCTCCTGTTTCTAAACATATAGCTGCTGCTCACTACCTTTGCCATTTTAGCACATAGGTTTTGTTGCAGCTCTTCCCCAAGTCACTCATCATAAATCAGCAGTTAAAGCACAGTCAGTTTTCTCATACATTTTCCCTGGAGCACTTCTATTTCTAACCAATACTTTCCTTCAGCAAGAAAGCTGGGATGCACTCACTGCCACCGAGATATGGTGGGATGATTGGCACAGCTGGAGTGGCACAATGGATGGCTGCAAACTCTCCAGAAGAGACACGTGAGGAAGGAGAGGTGGTCATGGAGCCCTGTGTGTGAGGGAGGGTTTTCATGGTTTGGAGCTTGACGATGGTGAGGAGAGGGTTGTGTTTACGGGTGAGAACCAGGGGGAAGGCCAGTGAGGCAAAGATCCTGGTGGAAGTTTGTGAAAGATCACCAAACCAGGATGAAGGGACAGGCAAAACACTCTATGAGGTTGCTGGAAGAATTCTTGCTATCGCTGGCCCTTGTTCTCATGGGGGGCTTCAACTTACCAGGTGTCTGCTGGAAACATAACACAGTGTGGAGTAAACAATCCAGGAGGTTCCTGGAGTGTGTGAAAGAGAATTTCCTGACACAGCTGGTGAGGGAAGGTGCCTTGCTGGGCCATTCTTTGCAAACAGAGAAGGACTTGTGGGTGAGGTGGTGAACTTGGACCCACCATAGCACCTTCTGGCACAAGCCCACATTGCTGAGCTGCTAAGAGGAAAAAGCAGCAGCTGCGCCTGGAGAGCGTATGAGAATACTCTCCAAAGCTGCTGATTAAAGGGCTAATTCCTGAAATGAGAACTATCCCCTGTACGTATCCCAGCCCTTCAATCAACAGCAAACTCACCAGCAGCAGCACGATTTCAGGCTGGAATTTCTCAACCACCTGTTGAGCTACAGGATATGGCTCCGTGTTGGGCTGTGAGTAACTGTGTTGGGAAAGGTATCTCCTGAGAACTTATAAGCAGTCTCCGTTAAGTGGAACATTTCTTAATGTTATGCAAACAAATGTACAGGAAAATCTGATGTTTGCTTTGGATGATGGAGCAGTGGTCCCTTGGTACGGTTGCACCACAGGACATAAAACCCTGAAGTATTTTGAGGACGATAGTAGCCTGTGCACGTATTGCACACTGTCAGCAGATCTGTCTGGTTTTGCTTTGGGGAATGAAGGAGGCAGAGGCAGTCCTGAAAGCTCAATTTATGCTCTGAACTTCCGCCAGCTACTAATAAAGGTCAAGCTAAAAATGATAAGAATGTGACTAAAACAATGTTGCTGCATTTTTGCCCCTCCTTTACACTCTAAGAAGAAACGGTCTCTTTAAAAATCTACTGATTACTGGAAATCAGGACAAAGATTCCCCAAAATAGTGTCATTGTCTTTAACAGGATACAATTTCTCGTCCAGCTTCCAAATCTTTTAGGATTACATCAGTATTTCTCTTTAATTAGAGGATATATGTATTTTTAAAGAAAAACCTCTGTTGTCACATACACTAGAATTCACAAGTTTAAAATACCAGCTAACATGCTCCATTCAAGAATTTGTGGTATTTTCTACAGACATGGCATTAGCTGTGGTACTCTTGGTACTTTAGAGAGTCCTAGATTTCAGTCACATTTATTTTTAGCGTCCTAGCGTCCAACAACAACATAATGCAGCAAAAATATTTTGATTTTCTTTCAGTCTGTTTCATGTCCTTTCAGATGCTCACAGCATCCCCAAGATGGCACTATGCCATAGAAATATTAAGAGAGGACACAGAAGTTGAAATTAAATAATGGAAAATAAAAGCAACTACAACATTTTGCAGAACTGATAAAAATAGAATTGAATGTGCATATTTAAACCAGTGCATAGAATGCTAAAGCACTGCTAATATTTGATTAACAGTAATCATCAAAATGTATTTTTACTTGGAAATTTTTTCTGAATGTTTTGTAGAAAGACTGTTTTATTAGAATGAGATGTATATATATATCTGTCATAACTGTATACCAGTTTAATGAGGGGCCCTGGCAGTGCCAATCAATTTCTTTGTGTCATCAATCTAATGGATTAATCAATGTTAAACACTAATGTGGTCAAAAATATATCTTTCTGGACAATTTTCTGCATGTCACACCATATATGTGCTGTCATGTGAAAAGGGGCGATTCCCTCAACTCTTAGTGTTTAATTTGTCTGTCAGTGCTCCAGGAAAGCTGAGCCCCTTGTGTCTGAGCAGTCCATCAGTGTTCCCTTAAGGGGACCCTGCACTGAGCAGTCCTGCTGGATCAGAGGGTGTTTGACTGACTTGGTCAGGGAAAAACACCAACAGCACAAGGGAGAGCCCTCAGCAGCTCTCCCTTTTTATTTGAGTGTGTTCCCTGCTGCCAGTGACTGCCAGCGCCCAGGAAGGATTCCCACTGACAGTTTACAGAATAACACTCTTTATTAATATCAAATTGTGACAGGTTAAGTTTAGAGGACTGTCGGTGATAGTGTCTGACTGCAAAAATGTATTCAAAGCAATACCTAGACAAGTTCTAATCCCCAATAAAAGTATTCAGCACAGACAGCATGATTCTCATGCAATAGGCGTTCCTGTGGGGGAGAAGACAGGTTCAGCCTGTCAGCTGATACCAGCAATTATGATGGAGTCTTCCCTAAATTTTCCCCATTCTCTACTTATTTTTATTTGGTTTCTTTATGTTTAGGTGGAGCTAGAGTGACCTGAGTCATACATACCTTTGTTACTGATTGGTGTAAAATTGTCTCATTTTGCTTTTACAGATACGGTCAAAAAAATCTAGAGTGCATGCCCCGTGAGGGGTGGTTGGACCTTGGAGGTGGGTATACATCAGGATGGAGGTGCGAATTAATATGGCAATTAGTTTATGATGAGCCAAGTTTGTTGGAGGAGAGTGATTTTGCCCCAGTCATTAGCAGGAGAAGAAGACCAGAGGAAGAGGACAAATGGTGTGCTGTCAGGATCTGTGGAGCGGTGATATTTTCTACTTAATCTATCTCTCTGTCCCACTGTCTCTCTCCCCGTGACTCTCCCTTTTTCTAATAGTTTCTGTTTCTCCCTCTCTACCTCATATTTGCCAATGTGTTCAGAGGGGCTAAATTCTATGCTGACGTTATTTATGAATAATTTAAAATTTGTCTGTGGCCTGTAAGAAGGCATTCTTTTGCTAAAATTATTGCTACATGAACTGTGCCACGAGAAATGTTTATAGGACTCTATGCTTTATTTTTAGACTGTTCACAAAATGACAAGCTCATGGATTAAAACGTGTCTTTCAAAACAGAAAAGTGATACGTAAAGGCGTTAACAAGTGTGACAAAATGATCATTGTCTGCCCAGATTTGTTTACTTTGAGAATTACCGATGAAGATTTGAGAACAGGAGATGCATTCACAAATGCAGGTCAAAAATAGAGTATAAGAATGGAGATAAGCAGAGTAGTGACAGCCGCCTGCTCTGTGAAACAAAAGCAGCACAACTTCACTCTGCTTATTCATTACAGCTGGGTTCAATGAGCTACTTAAGCAAGCGTGTAATTTAATTGCTTTCATTCATAGACTTACCTACTTGTTTAAAATAAGATGCTGGCAGGGAAAAAAATGGTTAGGTATCTCATTAAACTAGGTTTCTTAATCCTCGAGTGCTCTCCATTGCCTAGAAATATCTGGAAGTTCCCTAGAAAACCATATGTAATCAACATTCCTGGAAATGTCCAGGGCCAGGTTGGACAGAGTTTAGTCTAGTGGAAGGTGGCAGGGACAAGATGAACTTCCCTCCCAAACGGTCTATGATTCTACCCCAATGAGATCAAATACATAATTTTACTTGAGTTCAGGAAATTTTGTAAGTATGTAGCTGCCATAAAAGCAAAGGAGCAGCAAATTGACGATGTTATTGAGACAATTTCTTCCCTTTCTTTGGTTTTACTTCAGGAGAACCCAATAAAAGTAGATAAATGCCCACCACAGACAATGACAAGACATCATCTGGAATCTGAATTATTCTCTCAGTGAAAGACTTTGTGATTAAAACAGACAAGCAGAAAAAAAGATCAGCATTTCACAACAGACAGTTCACTAGTAACCTTTGCTCAGTGATACTCCAGTGTTTGATCCTAAACACATTTCATCTGCTTGTTTGGAGGATGAAGGAGATACTCAAATGCAGCAACATGGTCCCTCACTTTGTATATTTGTGTTATTTTAGGTAAAAGAAAAGGGGGTTATAGTAGTAGTGTTTTCACTTGGCTCGATCAGCTCAATTTCAGTTTGATACCAAAATCCACAGAATGAAGGAAAGGCAAAAGAGTCTCTAAACTGGACTCAAGACTGGATCAAAATACATCTAGCCTAGGGCTGAGTAAGAAACTCTTTATGGTCTGTGTGCCATAAAGAATATAAGAGTGAATTTTATCTTAATATTGAAAAAAACCCATGACAAGTTATTCCCTCCCTAAATTTATACTCTTTATGGAATGCAACATTCTACATTCAGCATGACACTTCAATCAACGTTTTTTTGTGTAGATTTGGGTCAAAAATCAACAGAGGTACTTTAAAAACTTTAAAAAACTTCTTCTAGTTATGAATGTCAAATCAGGTTTTAACGATGAAAGATGTTCAGTAGCTTTTCTTTTCCTTTGCTGTGTCTGTAAATCATGAACGTGCTCATTGTCAGAATTGCCATAATATTTTCAACTAGTCTAAAATTTCGGAACATTTCATTCTGCGATTGCCAAGCTGATAAAAATACTTTTTTATTATTACAGTGTACAGCCAGAACAGAGCACAAACAAACATAAGAAATAAACTAGCAAATAAAGCAAACCTTTCTAAGTTATTTAAGGAAGCAATTACAAGACACTTCACTGTGATCACCACAGGGATCTGCACTGCCTTGTCCCACCTACCTGCCGTATTCATCTTAGCCTGCAGGACTTCCACTACAGGTCCAAGCCTTTAGGGGCACCCTGACCAGTGGCACAGCTTTGACACCAGACTTTTTCATATTCATTTCCAGGCATGCTACAGTCAGGAAAAGTACCACTGACTGTACTCCAGGGTCTCGCTGACCACCTCATATCAATGCACACACAGGCTCTTCACTTTTTCTGACCTTTGACGTCCACTTTCTGGGACATAGAATCATAGAATCCCAGAGTGGTTCGGGTTGGCAGGGACCTTAAATCTCATCTCATTCCAACACCCTGGCCCCAAGCAGGAGCCTTTTCCACTAGTCCAGGTTGCTCCAAGCCCCATCTGGCCTGGCCTTGAACACTTCCAAGGATGGGGCTGCCACAGCTTCACTGGGCACCCTGTGAAGGCCTCACCCTCACAGGGAAGAATTTCTTCCTAATAGCCAATCTAAACCTACTCTCTGGCAGTTTGAAGAAAAACCAGGCAGAGTTTCCTAAAAATTGCTGAGATATCTGTGTCCCGTCCCCCTCCCATTGCCTGTCTTTATTTGTCCATGGCATCTGGTGCTTCACACACAAAATGCAGGAGAAAACTGACTGGCTTCTCTCCGCCTGTGAGTAGCAAACCTGTCTCCGTGCAGGGCCACAGTGCAGAGCCAGTGGAGAGGATATGGTCGAGCTGCCTTAGCTGCTGGCACAGTGATCAGGACAGACCTCTCAGCAGACATGACTCCAGGAGGTCTCTGCCATCCTAACACACAGTCCTCATCAGGGTACAGCAAGCCCAGCTCCTCCCTTACATAAAAATAAATCGTTCTGCTTTATTACTATTTGTCTGTAATGGGGATAAAGAGAAGGGATAGAAAGAAAAAGTCTCTTTGGATGCAGTTTTTGCTCCACACTCATCATTGCCTCTCCCCAAAAAATCATCTTGGAGAGGCCACAGCCTGATTAAGGCTGCCTTTTGTAAGGTCACACAGCAGAATCACACGGAGTCAGAGAGTGGGTCAGGCTGGAAGGGCCCTCAGTGGCTCAGCTGGTGCCACCTCCCTGCTCCAGCAGGGCCATCCCAGAGCACAGGGCACGGGATAGTGTGCACACAGCTCTGGAATATCCCCAGGGAGGAGCCCCCACAGCCTCTCTGGACAATCTACTCAGGGCTGGGCCCTGCCCAGGGCAGAAGTTGTGCCTCCTGTGCAGGGAATTGCTGGGCTCAGGCCCTGCCCGTTGCTCTGTGCCATTGCTGGGCCCCCGGAGCAGAGCCCGGGCCCTGCTCGGAGCCCTCCCTGCAGCCAGGGACAGCCAGGCCTGAGGGCCCCTCTCAGCCGGGCTCCTCTCGAGCCTGAGCAGCCCCAGCTCCCTCGGCCTTTCCTGGGCACGGAGAAGCAATTGGTGATTAAAAAGCGCATGATAAAAAAATCCCTGTACAGCTTCCCATAAAATACACCCCATCCTTATGCTTTCCCCTCTTTCTCCAGGACAGCAAATTCACCAGCCACAAGGAGATCTTGCCCACACGGTTTCACCATCTTTGCATACTCTGGGATTAGGCCTTTATGTCCTGCTCTGCCTGGACCCTTTCCCATCCTCCACAGGTCCCCCTTCACCGATGATGGTCACATCCTTTCCAGCTGTGAGTTTAGAAAGATGTGTTTTTCACATATACCTGTGGGTTATGGCAGTGAGGTAACTGGTGTGAGAAATAGATTTGTATCTATTGCGTGTCTTTCCTTTTTTTAAAAAAAAGGAAAACTCAAATTCATAAATAGTAACAATAATTATCCCTGAAACCACTGACAGACACAATCATTTAGTTCCATCCTATTGATTGATATATAAAGTACAACAGGTTGAAAATCACTTTCTGTTTTGTGGGAAATCAATAGTTTTACATTTGTTTTACTTCTATACTGGCTTTTTTAATTTTGCAAAGATGACAGTTAAAAGGACTTCATTTGATAATGTAAATCTTCATTCAAAACATGATTTGCCATTTTAGTATTTTTTCCACTATGGCATGTCATGTCAGCAGTCCAAGCACATGAACTGTTTGACACATTTTACCCATCAGTGTCAAAATTTCAAACCTATTCATTACAAGTTCCAATCTGCAAAGACACTCTGAAAAGAAAACAAATAAGACTTTTAAATCAGGATGGAGAATCTATTGAGTTCACTGATACTGTGGAAGCGCTTTACAAATGAAATGAAAATAAAATATTTCAACTCCCATATTAGGATATTACAGGAGTAGTTCCACATAATAGTGTCGTTAGGATAATACAAAGACCTTTAAACACAGTAGCTTAATTTACTGTAGAGAAATTAGAATGTTTAGAATTAGAAAAAATTCTTTCAAGTCTTTTCTCTTTTAGAATTGTGTGAAAGTGAGTCCATTTCAATAAAACCAGAAATAAAGTTAAATCAACTTCTTCCCAGTCAGAAAAAAAAATTTCTATTTTCTAAAAAATACTATTTTAAAAATAAAGTATTTTCTAATTTCTAAAATTTTATTTATCAAGATTTTTCCAGGTATTTATATCTATTGGTAGCTGAATGTTGTTCATTTTGCGGAAAGTGTGGAAATGTTTCCTTTCAAGTTTTTTAAGACAGTTAAATGTTAAGAAAGAGATTTACCATCTCTGAATGGCTGTACAACCAACAAAGACATCTTCATGGAGCTGGTATGTTCTTGTTCCACATATTCACATATCCAAGAGCAGCTGGATCAATCTAAAAGCCTCTCCAGCAAACCAGTGAGACCAACGAGAGTTTTAGCAGCATTATCTTCAAATTACTAAAGTTACTCAATGCTTCAGTGTTACAGAGAGCATTGCCTGATAGTGCTTGGGGGAAAATTGTGGGGGTTTTTTATGTGATCAGACTACTAGAGGATCCTGCTGGAATAAAGATGTCTGGAAGGAAAGCAAAGATGTCTTTAAACTTCCAGATTAGCTGTGTGTTTAAGAGGAATGGGGAAAAGGAAATTATGGGAGCTGCTTCTATGCTTATGACTTCTGATGGCTAAAATTTCAGGGGTAAACCAATATCTTTGAGTGGAGACTTCTTACAATGTAGAACAGGCCAATTTTTGCAAATTTCTGGGATCTAAAGAAATACAAAGATCTGACCTCTGAACCTCACTTTATAAAAAAGATCTATGAAGTCATCATTATATCACTTGCTTATAAAAGACTAAATTACATTTCTTTCACATTCTGTCAACTCCTAAAGGAACTAAAGAATGCAACCAAAATATTTTAATGACCATCAAGATTTGAGGAAAACCGATCAATAAAAACAATAAATACATGTTTCTGTCAAAGAGTACTATTTATACTTTAATTTAAACTCTTCATGGAAAAGCTGTACCTTATGAAGAGATAAGAAGGGAGAAAGACTAGTATGCTATCAATCGTTGTCTTTGGAGTAAAAAGAAATAATAGTAGAGTTTACAAATATTGGAAATGATACTTGAAACCAATCATGAATAATAATATTCAGCCAAAAGGAGGTACAGGTGAAGGAAGAAGCACATTATAGGTTTCAAATATTTAGAGAAATATAATGTAATGTAGAACATGAAAATGCATCTGGAAGTGAATGGTGTGGAATAAGAAAATAGCTCATATTCAGAGGTTACATAAGGAGTATTTTTTAAAAAAAGAGTTTAATTTTTCCTCTTAGAGGTACTGAAGATTTGTTCCCAGCTTTCCCTGCAATGAACTCCTGCATTTCTGGCTTCACGTAAATTCATGTACCAATATACCTTTAATATCCCATCCACGATTCAGCCTCACACAGGGGTAAGACCAAAGCCTGTGGAAAATTTGGCATTTAGTCCAAGATACCTGGCTGCATGGATCAGTGAGAATTCATGGCCAGTATGGAGACTCCCTGTGGTGTGAACCATTAGGAAAACAGACCTGCATGATGATGCACAGCAAACCACGGAGTCAGTCTCCCCTGTGGTCCAGTTCTAATGGTAAGAAAAATGGAATAATATTTGTTCATTCTATAGCACCACTTAAAGGAAAACAAAAAAGCTCCTAGAGCCTCCAATGAAGTCAAGTTTAGCACTGAAAGAAAAAAGACAGAAAAAAAAAAATCTCTAATTTATATATTAAATTTCGCCATCAGCAGGCAAATTTTATACTAGACTCTTAAAAATTAGTTATCTTGTTTAGGGTTAAAAAGATGGTTAAAGGGATGAAGCATCTCTCCCACAAGAAGAGGTTCAGTGGCCTGGGACTGTTTAGTCTGGAGAATAGAAGGCTCAGAGGAAAATTTTTAAAGTATATAAAAACCTGACTGGATTTAAACCCATGAAATTTTGCCTCAACATAAGAAAGCACATTTTTACTGTAAAAGCAATCAAATAGTGAAACAGGTTGCCCAGCAGGTTTTAGAGTCTCCATTCTGGGAGATATTAAAACAAACCCCTAATGGACAAAATTCTGGATACCCAGCCCTTGCTGGTCCTGCTTGAGCAGGAGAATGGGACCTGACATATCCAGGTGTGCCTCCCAATGTCAGCAAATTAATCCCATTCTCTTCCTCAACCACCATTTTTATGGATAACAGTGGCTTCACTTTATAACCTGCACAAATGAATTACTTCACGAAATTTGCCTTTAACCGTCATAAGGATCAATTAGAAGGACATTGAAAAAGACTTTTTTTTTTTCTTCTTGAAGAGAAAATGAGTTTTGAGGCCTGGTAAATCTCTTTCTTAACATCAGGAGTGTAAAAAACATCCACAAGTATTTCAAAAGAGATTTATTGCTTTGAAATACATCTCAGCTCTGAGCTGTGGAGACAAGACTGATCAAATTTTGAGCACAACATGCTGTTAACCACTGAACACTTGGGACTTTGCACAGCAACATGAGCTTTATTTTTATATTAGAGATGTGTCCAATAACCTAATAGGCTGCATGTGTGAGTCTAGTACTAATTATATATCAATAGAAGTTGTCTTTAACACTCAATACTTCACCGCACCGCCTCTACTGATCTGCCAATATGTCTACAGGAACACTCTATTTCTCCCTTGCCCTGTGCGAAAACTCAGCACCTTAGAGATTCTCTTTCTCTTCCTCTCAGTCTTCCATCCCTCACATAATATGTGGGATGGACAAAGAAGCCTATACAACAATGAATAATAAAATATTTTCCTTTCTTTTGAACAGTATCTCATTGAAGGCCAACTCCTGGACTGCACTGCTGCTGCTGCTCTGAGAATTATCTGGGAAAATAGATTAGAAATATCAGAAGGGGCAGACTGACGGGAAAAGACACACAGGATTTGGAGAATATCAACAAAAAACCTGCAAAAATAACTAAAGCCTTGTTATTAAAGGAAAAGAGCCTGCAGGGAAAAAAAAAGGGATGGAGATGAATTAACCCGTTTCAGGTTAATTAACTCATACAGGGTTATTAACACCTGTGAGGTGGTCAATCTCGTGGCACAGCCTTGGCAAAAGGGCTGGATACCAACATGTCAGACAAGAATGTCAGTGTCAGCAGTGTCTGAATTGAAAATACAGAGATGTCTGGAGAGTGTCTTATTCCAAGAATGATCTCATTTATGAGGAAGAGGAGTATGCAAGTGGAAACTGCATCTTTCAGGTGCTGCTTACAGAAGGGTATTGGGAACTCCATAGGTGTTCATTGACATTGTGTGTCTAGACTTTTGTTTATCTGTTGCCTTGCCAAGAGTGACCACGTTTGCAGAGTTCCTTGCTCCTGGTTAATGACATGTCACTCCTAAATCAATAAACCACTTTAATTCTGATTTAGAGCAAACTATGTGAACCAAGCAGCTTTTGTCTGCAACAATATGAAAGTCTTAATATTGACTGAAATTATGTCACAGTTTGCATGAGAAAGTATTTGTTAATACTGTTCACATGAAAAAGTTTTTTTTCAG
This sequence comes from Falcunculus frontatus, assembly GCA_013398115.1. NCBI lineage: Eukaryota > Metazoa > Chordata > Aves > Passeriformes > Falcunculus > Falcunculus frontatus. The sequence goes on from VZRV01002978.1 coordinate 142,148, forward strand.
AAGCACCTAACAGAAAACAAGGGAGGAGGAGCTGCCAGTCCTTTATCCTCACTGTCAGACGTCTTATAGCTCTGGCTCCTTTTCTTTCTCAAGAGACAAAGCACTATCAAATCTCCCTGAGCAACCCTTCTGAAGCCTCCAGTTGTGATCATTCCTGCATGTCCAGTCATGTGGAAACAAGAGGACGCTACTTCTGTAAGGTTTATAGACATGGGAAATTTTATTGAGTTTCATTGTACATATTCTAAGAAAATCAGAACACTAGTATTACTTAAAAATCTGCTTCTCAACAGTAAACTCTCTCCTTGCTCTTCTGGCCTCCAGGTTGAATTGGAGGTGAGTTCCTGCTTCCAGATTTAATTTCCATCACTCAGCAATCTTCTGGGTGCTAATGAATGATTCTCATCTCTTGCTGAGCCTTGGGAACTCCTTTCCATTGCCCCCAAGGCCTGGATGACACTTGATGGCAATATGATACCATCTCTTCTCATAGGATCCCAGAATTGTTAGGGTTGGAAAAGACCTCCAAGATCATTGAATCCAACCTATGACCGAACACCACCTTGTCAACTAAACCGTGGCACTAAGTACCATGATCAGTCATTTCTTAAACACTTCCAGGGATGGTCACTCCCCCACTCCACCACATTTGCTGCAATTTTTCATGCTCAGTTGCTCTTTCACCTGATCCAGTCATCCTACTTGAGAGAACGCAACATTCAAAACAAAAGCTAAATATAGAGTCTACCAAAATGTATCATTTTTTATTACACATAAGAAAAAAATTGTGTAAATAAACCAGGTTTTCTTCCTGTTGTGATTCCTTTCCACCTGCCCTTAACAAATGCACAACTCTGTGGCCAAAAGCTGGAGGGAATCTCCCATGCACCAGAGAACCCCAGGCTAGAATAAATGTACCAAAGGTTCTTTCTTAAAGGCGTTTACAGCATAATGGATATGTAGTTCCCTGAAGAATTTCCTTTCCCAGGCAGTTGAAAATCATAATGTAAAGTGATCTGAAAGGTTAATGATCAATTAGACCTGGGGGCAAACATTAACTAGAGGGTTTGAAGGAGTTTGCCTATTGGGTTTTCACTTTTTTTAGATGCTCCATCAAGCCAAACCTTCAGACTTTAGCTGAGGTGAATTACTCAGTGTTTCTTCTAACATGTAATTTTTTCCTTTGGGGAAAAAAAAAGTAAAACAGCAGAAACAGATTTCCAACACTCAGAAAAAAATGTTACATATATTTAAAACATCTCCATAGGTGATGAACGTATATTTTTTCCTTGCAAGAGTTTAATAAGGATAAAAATGGAAACACCTACGGTAGTCAGCAGAGCCATCTCTGGCAATGCTATTATCTGTATTTACCTCATGGATGAGAGCTCAGTTTCTGAATAAAAACTCCAGTGTGGTTTATACGCAACCTCCCTTCATCTATCACCCAGTTTTTATTCAATTTTCTTTAACACAAGGAAAAAGTTTTGTCACTTCTAGGAAGGCCTTGCCATTCTGAAAGGATAGATAGAGAAACAGTCTAACATATCCCCTACTGTGATCTCTGTGCATTTACTGTGTTGGAAATATCTGCTTCCTCAACTGCTGGGAAAAGATCATGGCTCTGCTGTGCTGAATGCATAGGCAAGGATCCATCTTCATAAGATGTCCAGAAATACTTACTTATTTAGAGAGGGTGTAGTCAATAAATACTAGAATTGTTTAGGTTGAAAAAGACCTTTAAGACCAGCAAGTCCAACCCCTCCCCTAACTTTGCCAAGGCCACCACTAACCTGTGTCTCCAAGTACCACATCTACCTGGCTTTTAAATCCCCCCAGGGATGGGGACTCCACCACTGCCTTGGGCAGCCTGTTCCAGGGCTTGACTACTTTTTCCATGATGAAATGTGTCCTAATATCCAACCTGAGCCTCCCCTGGCCCAGCCTGAGGCCGTTCCCTCTCCTCCTGTCCCTGTTCCCTGGGAGCAGAGCCCAACCCCGGCTGCCCCCTCCTGTCAGGGAGTTGTGCAGAGCCACAAGGTCCCCCCTGAGCCTCCTTTTCTCCAGCCTGAGCCCCTTTCCCTCAGCCTCTCCTGGGGCTCCAGCCCCTTCCCCAGCTCTGTTCCCTTCCCTGGACACGCTCCAGCCCCTCAAGGTCTCTGTGGCCATGAGGGCCCAGAACTGGGCACAGCCCTCGAGGTCCCTCAGCAGTGCCAGCACAGGGGACAGTCACTGCCCTGGGGCTGTGCCCACACCAGAGCTGGGACAGGCCGGGGGCCATTGGCCTCTTGCCCACCTGGGCACAGCTGGGCTCCTGTCCAGCCTCTGTCCCCAGCACCCCCAGGGCCTCTTCCGACTTTCCAGCCCCTCTGCCCCAGCCTGGAGCTGCAGGGGGTTGGGGTGACCTAAGGGCAGGACCCAGCACTTGGCCTTGTTGACCCTCACACAGTATTTTGTCCACCTCTTTACCCTGATTGGGTGATCTGTAACAGACTCTCCCCAGTGTATCTGTCTTGCTAACCTTCCCCTTGATTCTTGCTCATTCTTGTCCCAGTAAACAAGAGAGGAGAAATCCTGATTGTAGTAATGGTGAGAGATGTAATAGTTGAGATCTCAGTGCATCATTAGGTAATTCATAACTTCTGTTACCAAAGCATTAACATGCTCTATGTTACAGTTGCTATTTTTTTTCAGCAGAATTTTTTTAATAGAATGTCTGTCTATTCTATTACTTCTATAATCCTGCACAGAGTAGAAGAATAGGTCTTGTTGTAAGCCTTGACATAGGGAAGAGCAATTTGAAATTAGATTTATATGCATCAGAAATGCAGGTACTTCATTCTTTTTTTGTTGTGTTTTTATGAGAACTGTGGCTACACTAATATTTTGAGCTGATTTTGAGGAGAGACTCTACCACCACGACAGAACAACAAACCTGTCCTGTAAAGCTCAGACTACTTAGCATAAAACTACAGCATCAAATGCTGTGCTGTAGGGAAATGCTGAACGGGATTTATTCGAGTTATTTTAGGTAACAGAAGCAGTTTATGTGTCAAGCATGGAGTTCAGAAGACTAATATGCATGTTCTCCTCCATCAGTCTGTTGAACTGCCATAAGTACTGGTATGTATTACAATAGAAAAAAATAGCAAATTAGTTTGTGCTGAGATCCATGCTCTGAAGTAATGCTTACAAAACCCAGCGGGTAGGCTGCAGTATGGCTGTGACTTTATATTCATAAAGCATCTTAAAAACTTCTTGGAAGGTAGTTTTCCTCCTTCGGAATCCTGCTGGTTAACTGTTAAACTTCATTGGCTTCATCTGGTTTTCATAAAGCATTATCTTAAGGACACTGAACATCTGAGATTATAAGGTATTTAGTTCCCCACACTGCAGTGTTCTGTGACAGAACTATCCTGATTTATAGTGGGCTATGGAAAAAGTCTGGACGAATAACCATAAAAATCCCAGGATTAGGATGCTCATTTGTTACCATGCTGGAACTTATTGTAATGCACTGAAGAATACAATTAATTCAAAAGCCTTTGACTGCTTTCTGTGCACTAGAGGCTTGAGTCTATTAAACCTACATAAGTATTGGTCATTTATTAGGAATGAATTTCAAAATTGTACAAATCCATTTTTTATACAAATAGCAGAAGGCACCAGACCAGATTAATGACTAAAGAATTGCCTGCCAAATTTCTTATTTAATTAAAACTTTGTCTTTTTCACTCTAAAAATGAGAAGAAAACTATTAGAAGAGACTTAAAATCTCTTTTTCATATTATGCTAAAATAGTTGAGCTTTACTAATAATAAAGTTTTTCTGGTTTTTGTGTGAATTAGTTCAAAAAGTAGATTGTGCAATAGAATTCAAGACTCAAATTCCAACAGAGAAGAAAACATCTATTCACTGAAAAATGAATTCTATGAATTATTTTTACATCACATTAAAAAAAAAAAAATCATTATTTTATACTTATTTGTTTAGGCCAGAGCAGGGTTTCATTGTTCCAGCAGCTCTTCATAGATGTCTGAAAATGGAACACTGTCCTAATAATTTTAGGATCCAAAACGGTGCATATTTTGGGTTTGTTGACCATGGGAGGATCTCCTCCTACTGGCACCTGATGGGATGCACCTTTCTCAGAGAGGAAAAAGAGCTTTAGCACAGGAGCCAGCAGGGCTGGTTGACAGAGCTCTAAAGTAGCTTGGTGGGGGGAAGGGGACAAAGCCATGCTGGCCAGTGGGATGAGCAATGGGATGGAGTGCCAAAACTTGAGGAAATGAGCACTAATGGGATCCCCCAATCTGCTCCAAGAGGTGTTGGCTACACTGAACCTCACCCGAAATGTTTCTATATCAGCGCACTCAGCACAAGGAACAAACAAGAGGGGCTCGAGGCTTTGGCCCAGCACCAGAGATTTGACATCATTGGCATAAGTGTGATGCCAGAACGATTTTTGCTTTTGTATTTCCTTGATATATATTTGTAGCTCTGTAGACTCTTGCTGTATATTTATAAACATATATATATATACATATATACAGACACACACACACACACATAAATATATATATATATATGATATGTATAGGGTACTGGAGTTAGCTCTCTCCCTGCAGAGAGACCTTGGCATATGAGAGGACCAGGCTATCACCAATCATAAAAACTTTAACAAGGGAAAGTGTTGTATTCTGCACCTGGGATCGGATAGCCCTGGATGTACAGACAGACTGGGGAATGAGATGTGGGAAAGCAGTGCCAAGGAGAGAGAGCTGGGGCTCCTGGTCCATGGCCAGCTGGATCTGAGTCAGCAGTGCCCTGGCAGCCAGGAGGGACATCCCTGTCCTTGGGGTCCCCAGGCCCAGCATTGCTGGTCGGGTCGGGAGGGGATTGTCCTGCTCTGCTCTGCACTGGGGTGGCCTCACCTCGAGTGCTGGGGGCAGTTTTGGGTGCCACAATATAAGAAAGACACTGAACTCTTAGAGACCACCCAAAGGAGACCACAAGGATGTGACCACAAGGTGGAGGGCCTTGAGGTAAAGCCATATGAGGAGCAGCTGAGGGCACTTGGTCTGTTCAGCCTGGAGGAAACTGAGGGGAGACCTCCCTGCAGCTACAACTTTGTCCAGAGGAAAAGAGGAGGGGCAGGCACTGATCTCTGTGACCAGGGATGGGACCCAAGGGAAGGGCTCCAGCTGTGTCAGGGAGGTTTATGCTGGATATCAGGAAAAGGTTCTTCCCTCAGAGGGTGCTGGGGCACTGCCCAGGCTCCCCAGGGAATGGGCATGGCCCCGAGGCTGCCAGAGCTCCAGGAGCATTTGGACAACGCTCTCAGGGATGCACAGGATGGGACTCTTGGGGATGGTGCTGTGCAGGGCAGGGACTTGGGCTCAATGACCCTTGTGGCTCCCTTCCAGCTCAGGATACTCTGTGTTTGTGTGATTCTGTGAAAATTGTACAAGTAGGATTATCCCATTTCTACAGACACCTATTGCACGTGTGGGGTATCAAAGGAAACATTTCAAACTCTCTGCCTTTCTGTCTGACGAATTGATCAGATCATCTGAGTGTTAAAGCATGCATAGCGACAAAGATCAAGGTGTGAATTTTGGACAACACAGATTTCAGAGGAATCACCTCAACATTATGAAGGTCTTCTGGTTTCCTAACTTTTTTCCCAGCTCAACATTATAGAACTAAGGAACTTTAGAAAGGAAATAGAACCCTGAAAGTCTGCATTAAAGACAGCTGTTTCCTTTTGGAGGGAAAAATTAAAGAATTTCCTTGCTTACCTTTGGTTGAGTTTTACGCTGTTTAAAAGATCTGAAGGCTCAATCCTCCTTCAGTATGAAAAGGTCTTGTAAAACAGGTCAGAAAAGGACTCAAGAATGTTGTACAGTCCAGCATGTTCTCAAAAGGGTTCCAGGCAGAGCCTCCCTCAGGCAGGTGTCCTGGCCTGAACAAGGCTCCATCTGCTACCCCATGAGGCATGAGGATGTGCAAGAGAACAGCGAGAAGTTCCATCTTCCTCAGCAACAGGAGGAGTGCATCTGCTGGTCTCTTCTTCAGTTACTTTCCCAGTGTCTGGTCCAAATCCACTGTGCTAAAACTGTGAATTCTCTTTTCCAATTCTTCTAACGAGCCCTTGACACGGTTCTGGCAGTCCCAGGCAACCCATTCCCAAGAAGGTGGTTAATAGAAAGTGCTATTCATTCTTCGAAGTTCAGCATGCTTTGACAAGGAAAATAAAGTCCCAGTAAGAATTCTTAATGGCAGGATCTTCTCTGCAGGAAGACTACAAAACTATTTCAAATTAAAGACAATTTCACAAATGCAAAACAGAAAAGGCAGCATTTCTCACATTAAACCTGATTCCTTTTTGGTTTTGCCCTCTTCCCCTTTAAAAACATCCTGCAAACATTCAGCTGGAATACAGAAGTGCTTCCAAGAATGACAGGTTGTTTTTCATCCTGGTGGATCTGTACAAGGGTGTGTTTCAGTTCTGAGGAAAGCATCACCCAAGGGGAGTCAACACATTACAGCTTAGGCATTCGGAGGTCGTGTCAATCACTTGGTGTTAAATCTCTCTTCTCAGCTACCTGTAAGGTTTATCTCACCTTGCCTGAGGACTTGTGAATACATTTTGTTGTTCAATAAGATACAACACTAGAAGAGCAACAACTACAGCTCTAAAAGAGTGTCTCAATAAAATCAGTCCAGCTGGAATGCTAATAACTTACACTACCACAAGATAAAACTCTCCATTGTCTCACTGAGCTACTTGTGTAGCTGTTCTCACCTTCCTCAAGAGCAGACACAGGCTTACAATCAGTCTTAGATTTTCCTGAGTACAAGCTACCTCTGTCTCTAGCTATCACAATGCAACAGGCTCTGTGAGCTTAATACTACATGAATTGTTTTTTCAGAGTTGGTAGACAGCGAGCTGCTTAAAGTGATTAACAGACATTTTCTACAAACGGGATTATTTTTATTCTTTTCGTCCGAAAAGGCTCAAAATGAGCTAGGGAAGTGTACTGGGGGAAAAATCGGTTTCTGTATATTTCTCTTAAATTTTTATCTTTCCTTCTTAGGTTTATGAACCTGTTGTTGGCCTGTTGACCTCAATCTCCAGGGTGGGAGCAATAGCCTGCACTGTTGAGGCACTTTCCTTGTCTCAAAGTCCGTGGTTCTCAACTGCAACATCAACTACTCATCCTCTGCCTCTACTCACTGCCAAGCTTTGGTAAGTATCTACAAAGCTCCCTTTGGGCATCAAATCCCAGATCTTTAGACTGATTCCTTATAAATGTTTCCAAAATATCAGGTCTCAAGCCAGAAACATTTCTAATGACCTTTTTGTATTCATTTCATCGGGGGTATTATTCTCTGCCACCTGTTTTTTACCTTCCTACATCCTCTGTGATTTAATTTCAGTCGTTCTGGTACGTCACTCTCACATATCAGGGAAAAACATTCCAACTGAGAGACATCATTGCACAAACCACCCAAAACACCTCTGCTCCTAACAGCCACATTTGATGCGGTGATTATCCCATTTCATTAGACCACCCTTCTCTCCATCACCTCTCTCCCTTGTTCTCAGACAATCATACAATCACTGAGGTTGGAAGAGGCCACAGAAGGTCTCTGGTGCAGTTCAGATGAGGTTGCTCAAGGTTTTGTCCAGTCAGGTCTCAAAAACCTCCAAGGATGGAGACAGCACAGAGACTGTGCAATCTGTTCTGCTGTTTGCCTGTTCTATTTTCAAGCACTGTGCCTCTGAAAAAACCCAAAGCTGCTGCTTGCAGGATGCACAGAAATGGTAAAAAAACCAGCAATGGAAGAATTTAAGGACAAAATAATCACGCATACAATTTGCAGAGATTTTTCTATGGAAATACAAAGAGAATTTCGTGTTTTCGTTGAAAATGACTGGAGAAGGAAAGAGAATCTCTTTCAATGCCTGTTTTTCCTGCCCTTCCCAATGATTTCCATTTTTATAACATATTTTGAGGACAGAACAACAAGAAATAGCCCTCTGAGCTACAGAAAGTCAAGGCATGGCTTTAGTGGAACCCACCCCAACTATTTTAAAAAACATTACATGGCAATTTCAAAAATTCTGTGGCCAAGACAACCTCTAATTGCTCCCTCCTAACATATCCCCTGTTTGTATTTTGCCTGCCATTACTCCTCTATGCAATATGCTTTACTGGAGAGGGTAAATGGTTTAGACAAATTGATTAAAGTTGACTAAGCTCCCTGTGCCTGCTTGCTCATTCACACGTTGGAAAATGAATCAGCACTGATTTAACATGTATGAATCTCACACAAGATGCAGCAAAACTTGCATGCTGGGCCAGAGATATTTGATTCTAGAACATATCTGTGCTAGCAAAAGACTTAGTTATATGCTGCTGCTATTTAACTCAGTGGCTTTTCTATCCAGGATAAGCTCCATGTATTATTAGGATATCGCATAAATGTTACAGTAGTTTGTACCACAAATACAGAAGCATTCATGGTTTTTTTGCTGTCACAGAAATACTTTTAAAGAAGTTAATAAATAAATAATGAGTTAATGTTGCTTGGTAATGAGCCTTAGAAGAATTTCAGTTTTATTTCACTTAGAAATTCTGAATCTGACTTCTTGATGCTTTAAAAGTACACAATCTATAGGTTGTGTACTTTTGCAGTGGGCAAAAAAAGAACTGGAGGCAATTTGAAAAGGAAGCTCAAAGAATCTTTTTATATACATGCATTTAAAATTTTAATATATATATATTTATACCAAATATAGTAGTATAATATGATAAATATATATATCTCAAGCTGTTTACTTTTTTGCAAGATTAACAGAGACAGTTTGGATTTTGAAAACAACTAAATAGCTGCTTGCTGTGAATTTCACATTAACTGTATATTTTCCTTTCTAATAAGTATTTTTAAAACCATTGCAGCCTTGAAAAATGCAAAATTGAGTGTGGCTGGAGAACTGTTTTGACTTGCCTGTTAAGAATATCAATAGTTATGTGAAAGCATATCACATTTGGAAATACTGAGAAATACGCTAGACAGAGCTTGAACTACACGACCTGAGACAGCAGAATTAATTAATTAGTACCAGCTGATGTATAGCTTGTGTAGGGCAGCTCTAAGCTGTCTCAGTGCATTGAATCCCTAATATTGTGTGTTATATAAGATGTAGAAACTGTCTTTGAGAACCTAAGCAAAAATGTGTGGATGTATTTTTATACATCAGACAAAAAAAATTTGTTCATCACACAAAGGTCTGTTTTTAAAAGAATATAGGTTTCCTTTCCCCGGCCAAAAAAGAAATCTCTTTCAGGCGCACACTTTCAAGGCCACCTACATTCAGAAGAGCACAAAAGCTGTGCCATGTACATAGACTTTAGGGAAACTTTTAAAAAAGGCTGAACTCTAGCCTTCATATCATGAACCGCAGACTTCATGGCTTAGACACTTCTCTTTCTCTCCCTTAGTTCAGACTGAAGTTATTGAAGAAAGTTTCCTAATAGAGAGATTTTAACTGCTGAACCATTTCCCAAGGGAACTAACAAAAGTCTGGTGCTGAAGCTATTGGGAACCAGCCATGATAAAATCCGGGTACATGTAATTTGAGGAAGACTGCTGCTCTGGCTCTCAAGGGATCCCTGGTTGTTCTGTTAAATAACTGCACTCTGTGGATAGACAGGACCCAATTTACTGGCATTAGCTGAGGGAAAGGGACTTCTCTTTTGGACAGAGATGAGAATTTGAGACCTCTAAAGAATCACAGAATCACAGAATGTTCCAAGCTGCAAGGGACCCACAAGGACCTTAGAGTCTAACTCTTGAGTGGATGGCCCATGTGGGGATTGACTCCAGAGCCTCGGGGTTGTCAGCACCCTGCTCTGACCAACTGAACTACTGTGGCATAATGTCAAAGGGATGCAAAATCCTCTCAGTTATTATAATGATGTCTTCTGACACTTTGGAGCTTCAGAGCTGTCATTGCATCACGCTGAGGAAGAGAGCTGACATGTTTAAGTTTTTCTGCAAATTTTTTGTGCGCACACACACACACACACATATATATATACACACATGTACAGACACATTGTGTAATCTACATAGTCATACAGCATATATATATAGACACAAAACTCAGTTTGTCATGCAGCCAGAATCTGCTGAAGGTGATGGGGACTTGTTGCTATGGAATTCTACATCCTGACAGAATCCTTTTAAACCTCTTTGTGCAGCCAAATGATTTGTAAAGATGCCTCTGGGTTGGTGCTTTCAGCTTTACCACCTAGTGCACATAGGCTTGTGCCAGAAGAGAAAACAGGACAAATCACTTTTATCCCATCTTTAAAAAATCCAAATCCCTGGCTGGCTAGGGTTTACACTAAAACTAGGAGGGAAAACTTGCTTTATCATTTGATTTTTGCATTAGGTTATTTTATTAACCATCATCTCATCTTTCTCTCTCTGAACATCTGCACTGGATTAATTTTGGTAATCCTTGTTTAAAATGTTAATTCAGATGTCTTTATAAGACAGGAAAGAGAAGAGGTCAGGGTCTAATTAATTGAAGTGACACCCAGCTTGTATCTATCTTTTCAACTTGATAAGAAGTATCAGTTTTCCCAAAACAAGAAGAGAAGAGAAAGAATATTTAGTCCTAATGACATCCAAGGTTCAGCAATATTTTTCTGGACTGTGGTGCCTAACAAAGATAGATGATGTTATTTTACCTTCTAATGGAAAACTGCAGAAAGATAAAAGGTTATTGGGAAAATAAAAGTCTTTTCAGGAAGCTATGAATTTAACTCTCTTTAAAGTATAGATAATTCTCTTAGTAAGCCCTTAAGAGGAATGATCATGTTTTCTGCTGCACTGACAATGAAAGGTAATCCAAGGAGATTATCTTTTAGCATATCATTAATTACACAGTTCAATATCTTAAACTGTATAGTAAACAGAGAAGATGAGCCAAACAACCCAAATCTGTCACTGCTTAGTTGCATTGGGAAGCTGATGGGTTTCTTTACCCCGGAAGAGATTAATGTGGGTTTTTTTCAGCTGTTTGTTGTGAAGCTGTGATATCTTAGATCAATAGCAAGCACACAAATTTAGGGGCATTTCAATAGATTTTCAATAATTCAAGTGCAGGAAACTGAATCTTCATCAAATATGCTTTTACAAGACAAGTGTAACAATTCAGAAACATAGAAAAAGGGATCATAGAATCACAGAATATCCTGAGCTGGAGTGACTGACCAGGATCATGCAGTCCAACTCCTGTCCCTGCACAGACACCCCAACAATCCCACCCTGGACATCCCTGGGAGCATTGCCAAAACACTCTTGGAGCTCTGGCAGCCTTGGGACTGTGCCCAATCCCGGTCAGTGCCCAGCACCTTCTGGGGGAAGAACCTTTCCTGATCTCCAGCCTGACCCTCCCCTGCCACAGCATCATGCCATTTGAGGAACTGGAATATATATATATATATGCCTTTTGTTATAATTAAGGTCTACGTGGCCCACCCCAGTGGCACATTTAAGGGTTGATAAGGGGATGAAGATGCATAGAATGTCACAGTTATGGGCATGAATCTAATAGGAAAAAGTACTAAAAAAGAGACAGCAGAGTGAGATTAAATCAGAGGTGTGTTATATGTCTCAATGACCTTACTGAGATGATTTGTGCTAAAATGTAACAGGATGAAATAAAAAATGGACGGAATTATTTAATATGCCTGACTGGAGGCCAAATGGGTGTGCAGAAACAAAACCAGGTAAACTACTCTCCCTATTTTCTCAACCTGTGCAATTGTAAGGATCTAGTCTTGAGATCATGGAGACGAGGTGGAATGGCTGCCATGATCAGAGTGTTGCAATGAAGAGATACAGGCTCTGTAGCAAGGAGAGGATGGAAAGAGGGGAAATGGGCCTTGCTCTTCATGTGAGAAAACACCTGGGGTGCATGAAGATGTGCCGGTGGATGGATGAGGAGACAACTGGGAATTTATGGGTTAGGATTAGAGGAGGCAGGTAAAGGTCTGCTCTAGGCTGCCTGATTGGAAAGAACAAGTGGATGAGGACTTCTATAGACAGATTCTGGTCCAGCAGCTGGGTTCTGGAATATCTCTGGTCCTCATGGGGTTTTTCGACCACCCTGATATCCACTGGAGGGACATTAGCAGGGTATAAGCAATCCAGAAGATTCCTGGAGACTATCAAATTTCCTCACCCAAGTGGTAGAGGAGACAACAAGGAGATACTCTTTGTGGGACCTCATGCTCACCAACAATGAGGACCTTCCTGCGAAGGTCAAAGGCATTACTGGCTGCAGTGGCCATGAGATGGTAAAGTGAAGAATGATTAAGAGGAGAAAGAAGCCTCCCTGCAGGTTGTAGAGTCATTGGGTAAGACATTGAGAGTGCTGATCTATCAGTAATGATGTTCTCTTGTTTTGATTGCTTTGCCCATCCTGCCAATTTCTTGGCAAGTGAATGCCACGGTTTTGGCTAACACAAACCTTTCTTGCACATTCCCATGCAGTTGCAGCCCTCTTTGAAACAGAGATCTCTGCCTACAGTCAGTTGCCCACTTGTCCATTTTATATGTGACTAGTTGCTGTAAATAGAAGCAGCAAGGTCTTCAACAGTCCCCAGAAAACCAGTTCCATCCATAGTAAAGAAGCAGTTCCTGCCCTGCACAGCCAACATGTGGATTCTGCACTGTCTAGAGATGGATATTTTCTTCTATTTTCTTGCCAGATCCAAGAGCAGAAAGAGAATAAGCCCAGGATCTGGACAGAAGGATGAGAATCAGCTCGCCACAGTCCTATAAATGTGGGTTGCAGACTACAGAAGTGATAAAGAAGACATCAGCAAATGTGTGTTGAGAATAAAGGCAACGTTTGTCCAGGTGAGTCTGGGAGTGCCACCATAAACTTACATGCACAGGGACAGTGAAAAGTAAGAGATAAGTTTTAAAATGCACTTTAAAAATCTCTGTGTGTTTGGCAGCTAATAACGTTTCAGCATTTTGGCTGGAAAGAGTGCTTTGCCTCCTCCCAGCCTTCTTCACATTATCTGTACCCATGTCTCCATGTCACTGAAATGCAACAGTCAGGGACCTCTCAAAACCTTTCATGAAATGTAAAAATATTTTTATATTTTTTAAAGGGAAAAGTAATTTAAAGATGTCAGTTTTTTGAGCTGTAGAAACGTGCTCTGTGGCATAGGAAAGGTAGATGAGGCAAAGTATAAGCAAACCACAAAAATGGAGGAATACAGCTTTGATGTCTTTAATCCTTCAAATTAATAATGATAATCCATTACCAGAAACAAAAGAAAGTACTAGAAAAATCTCAAGAAATTAGATATGCAGTGCAAACAGACTAGTCTGACCTCTTTATGAATCACAAGGAATAAGAGACTACATGCCTAAATTAGCTACAGCATTGTCTAATTCCAGTAAGCCATGGGTGAATTTTAATTTACTGCATGTCTAAATATGACTGAGAATACTTGGAAAGCCCTAATGTTTCAGTTATTTTTCAATTTCCTTTTTGGAAAGCCAGACTCTAAAGTTCATGGAGTAGATGGGAGCTTGTAAAAATCCAAAGTTTAAAAATAAGCATTTTTTAATTTCTAGTTCTTCACAATTAATTGATGCTTTCAAGCTCTGAATAATTTATAATAATAGCAATCAAAACCAGCTGAAATAATGCTTTGTGATTAGGAAAATAATGGTATAGCGATGGCGTTGTACATTTATTTATGGCTTTTTTTTTGTAATAGCCAGGGCTACCCAGAAGTTTGATCTGAGAACCAATTACAGAATCACAGAATCACAGAATCACCAGGCTGGACGAGACCTTCAAGATCACCGAGTCCAACCCATGCCCTGACACCACCCCAACCAAACCATGGCACCGAGTGCCACATCCAATCTCTTTTTAAACACATCCAGGGATGGTGACTCCACCACCTCCCTGGGTAGACCATTCCAATATTTTATCACTCTTTCTGTAAAAATTTTTTTCCTAATATCTAACCTATATTTTCCTTGGTGCAGCTGAGACTGTGTCCTCTTGTTCTGTCAGTTGTTGCCTGGGAGAAGAGACCAACCCCCACCTGACCACAGCCACCTTTCAGGGAGTTGTAGAGAGTGATAAGGTCACCTCTGAGTCTCCTTTTCTCCAGGCTGAACAACCCCAGCTCCCTCAGCTGTTCCTCACAGGGCTTGTGTTCCAAGCCCTTCACCAGCCTCGTTGCCCTCCTTTGGACACGCTCAAGTGTCGCAACGTCCTTCCTGAGAAGGAATTCTTCCCAGAGAAGCTGTGGCTGCCCCATCCCCAGAAGTGTTCAAGGCCGGACTGGGTGGGGCTAGGAGTAATCTGGTCTAGTGGGAAGCTGATGCAGGCTTTAATGCAACAGGATAATCTGTGAGTTCTGACTCCACCCAGCACAAATAGTCCATACCCTGAGGTGTGATGGCTGGCTCCACTCGAATCTCCACACATTTGCTTTGGGAATAGCAAACTCAAATCTCCGCTCTTTGCCGTGGTCTTGGATATAGCTCAAGTCACATCACCCCATTATCCTTAGTGTTCTCTTTTCTCTTCCTGTTGTTACTATTTCAGGTTTAACTTTGGGTAGCAATAGAAGCGATCTGAGGTCAACAGCAGACCCTGGACATGGGTGAGCAGAAGACCACTGAAAAACATATGGGTATGACTCCTAGATAGAAACTGTCCATTCTTTAGCTCTTGGGTGCTTTTCTAAAGGATTTCAGTGAAGGCATGACAGGCTGAACTAGACAAGAAACCCACCAGAACCATTATCCACCAGCAGTGGACCCTCTGGTTTAAATTTGAGGTGCAGGGTCATCTGTTGCCAGGCTTATTTTGAGGATTCACTGAGTTGCCTCAGGGCCTTTTCTCCTTTTAAGAATATATAGTTCTATAATCAGTTTCTTCTGCATTTGAACCACTGAACAGATGCACAGACTGTCCTGGCTCCAGATCTTATCATTAATTGCCCCTCTCCCATAAAGAGAGGACAAGCACCTTATTTCAGCCTGCATTAGTGACCATGCTACAGTCATTACTTGTCCCAGTTTGTCAGCAATCCAGATGATTCCCTTCTGACTTGCTACTCTTCCCATTTAGTTTTGGATAAGTTTCCTTCACTTTTCTAATTCAAAATGAATTATGCTGAGAGTAGTATATATATATATATATATATGTTAACAAAATATTGTATACGGGAATTAGAGGTAAGCCTTATGCCAAATTCTGGCCATAATTCTTCAGTACTGCATAGTAGATGATGTTCAGTCTCCAGCCATTTAATATACTGCCTAATTTACTTTTGTTCACTGTTTTGGATAAAGAAAAAAAGCATCTTAAAAGGAAGGTAGATAGAGAAAGCACTTCCAAATTTATAACGTTAAAAATGTACTGTTCAGCCTTCAATATGTTGGTTGCGGTAGAAAAGAATTAGCAATTTTAGCTCTTGCAGGTGTGTTTTCATGTGCTTAGATACTGTATTCTAGAAGGTGGCAACACGAGACATGGAAGCTGGAGATGAGGGTAGAATAAGAATTCTCCGGGTGGTATAAATACAAGATTTGTTAAAATCCCATCTATGCACCATCAATAAAAGATGCCAGTGATGAGCAGCACTGCCATATAGTGGTCATGAGAAAATATATAGACTTTATTTCTGTGTGGAAGAAGTAACAGTTTATAAATTCAGCCTATGAAAAGCAGAAAATAAGCCAACTACTCAATGTACAACACTCATACTCCTTCAGCTGGGCCATGTAGCTTTTAGAAAATCATTTTTCTGCACTCTATTTTAAAAAAATAATCCTTAGAATGGTAGTGCTCATACTTTATCTTCAAATTGTTTTGTGATCACACTCCAGAAGGAAAAAACCCTCTGGCAGAGGAAGGAGCATCAGGGGACATCCTAGAGGGCTATGGCTCCATTCTAGACATTTTCAGCCACAAATACTTAAATTTAATACCTAATGGGTGAGTAAAGGGCTGATGCAACTCTTGCACTGTGAGGGAGAGGACAAAATTAGCACTAATGGAGAAGAAGCCGTTTGACCATTTCTTCCTTCTTGCACGGACACATTCATAGAATTAAAGGTTTTCCTTGTTCAAGGGAAGGCAGAGATTCCCTCAACATTTTTAACATGAATATTTCTGTCTGTAATCCTGAAACAGAACACCCAATGAGTTTTTAAAAAGTCAAATCTGGATCTAAACTTTCTGTCTCAGATATATTATTAGATGAACAAGTTCAAATTCTAAAATTTTCTTATGAAACCCCTCGGGCTGATCTATATAAAGTGAAGTGACCCAAACAAGTCTGAAAGCACTGATATATTGCACCACAGGTTGATATAATCTTATTGAAAAGTAGCTATGGTTTTCTCAAAGGAAAATTTATATTTCAAGCAGTGGAATAGGGAGACATCATAAAGTTTTAATAGAATTACTGGATGCCTTGTGATTTGGAGTTCTTTAAAGCTATAATAAAAATGGCATTTAGAAATAAATCACTATTCAAGTCTCTGTCATTTTCCATAATCTTTAATATGGCCAGAGGAAATAATAATTTATTTTAAAATTTAGAAGTAGAATAGATAATAAAATATATCTTTCAAGTGCATGAGGGCCTCAGCTGTAAAACCAACATCTGCATCGGGACCTTCATGCAGATGTTGAAACCTTTGCTGGTTTAAGTTTAATTTCTGAAGTCAAAGTCAGCTACAAAGGCCCCAATTATATAAATTGTACAGGCACAATTAAACTGACAATTAGGAACATTCTTGTAACTTTATTGGGGCCACCAGTAAACTGACTGATAATCAAAAATTAACTATTTATTAGTCTAGCTTCAGATTAAAAGCACTACCTCATCTTTGGAAAACATTAGAAACTTTTGGTCTTGAGCCATTTCTTTCTTAACAGAGTTCAGAATTTAATCCAACATCAACCAGTTCCCATTTTTAGTGGCTTCTACCCAAAACAACAATAAACAAAAATGTTCAAAAGTGTGTGTCCATAATACAAATTATCACAAAATTGCCTGTGACACTGATCTCGTATGTAGCAGACACAGTGATCATCTTGAGAAAATTAATCTGATTTGCCTCACAATTTCACAATCCTCCTAGTCTAATCTTATTACAGGTTTTGTTTTTTCAATATTTATATCAACTATTACATAAACATATGTTGCTAAGCCACATTTGGGGATGCAGTAAATTATTACTGTTTAGAACAAGATTAATATCTCTGCTGCGATTTGCTGACGTATTTTTGGGATTGCATCAGTCTCATGATCACTGTATGTTTTTGTCTCGGGACTTTTCTCAAGGGAAATAAAGATATTGAACAGGCTTAGGAATATTTCTCCTCACCATTACATTGTGGGAATGATATCTATTGAAAGCTATTTCTTAAATTCAATTTAGACAGAAAATGTAGACTTTTGTAGCATGTCTGAGTGTGATTTTAAAAACATAAATATACTTAAGTACATCTCAGACTGAGAAAGTTCTGCCCCATAAATTTCAAAGAATTCTTCATGATCCAAGAAGCAGATGAAATTTTCCAAAGTGCCTGCAATGTTTGGATGTCTCACGGGAAGGAAGTCCTGATACTCTGTGTATGCAGGCACATAAATGAAGTAGGAGCGACCTACACTAGATTCTTGTTTCATTTTCATTTTACTTGCTCTTTCTGGAATTCATTAAACAGTGGAAGTTCCTACGCTTATATTCTGAGAGAACATCCCCGAGGGCAGAGAGGCCCTGCAGAGACCTCGACAAATCAGAGAGATGGGCAATCACCGATTGTATGGAGTTTAACAAGGGAAAGGGCCAGATTCTGCTCCCAGGATGGGACAACCTTGGCTGTGTGTATGGACTGGGGAGCCAGAGGCTGGAGAGCAGCTGTGGGAAGAGCCCTGGGGCTCCTGGTCCATGGCCAGCTGGATCTGAGTCAGCAGTGCCCTGGCAGCCAGGAGGGACATCCCTGTCCTGGGGGTCCCCAGGCCCAGCATTGCTGGTCGGGTCGGGAGGGGATTGTCCTGCTCTGCTCTGCACTGGGGTGGCCTCACCTCGAGTGCTGGGGGCAGTTTTGGGTGATAAAGATAAAAAAGATACTGAACTATTAGAGATGGGCCACAAGGACAGGGAAGGAGCCATATGAGGAGCAGCTGAGGGCACTTTGTCTGTTCATCTGGATAGAGGAGACTGAGACCTTGTTGAGCTCTTCAGCATCCTCCCAAGGGGCAGCAGAGGGGCAGCTCTGATCTCTGCTCTCTGTGACCAGGGACAGGGCTCAAGGACATGCCTGGAGCTGTGTCAGGGCAGGGTTAGTCTGGATGTCAGGGAAAGGTTCTTCCCCCAGAGGGTGCTGGGCACTGCCCAGGCTCCCCAGGGAATGGGCACGGCCCCGAGGCTGCCAGAGCTCCAGGAGCATTTTGCCAGTGCTCTCAGGCACAGGGTGGGATTGTTGGGGTGTCTGTGCAGGTTCAGGAGTTGGACTGCATGATTCCTGTAGGTCCCTTCCAACTCAGCATATTGTTATTCCATGGGAAATATTTATTGACTGATTGGTCATTTGGGCTGTTAATCTACTTGTCAATATCTCCTGCATGACAGACAGAGTAATATTTTTATTTATCTAATCTCTGTCTTTCAGTCCCTTTTCTTGTCTACTTCAATAATGACTGAAATCTGGAAACAGAACAAAATTAAAGCCATATTTTTGGCCACTGTAAGCATGAATACAAGCTCTTGTGGAAGTTATTTTTCCTTACTCTATCAGTCGTTGGAAACAAGAATCATAGAATCATAGAACACTTCAGGTTGGAAAGGACCTTTAAAGTTTATCTGGTTCTAATTTCCCTGCCCTGGACAGGAGCACCTTCCACTAGCCTGGGTTGCTCCAAGCCCCATCCAACCTGGCCCTGGGCACTTCCAGGGATCCAGGGGCAGCCACAGCTTCTCTGGGCACCCTGTGCCAGGGCCTCCCCACCCTCATAAAAAAGTTAGTACAAAGCAGCTGCAGTCACCTTTTCTGAGACTTTTAGTATTTCTGTGACAGAGCCATTGGTATTATGATCTCAGCCTGACCATCTGCAGTACATCCCTTGGACAAATCTGCACTCAGTCTGTACTTTTAGAATTAATGTTAGCTCTAACTAGACACCAAATCAAACATGGACAGCTTCCAGGAAAGCTATTTCCTGTTTCCATATAGAGGACATTATTTACAGCTCCCACATGTAATACACAATTAGAGTAGTAAATCTATTTATTCACAGAAAGAATAACGAGCGCCAAGTAAATAGGAAAACTTGCAGGCAAGTATTATAAAAGCATTACTTTTGCTTGGAACACTATTTGCTATTAACAAACATGTTCTAACAAACTGAAAAATGTCCAAAAGGATTAAGTGCTAAATCTGCATAAAAACCAACCAATTTTTAGCCTGTTTCAGTTCCCTTCTGTTTTAATCGTGTGGTACTTTCAAAGGATGGAGTCATAGTAATGGTGGTGTATAGCTTTTTGTTAACCTCACATCTTGGTTCCAGGTGTAACTGCTTCCTTTCTTCCTCTCACCCAGTTTTCAGCTTTGTCCATTCTTATCTTAGAAACAAAATCATGGAAAGTTTGAGATTGAAAGAAAATTTTCTGGACATCATCCAGCTCAACAACGACTTTGATTAAGCAGGTTGCTCAGGGCCTAGGCCTGAAACAAAATTTGACCTAAAAAATCGCAGGAATTATTCTATATTCTGAAATAAAATTAAAGGAAATTTGACCTACAAAATGACAGGAATTACTCTATATTCTCCCCCTCCTCCCCCTTCCCTTCTGGGGGAAGATGCTTGAAACAAGAGATGGTAAATACTGTGAGGTCTACCCATACTTCAGCACATGTTATTTCTAGATTTTCCTATTTCACTCTGACAGCAGGAAAAAGCCGTTGTAACCACGGCTGGCAAAGAACTTCTCCACAGGATTCAATTTCCTTTGGTTTTTTCAGGTTTTTTGGGAGTGAATAAACAAACTAAGCTGTATTAAGCTAAACTGCTAACACACCTGAACTTTGTCCTGTCTCTTAGTAAGACTGAAAAGCGTGCAAAGGGCTCTTTCAAACCCATCTGTCTGCAACTACCACGTTGCAGGTTCTCCACTGCAGTTTTCAGGCCAGCCAAGAAACAAAAAATGCACTGTTAAAGCCAATAAATTATTCTACCCGCTGTGTATTAGAGCAACGTGTTTGTTTGTTTGTTCTTGACCGAGAGACATTTGCTACAATAATTCGGAAGCAGACCAATGTTGTCCATAGAGAAGAGGTCCTTGAGCCCAGGGAATCAAGTGTTTCAGATTTTTTCTTGGTGGCTGAGAAAGGGTAATAATGCCTTTGTTATCAAGTACAGTGTTCTTAGCAGAGTCCAGCTTTATTCTACGTCATATTTATATGTCATTGTGGAGAGAAACAGCAAGAAAATAGAGTGAAGTTTTTTCAACAGCTATAATTTCTTACCTATTTCCCCTTCCCTTTTAATTACCATCATTTGTGCCTTATCTCAGAACATCTTAAAAAACAAGCCTGAAGATTAAGTCTAATAAAGATGATTTTGCATCAAATAACATGCAGTCCATTCATTATGTTTCATAATCCTTTTTTCTCCAACATCTCTGGCCGTTGTTGGTTAATTTTAACTTTAATCATCTGAGATCCCATAATGACTTTTTCTCCACTTTAGACTTGAAATAAACAATGGTATTAATTGAATGGTATCAAATTTGAAATGAAATAAAGCCAAACCAGCCCTCATCCTCATTGTTTGGATGGCTTTAGCTTTTCAGTTTAGTTAAAAAAATAAAGGTAAATCATACTCAAAAGGAGAGGAAATTAGGTATTTTGATGGTGAACCTCCACAAATGTTTGTTATTTTTTTTTTCACAAGCAACAAATCTTTCTACAGTTCAGGGGCTGCAATCATCATGTGTGACACAAAACCTATTAATTAGCCATTAACTCCCAGTGTAAAGATAATGTACTTCTCCCTTGTAAATTTCTGAACACAATTGAAATGCAACTGTGAAACAAACAGCAGATACTCAGGATTATAGCTTTTTTATTCCCTCAGTTGCATAATGAGTGATTCTTAAAAAGTTCTGCGTATTATACTGTGTTCCAAGGTGATGTCAGCAAAAGTACCCTGTGACTGGAGATGTGCTGCAGGTCCTTTCAGCTGCCATTGTCAGTATCAATATGTCAAGCACTGTTAAAAAGCACAATTAGAATTCAACAAAAAACCACAATTTAAAAAATCAAAGGGTAAGTCTGATTTTATAGATGTCCAGAAAATCTGATGTAACTAAAGTTGGCTGAAAGAAAAAGAGGTATGAAATGAATTAGGGAGAGATCTCAAAAAAATCATCATGCTACATCCTTGTCCCAAAGTAGGACTTGTATATAAAATGTAGTTAATAATTTTTTGTCCCTGTTTAATGCAAAAAAAGATCAAAAATTCTATCAAAAATCTTTCAAGTAGTAAAAAGGCCTAATCAATAAAGTCTGCCACCCTAGTGTAGCACGTAATTTTTCATCTATTTAATAATTCAGTGCTATAATATATCAAAAACAAAGTAGAAAGCCCAATCTTAAAACGAGTATAATGACAAAACCACTAAAATATTAAATTTCCCAGGAGTTTTCTTGGGGTTTGGGCACTGCCTTATCAAAAGCTGAACAGAATGCCAATTCCAAAACTCTTGCATAACAATGGACATTATTTCCCTAAAGGTTTATTTATATGGCTCTAATGCCGTGGGCTTACCTAAACTTTAATAGAATACCCTCTTCAGATGTATGTGAATTGTTAGGGTGCAAAGTTGAACTCTGGAGCATTCTACAGGCGCTACTTGCTGGTTTTATTATAAATTATCAGCTATCTCTGCCTTCTCCTCTGCCTCCTGTTCCATTCACCCAGAATGATTAGTGGCAGAGATGCCATGCCATTCATTCAGTTTACATTGCTCAGTCAATGCACATTAAAAGTGGTCGCTTTCCAAACCTGAAACATGTATAAAGCTAAGGAAAAAATAACATAAACAACGCCTTCTGTGTGTTCCATCACCCACCCTTCACCAGAGCACGGGGTTGACTCTTGTGTCTTGGTCTCAGCCTATTGATTTGGATTACTAGCAGAGAAGCTGAATCATTTCCATTCTGCCTGCTGCCCTGGTGCTTCGTCAAATCTTATTTAAAAACAAGCACTGATCTGCAGATTCACATGCAGTCAGTCATTTCTATGACCACGGATGCTCAATTATATATAATTACTAAATTGCAAACTGTTAGGGGTGTTTGTTCATTCGTTCTTTTCTTCCTCTCTCCCTCTCTCTCTTCTTTGCCCTCCTTCCCCCTTGCTCCTGAGAGTGATTTTAATGAAATAAAAAGCAAATAAGTTTCAGAAAATAGTGGTATTAGAATCTGTATTTTCTGTCAGGTATTTAGACCAGAAAACTCATACAAGTGGCTGCCTCCTGGTGAAAGGATGACTTTGCAAATTAGCACTACCCATGTAATATTTTTAATCTCTTCTCTTTGCTTGCCACAGAGCAAGCAGAATTACAAGATTATGCTGCAGTAAATTTTCTTTCAATTAAGAAAGAGTGAAGCTTGAGTTCTTCTGTAGTATTCAAATCCATCACTTGGATCCCTAAGAAAGAGAATAACAGAACTTTTAAGCTTGTGTGTCATTAGTCAATCAGAAGAAAGATACAGAATCAATGTCTTAGGAGCTCAGTTCTCCACTCGTTTCAATCATCTGGAGTATCAGCTTCTTACACACCCCAGTGAATTCCTTTCTATTTACACATTTGTGGTTGGCTGTGTTACAAAACGCTTGATGATGCACATGTTGGTAGCAAAGTCACAATGGCACAATGTGCTGTTGTTGGTTATGATGTTTCCTTGTGTTTGGTTTGTTTTGTTGTGTTTGGGAGTTTTTCCCCCTGCAGAAAAATGTTCTTTTGAACTCTGCATGATTTGAGTAAACACCCTGTAAATATTCAAGGTTGCATATGCAAACAATGATGGTGCAGACTTTCCTTCCATTACTGTTTCCAGAGGTGTATCATTAACTGGGTATTAAACGTGTTAAAATTTACAGCCTACAGTATTCAAGTACAAGCAGAAATCAATTATTGTTTCCTATTAAAGTAGGAGTTATGGACTATTAAACAATGTCTCAAATGGACCAAGGTTATTACTGGAAAAAATTAATGGAAAACATTCTAACTCAATACTCTCACAGACAGACCCTTAATCGTCAGTATTTCAAAATGATGTAGCATTACTGATCAATACAAGAGGTAAGAATGACCATCAGGTTTTATCAGACCTCTGTGTAATGAAAACTAATGAAGTTTACAGAAAAGTGACACATGTTCACATGCTTGCAGACAGGTGAAAATAAATGAATTTGCTGGACAATAATATGCAATTAAGTAGCCAGTCCCTGACTGCACGATACTTTCATGGCACGGCTCAGTACAGTGCACTTCATATGGGTTTCCAGTGCTCCCTAAACACTGATAGAGCTTACTGAGAAAAAGCAAAATTTAGAAATGAAGGTAGTTGCTTAGCACATTTTCAAATCTCTAGCCAATAGTTCAGACGACAGCTAATTTAAATTAACTTTTCGGTTAAGATTGTGAGGCTTGGTAATAAAAACATTGCTAATATTCAAATACAATACATATACTACACTTACTTTATCCACTAAATAGGGGTTTTTTAAAAATAAAATTAGGTTTGTTCATAAAAGTATACCAGTGCTGTAATTATTCTTTCATTTTTGATCCAAATCCCACTAGAGGCAATTGAAAATCTCCCAATGCCTTTGACGAAACAGGATCAGGCTCTTCTGTTTTTAAATTTAGTTTTACCTGGGAAAGAGCACTGATATCTACTGAGTGGTGGAAAAATGAGTAACTACTGCCTAATTTTAATATATAAAGCCTTTATCTATGTAAAATATTGCATAATATAGCTCATTAACAGCTAACTGCAAGGAAATAAGAAAAAGCTGAAATTTTCTTTCAAAAAGAAAAAATGTACCATGTTCAAAGATCTGTCTGTATTGGATGGGTTGTCAAAAGATTTCACTGCACTGTGTAGTTAAACACTCCTCTTACATGCTTCCCATGAATCAGTGGAAGATGGAATTCAGAAAACCACATCAACTTTGAGTTCAAAAGTAAAAAATCCATCACGTTGTTTTAGTGAGCAAAGGGGAAGAAATTAGAAAAAAAGTAATGAAATACACAAGGATGAGATAGTCCTCTTTTAACCTGTAACCTGATACTGGCAAAAGGTAAACTCAAAAAGACTTGCCTTAAGTTATTGGAAAATTCTTTATCCCAAAGTTCAAGTTTTTAATTCAAAGGAGGGACAAATGAGGGTACAGGAAGCCCATCCCCAACACCCTACCAAAGCAGGGTGCGCTCCGTGGACTCTTGGTGTGCTGACACTCCTCCTTTTTCACTCCTTCTCTCTCCAAGACCTCCTATCCCAAATGATGTCCTGTAAAGGACTCTTACAGGGCAGATGGGCACTGCAAAGCCACTGTGAATGGACTTCCTCAATTTTACCAGGTCTGGAATATATTAAAACGAGATGCTGATATAATTATATGCTTATAGAGTTATGCCATTTTATGAGTACATAATTATAGTGTAATTGTCCACTGTTTCAGGAGTTCTCCTTACCCAAGAGGAAAAGGAGTTAGGAAACTAGATTTTCAGAGCAATTTCAAGAAATTAGATGTTAACTCCTTCAAATCAAATAAATGGTGCCTGACAGGAAACCTGGGGGATTCTTCAGTCACACGCTCCACATACACACTTATATGGAACCATTCCAACAACACTAGTCAAGTGCTTAAAAATTATTTTCCTTTTTTAAATGCAAAGATTATGAGAGAAGAAGGAAACACTGGCACAATAATGCTTCATGATGTGGAAAAATAATAAGCACACTGTTTTTTCTGCAGGGATGACAAAGATTCTGTCTCATAGGTTCAGCAAAA
Source organism: Falcunculus frontatus (assembly GCA_013398115.1). Lineage (NCBI taxonomy): Eukaryota > Metazoa > Chordata > Aves > Passeriformes > Falcunculus > Falcunculus frontatus. Next base: position 167,320 of record VZRV01002978.1, read on the forward strand.
AAGGAAAGTTAAATCCATCTTGTGGTGAAATAATTTTGAACAAAATAATTCAATCAATCCTATTAAATATTTCAGGCTGAACTAGTCCTTCCCTTATTATTTTGAGGTCTCCATAGGCTGAGCTGTTCAATGCCAAACACGCAGTGCAGCCCAGTCTTCCTTCCTCACCAATTTCCACTTCTGAAGAAAGAAATGAGCTCTCATGCAGGTCTCTTTCTACTCGATTTTTCCCACTTAGGAAGCTTCATCCTGCTGGCACTAATTACTCCTGTCACTCGGTTCTCTAAGTCACCGACAGATTTTAGTATCACGTTCAATCCTGCTTAGAACAGACTGGGAAAGGAACTTCCTTTCTTCAGAGTGAGGGAGCTGTCCCTTTCCAAAAACATAAGACTGATCAAGCAAAACATTTGAAGAAAATATGTATGAAAATCCCTTCACCTTTATTCTTCATTCTTTAAAATGTCTCTATAACACACCATATCCAGACAGAACATCAAACCCCTCCACCCACCCCAGAAACCTAGGAAGATAAGCTGCAAACATTTGTTCCAAAGCTTTTTTTTTTGGAAATGTGAAATGTCAAGAAATGTTATCAATCACTGTGGAATCCCCATGTTTTTACATATTGATTATTCAGCAGCACGAGGATCTGAACAACCTGAGCTAATGCCACAATCAGACTTGCTTCTAGCAGGCGATTTGACAAAGTAGAGCTACCAGACTAAACTGACCTGTGATTTTAAGATTCTGCATTTCAAGAGTGTGATTTAGTGCCAGACAACATCATCTTACTTGATTTGCTCCTTATAGTCCTTGAGGCCTAGGGAAAGTGCTGAGAGTTTAAGAGTATTTTGATTTTCTGGAGGAGCCCATGTGTAGGAGGAACGTGACCCACCTTGAGCTGTAGCTGATGAAAGTCATGTCATGGGGGGACAAGAGACAGGAGACTTTGAGAGCTCCTGAGGGAGGGAAGGAGAGTCACAGTTGACTTCTGGGGCAAATTTAAGCTGACCTAGGCAATCAAGGGAAATGTTTAAAGAAAAAAAGAAGTGAAACCTTGTTGCTTTCTCTTCCTTCCCACTGCCTTGGTTTTAAATTTTAGTAAAAAGTTCTATTGAGAGCAGCAATTCAAGCAGGAGAGTTAAATTTGTCCAGTCTGGGGAAACACCCATTTACAAGCCCCCACACATCCACCTGCACATTTACTGGCCCTGGATGCGAGCCCGGCTGAATCCCTGCTGAAACCACCTGGGATCAAATACCCCAAACTCTAATTCATTTTATATCCAACACAGACCAGACCATCAGATGTCACAGAGCTGGCCTAGTGCAGGGAAATCACGCTAGTTTCTGTCAGATGAGTTTATTTCTTGGTAAAAGTGCAAGCTGCAAAGTACAAGAATGTTGCATAAAGGGATCAGACACAGATGACACAAAAAAGATAGCAATTACGTACTGGTATACAAGAGTCTACTCATGTCCTGTCCTCATCCGACCTCATTTAATCTCAAATGAAGTAAATAATCCATTGGTGTATTATATTTTGAAATTACCCTGTGTAATACTTAAAGTTTTCTCACCTGAAAGTGCTGCTGTGCTGGCAGAATATTTCCAAAGCAATACAGTTTTTGTCAAGTTTAATCTGTCTTTTAGGCTGTCAAAGGCCTTCACTGTCTATGTGCCTTGAGAATGTCTAATAGCGTGCTCCAATCTTGATAACCTGCTAATTAGGTGCCACCAGCATCTGCTGTCCATATACATCTTGTCCTTAGTAGAAGAAACTGGTGTTTTCACACACATAAACTCTGGTTCCACACCTCTTCACGCCAGTCTTTATATTTGCACTGCAAATTTTAACTGAGGAAAACTGTGCAGGCACGTGCAGAATTGTTTTGTACCAGTCTGGTGTAGATCTACGGTACCAACAAGTTGATTTATGGTGCAAAGCGCACAGAGGGAAAGAAGTGTGAACAATGCAGAGAGAATATTTTACAGGCTATTAATAGGGTGCACTTACACAGATGGGTGAAGACTGTTACATGTTCCTCCTGACTTAAGATTCTCATCATATGACAGAAGACTTCAAATCTTTAAGAGGCAGTAATCTGAATTTCATCAGAAATGTTCTAATTTAATGCGGAATATTTACCTTGATTTTAAACTCTTGAAATGAATGCATTTGTTGAGGGTTTTTAAAAATCACTAAAAGTCGTTGAGGGGAATACACAACACTGACTCCTTCTAGGAAAAAGGCCACATTTCTTGTTTTTGTGAGACACGAAATTCAGGATGATCTGATCAGAAACTACTTTGGTTTGGGCCTGCTGAGGATCTGAATTGTGATTCATAGAATTGGTTAATTCATAATTCATTGGTTAGAAATATGCAGATTTACCCATCCATGTATCCCAACTTACACTGCAATTGCAAAGGCATCATTTTAATTCTTGAAGCCACGTTTTCCAGATGAAGAAGGAACCCCTTCTCCCTCTCTGCACCTCCAGCAGTGCTGTGAGTGGGTATAGAATGTCTGGGTCCTGGCCATGCCCCTCCCAGGTACTGCAGAAATTAACCCTGTCCTGGCCAGAACCAGGACACAAAGAATTTTTAAAAATTATCCATTACTATGAAATAAACTAGAAAATGCAATTTTTTTGAAAATGGCACAATACTGCTGTGATGCGACAGCGAAATGTGACAAGTTTTTGGTTAGGGGTTTTTTTTTTCGGTGAAAAAGGACATTTTCACAATATTTTCTCGGAACGAAATCTGGAGCTCAGACTTGTTGTTTTTAAGAACTCATTATAGTAGGATATCCATGCATTCTTTCATTTCAAAATGAAATTTTGAAATTTTCATTTTCACTAGTTCTTGGACCTAATCAAAATGAGGGTGATGTTGCCTATGTGAGTCTGTACGAAGCAAACATTGAGCACAAGGGGAGAACTGCTTCAAACAGTGCACTCAGGTCCAAATGGATACACAGAGCTTTTCTGGGTTTTTAATTTCTGTTCAGCCTCCTTAAGGAGCACAAAGACAGAAAGCAAGTTATTCTTGCATGTTTGAAGCCAGATTTTCAATTTAGCTCTAGTCCTTTGGTATCGGGAATGGGAAAGGAGCAACGCAAATGGTGGAGTATTAGGTAGTGACACAACATTCAAAAACTATTTAAACTTCATTTAAAAAAAAGAAAAGCTTCCCCGCAGCCATTATTAATATCAATTTCATGGCTGGAAAGAAAAGATTTAGTTTTTTATGTTTTCAGAAAGTTATTCCAGCTCTTCAAGACATCCATCCATCCATCTGTGTACACAGTTTCTGTGTACACAGTTTCTGTGTAGTCCTGTGTGGCTGTAAGCTCATTTTTGCACTACGGACCAAAGTGAAAAATATTACCATTATCCTAAAGTAAGTGTAGTATATTTATTAGATTTCAATATTACCAATACTTTTATTACCAAGTCTCAAAATTTTAATGGAAAATTTAATTTAAATTAGCTTTCATCTGAAGAGTCTTGGATTTGAAAATGTTGTAGATATTCACCCCAAAATAAATACTTTCTTTGCTATCTAAAAAGAGTTTACGTAACAGTTGCTTATTGTTCTTTAAAATGAAGAAAATCACACCACCAAAATACTTCTTCAGGCTGTTCTTATGAGAAGAATTAATCCTCCTGACCCACACAAAAAAAATTAACATTGAATCTGAAACAATTCTCAACAGATGGTGAAGGAAGCATTCTGATAACTGAAGGGCAAGTTTTTGAGGGACTTTTTAGGAGGGCACAGAGTGACAGGACAAAGGGGAAATGGCTTTAGGCTGAGGGATGGCAGGGCTAAATGGGATATTGGGAAGGAAATGTTCCCTGTGAGGGGGGGGAGGCCCTGGCACGGGGTACCCAGAGAAGCTGTGGCTGCCCCTGGATCCCTGGAAGTGTCCAAGGCCCGGTTGGATGGGGCTTGGAGCAGCCTGGGACAGTGGAAGGTGTCCCTGCCCATGGCATGAGGTGGCACTGGATGGGCTTTAAGGACTCTTCCCACCCAAAATGGTCCGGGACTCCATGATTTTTATGATTCGTAAGTGTAAAAATGCCACTTGGGACCCTAGATTGTGTATATTTTTCATTAGTTTAAATAATAAATATTTTCCTAGGTGTGCATCCTGCTGTTGTCTGATCTGGGTGTCCTGAGGAGGAACGAAGGAGGACCAAAGAGAAAGTGAGAGCTATGGGCAAGAGCAAGAGTGGGAAAGAGACACCAAAACCATGTGCACAGGAAAAGAAAACTGCCTAAATCCTACTTGTGTCATGCAAGGATACAGGATCTCTGAAAAATACCTCAGAGATAAGCATTTCTCCAGCCCAAGGCACTAAATTTAAGGCAAAACACAACCAAAAATATATTATTTACAGCATAAAATCTCTTGAAATTGACTTTCATGAAGTCGATAATCTCCACTGAATTTTTAATTATCCTTAAAACTTGACTGCCTAATTTATCCTTCTCATCTTTGGATTCCCAGCTTGGAGAGAAACTGCATCTCTCAATAACTCTGAACAAAAACTGTTCAAAAATTTAGACTTTTCTTAGATAGATTTGAAATATTTTTTCATCCTAATTAGTTATGAAAATCAGTGCATATAATTTCTTGTTCAGCAGGAAGAAGATTTTTGGAAAAAAATGCTGTGGGGTGTCTCCGAGAAGGAGGGATTTCCTTTTCACATTTTTTCAACGGTTAAGCCAGAATAAATCACTGAAATGGGCACCTGCAGCTAAATATGAAGTGTTAATTCAACACAGTAATAAATACAATCTTATTCTCAGTGGGCCTAATTAGAAATAAACTTCAACAATCTTCTAACACCATTTCTTATGCTTCACTAATGTGGTTCATTTGAAAACCAGTCTATTTTCATAAAAAGCAACTGAAGCAATTAACTAGTCTCTATTTACCCACTTCTGAAGCAAAAAAGAAGTACACCCAGCCCAGAATATATAACCTCTTTTATTTATTCATTTTAAATTAACATAGAAGACCTGTAATCAAAGAATTCATGGGAAAATAAGGAAACTGTTGGTCCTGTTTTTACCCAAGTCTCCAAGGGACTCAAATGATGGAAAACTGAGACATGAAAGGTTGTGGAGCTGCATCTAGGCAAATGAAAGTCATCCTACAAGATACGCTCTTAATGGGAGTTCTGGATGTGTGTTTGGTGGAGTTTTTTTAATGGTAATGCATTACTTAATGATGGACACAAAAACAACAAATGATTTAGACATAGTTGATTTGAATTAAACCGCCCGTGGATTTAAATTTAATCTGTTTCTTCTTCTCTAGATCTCTAGATTGAACAAAATCCAGGGAGCATCCGGGTAGCCCATTGCTTATCCAAATATTTCTGCAAGCTTCCAGATGTAGATGTATTTGGGTACACTGTAGTTTCTGTCTTCAGGGCCATGATGGTTCAGCAGAATCCTCTGGTTCAGATAATTAAATTTTGCTGACGTATTTTGTCCTCCTCTCCTTGAACCACAGGACATTAAACCTAGAGAGGGTATGTTTAGATTAGATATCAAGAAGCAATTCTTCCCTATGAGGGTGATGAGGCCCTGGCGCAGGGTGCCCAGAGAAGCTGTGGCTGCCCCTGGATCCCTGGAAGCGTCCAAAGCCAGGTTGGACAGGGCTTGGAGAAGCCTGGGATGGTGGACGGTGTCCCTGTCCATGGTACGGGATGGGACTGGGTGATCATTAAGGTCCCTTCCAAGCCAAATGGTCTGGGATTCCGTGATTCTATGATCTGCCATGGCCACAAGCTCAGCCACTCCTGTGAAGGAACCACAGAGAGACACGGAGGTACCCGACATCTGGGGAGGAATAGGATGCCATGTCCTAAGAAATTCATTTTGTGAGTGCAACAGTGAAATTCAGGTTTGCGCCATAGTTGCCATCGTGGTCTAGCTTGATACATTGTGCCTGGGTCCACACTCAAGTTTGAAGTAATAAAAACATCACAAGTCATAGTTATTAAATAAGTAATTTGAATTATATATACTGACAGAAAGAATTGGGCCACTTCAGGCCTGTGGAAGAGTCTGATCAAGCTCACTTTCTGCAACAGCAGAAAAAACAAAACATGGATTTTTGGAATATTTTTCTTCAACAGGCAGTAGTTCGGTGGTAAATTCTTCAAACCAGTTTTGGGGAATTTGGATATATTGTCATCACTGCTTCACAATGAAGAAATGAAATCAGAGATGGGAGTAATGTACATATAAAACCAGAAGTTAAGAGAAATAAAGTAAATGGTCCTTCACTGAGCTTTCTGGAATCCTACCAGGATGGAATTGGTGACCATGCCAGCCACATAGGCAGACATGATATGAGACTTACAGAATGACACAGGAAAAGACTGCTCTGGTCATGTATTTTAACTCCAATTGCGATCAAAATTGTTTATTGATTTTTATTTGAACAACACCTAATAAAATGGCAATCCCAGAGCTATACATTTATAATCAATAACAGCAATATGACACCTAAATGGCTTTACTACACATTCAATAGCTGTTAATAAAAGCCTGTAACTTTGCAGAGCCCTTTAATACCTTCTTTGCAAAGTGTTCTTAGTATGCACTCCCCCACAGTGTCGTTCACATGCTCACGTTGATCCACCCCCACGCCGTGTGTGCTGCCATCACACATCCCTGCTCCTGGCTCTGAGGGCTTCCCTTCCTGCCCACGCTCTGTGGGAGCTGCCCGTGGTCCAGCTCCGAGTGTCCTCCTACTGCTCCTCACACCCCACTGAGCCACCAGCACCGCAGAGAGCCACAGCTGCGCAGCCAAGGTGGGGCCCTGCGCCCCTCCCAGTCCAGCAGGGATGGGTGTTTGTGGAACATAAACACTGGCCTGGGAGGGTTGTTGGAAAGGTGACTCCGGGGGTGTCACCTGGTGACTCCTGGGGTGTCAAGCCCGGGCTTACTGCTCTCTGTTACCTCCTTCTCAATCCCTGTGTCATGTATTTCCCATCCTTAATTTTGTGCCTTTTCAAGCCGACTCCTTCTTCCATCCAAAGTCTCTTGATCATGCGTTGCACACATCTGAGTTTGGCCGACCATCATGGTAAGGAAACCTTGTTATTTCTAATTTGCTCTTGATCATAATCATCAGTGTTTGGGCAAGCAACCTCTCAGAGGAGAGGGTTTTGGGTATTCTGGTCACACACTGTTGTATTCACACTCCCTGAGTCATCCAGGTCATGTTCCCCAGAGGTGTACTGGGTGTGTGAGGCAAGGCCTTGGTATGCGGTGGCCTCTTAGGGGTGGCTTCTGTGAGAAAATGCCAGAAGCTCCCTCATGCTCAACACAGTCAGTTCCAGGCAGCTCTGAGATGAGCCTACTTCTGGCCACACCTGAGTGGAAGAAGTTGTTGACCCTCACCTACCCTTGGCAGACCCTTCACTGCTGTCATCTGGAGAGGAGGCCAAAGTGGAACAAGTCTTCTGGCGGGACTTGTGACCAAGGCTGGAGCAGCCTTTTCCTGAAGGACTGACTCTGTGGAAGGGACCCATGCTGGAACAGCTTATGAAGAGCTGCAGCCCGTGGGAAGAACTCAATCTGGAGAAATTAGTGAAGGATTGTCGCCCACGGGCTCGACCCCACACTGGAGCAGGGGAATTACGTGCTGAGGAAGGAGCAGCAGATAAACCATGCCATGCACAGACCACAACCCCTGCTCCTGTCCCCTGTGCTGCTCAGGCTTAAGAGCTATACAAGCTGGGAGTGAAGCTGAGCTCAGGAAGAAGGAAGGGTAGGAGAAAGTTTGGTTTCAATTTGTTGTTATTTCTCATTACCCTACTCCTTTGTTACTCAGTAATAAATTAATTCCCCAGAGCTGGGTCTGTCTTGTCCCTGCTGGTGATCTGCAAGGGACCATTTTGTCCTTACCTTGCCCCCTAGCCTTCAATCATAGTTTCTCTCCCCTGTCACACTGAGAAAGGGAGAATGATAAAGCAGCTTGGTGGGCACCAGATATCCAGCCAAGCTCAGTCCAACTCAGGAGGCCATGCAGATTACTAAAAACTGGAAAACAGAGACATAAGGAAAAGGTAGAGATTTTACTAAAGACTTCTTTCACTTTACCAAAATGGATGACAACATCTTTTCAAAATGTTGTTCACCCGAATGAAGAGAGTTTAGAGTTCTTGCTCGGGCAGAGCTCTATCAACTTCACCTTATTTGTGTGGTGTACCTTGTTATTCCTGGCATCCTCTTTTAGCCATAAAGTCAAATATGATGTTCCAGGTGGGTTGCGCAACCGTGGTGCAACCTGGCATTATTTCTGCATATATATCATGGTGTGACTTTAACAAATGCAGCACAGAAACACTACTGGCAATTTTTCTTTCATCTGGCATTCTGCCTTACTGATGCAGGTTTCATTTGTTGCCTTTTATGAGTCCAACTTTTCTCTCATATCTCTCACATCAACAGTGAATCTCCGAAGTTTTGAAATAATTCTTCCTTAGGTGTATTGACTTGACATTTTTCAAGATCAGTTTCATTGTGTTACTCTTTCCTGCCTCTCAATGTTACTGAGTCCTTCTGCATTCTATTTCCTTGTCCTTAGCTTTGCTTTGCATGTTAGTGAGTGATCAAGGATCACAGTGTTCACTTCACAGAGAGATGGAAGATGCAGGTGGCTTCTTCATCTTCATCTTCAACGGGTGCAGGTGGCTTCTTCATCTTCACCAAGGTGCATGCCTTCTCAAAATCTCTTCTGAACTTAGGCCCAGATTAATTCTGCTCCGTCTTTAAACCATCTAACTCAATCTAGTTCTTTATCAGCAATCTTGTTTTTCTTGCGGTGTGTAGTTGATGTATGAAATTTTCACGTGTTCAGCAAAATGTGCTCTGCTTTCAAGTCACAAAATCAATTAATTTGCCAGTGAAAAACAAGTTCTTACAGGTAAACCACTTGTCCTTATACCAAACTCTTAAATCAATACTATTCTCTGACCGAGGCAAAGTAAGACTGACATCATTTTTCACTGTTTGTGGTACTGGAAAGCTTATTTTTCAGTAAGAAAATTTTAACTAAGGAAAAGGGAATGCAACTTTTATCTGTGAGTTCAGCCAACAACTCCAAAGAGTCTGTCTTTTGAAAATGAAAAGGCACCAGAAGACAGGAACTCTCCTAACTGGGTGATTGCTGTACAGTGTGTGGGCAAACACTTTATCTGCCAGTAAGGCTGGGATTTTGTGGCTGTGCTCTGAGAAGAGACTCCAGCGAGATCACAGATGAGATGGCAGCAGGTGTAGGAGTTCCCATGAATAAAACAACCAGCAGCAATAGAAGAGCTGAGCAGCTGGGCTTAGGTACTCGATGTTGTCACTCTCTTGCTGCAAGATTGATTCCATGGATATCTCATTGAAATTATTTTAGCTGGCTGGTTGGATTTTCCCCTAGATTTGTCTGATAACTGATCTCCCTTCCTAGAGATGTGTTTTGAGTTTATCATGGGAAATTTAGGAAGATGGCTAAGTAAAGTCTTTACAAAATTCAGCAAGTTGTTCAAGACAAAAAATAAAGTTACAGTCCTCTTCCTTTGGAGCTGCTGGAAGTACTGCAGTAGAATCTAATCTTTCCAAATCTGCTGTGTGTACCGTGCATTTTTCCTTATTTCTGTACTTACTGTTCCCTTTGGTTCTTGGATGCCTTCACAGAAGACTATAAAGGACCTTTTTTGGGTTAGTTCTGTTTCTCACCAAACATGTTACATAAAAACAACCTGTCTGCAGGAGAGCCTGGGAGTAACATGGTAGAGTCTTTCCATTTTTATGTACATTGTGAACTCTTGTCAGCAAATTGGATGCTGATAGAAGCAGAGGAGAATCCACACGTGTATGGCTAAATTCCTAACAAAGGCAAATCCAACCAGTGGGCTACACTTCGCATTTTTAGGAACTAAAAACTGAATTTACTGTTTTGCTACAAACACAGATGCTGGTGCTTCATCACAAGTCCCTTTTACCCAGGGGTGAGAGAGAGGGGGATTCTTGTGAGTAGCAGCAGATGGCTCTTCTGCCTATTTTAAAACTGTCTCATTAAGAGATGCCGCTGAGAAAAACAGTGTGGACTTCATTATTTTTTTGGTAATGTGTAAATTTGGAGAGTATTATCAGCAGATTTTGTCATACTGTGAGAAGAAATAAGTACGATTAGTGGTTATTTCCGAAATAAGGTGGCTCCTTTGCTCAATTCTCACGCTATAAAAAGAGCTACAGAAGAAAGACAAGCAATTCTGGACTTCTTTATGGAATGTGTTACGTTGCCGTGCTGTGTCGAGGGGACCACAGCGAGACACACAGATTCACAATTCTTGTCTTGGTCCTCCAACCAACACTCCAATTTTAGCATTTCTTAAAGTTTTCACTAGTAAATATTTTGTCAAAATGAATTAATCAGTCTTCATCAGTACCTGGAAGGGGCCTACAAGAAAGATGAAGAGAGACTAATTTAAGAGCTTGTAGTGCCAGGACGAGGGGAATGGTTTCATGCTGCAGAAGGCAGGGTTAGAGGGGAGGGTGGGGAGGCCCTGGCACAGGTTGTCCAGAGAAGCTGTGGCTGCTCCATCCCTGGAAGTGTCCAAGGCCAGGTTGGACGGGGCTTAGAGCAACCTGGGGTAGTGGAGTGTGGACCATGGGATGGGGTAGGACTTCAAGGTCCCTTCCAACCCAAACCATTCCCTGATTCTCTTCTGCCATTCCATGTCACATTAAACTGTGACTACAAGTATTCCAGAAAATGCCTGTCCAGATTTCAGGAAGAGGGTCCACAGTTCATGAAAATGTTAATGCAAAATGATTCAGGAATCTTAACTGCAAAGAGGCCCATAAAAGCTTGAAAATATAAACTGTTATGAAATATCTTTTTTTTCTCCTCCAAGAAAAAAAAAAATTCAAATGAAGAATTTTCAATCCAAATTTCAGCTCACAACAGCATTATTATTATTTTTATTGTTTTCATCAGCCACCTGCCATGTAGTTAGTCCAAGCACAAAGATGCAAAGATCAGTCCAGGGAATGTGCTGAGGCTCTGAGAGTTTCTTGTTCCTGTTTCCTGTCTTGCTTAATTTGGTAAGCAAAGAACTGAGAGCATATTAATACATGACTAAAATCTCCTTATTTCCTTATGGCTTACTTGCATGGAACAGCAGGTGCCTGCCCCAGATAGTGCAGGTCAGACGGGTAATGTATATCTGCATGTGCTTCAGACATGGAGAGCAATACAGACAGCTCTGTCAGGGACATAAACAAGCATTTTATGTTCCATTAGTCTCCCAGATTTTATCCTCACTTTCTCCAAGAGAAACAGACTTTGATACCATACCTGCCCTGAGTTATAGCCCATTATACTGAGAAACCTGAGAAATAAATTTGCAGACATTCACACACCCCTCAAAGCACTCAGCTCTGAGATGCTTCACTCAGCGCTGCCTTCCCTGCAGAATCCATTAATTGCCAAGTCTGCTGAAGCACAGGAGAGATCTGAGGTGCACACACTGAAAGTAAGAGGGAGAGCTGAGGGTCTTTGGTGTTGTCAAGAGGATGGACCAGGCTCTGCTCCATGGGGCCCAGCAATGGCACAAGAGGAAGGGGCAGGAACTGATGCCCAGGAAGTTTCACCTGGACACGAGGAAGAACTTTCCAGTGCAGTGACTGAGCACTGGAAGAGACCAGGGAGGGTGTGAAATCTTCCTCACTGGGGATATTCCAGAACCATCTGGACAATGCTGTTCCATGTGCTCTGGGATGGCCCTGCTGGAGCGGGGAGGTGGGATCAGACACTGTGAGCCTTTCCAACCTTGTTTGTTGTGTGATAGCACAGACAATGAGACCTTCCAGCCCTGTGCTTGAAGGTCCCTATCATGGGCTGTTGTTTCATGGGCTGCCCCACCCCAGCAGCCCCCAGCAGCAGAGTCTGTGCACATGGCTCAGAGCTGGCAGCTGGGAAACCCAGAGCACACATTTTAACTTACTGTTGACCACCTCATCTTCGAGCTGACTCTGACGTCCATTTTTTCATCCCTTCAAGTGAGGCAGATCCTTTTTCAGCAGCAGTAAGAAAAGTAGTTATCTCTGCAGCAGCAGGAATATGTAGTAGTAGGATCATAGAACCCTAGAATCACAGAACCACAGAATCACAGAACCACAGCATCACAGAATCACAGAACCACAGAACCACAGAACCACAGAATCACAGAACCACAGCATCATAGAATCACAGAATACCCTGAGCTGGAAGGGAGCCAAAAGGATCATTCAGCCCAGCTCCTGTCCCTGCACAGACACCCCAACAATCCCACCCTGTGCATCCCTGGCAGTGCTGTCCAAACACTCCTGGAGCTCTGGCAGCCTCGGGGCCATGCCCATTCCCTGGGGAGCCTGGGCAGTGCCCCAGCACCCTCTGGGGGAAGAACCTTTCCTCGATCTCCAGCCTGACCCTCCCCTGGCACAGCTCCAGATGTTTTTGGTCCTGTCCAGTGGTCATGACAGAGAAGAGATCAGTGTCTCCCCCTCTTCTTCCTCTCACGAGGATAGTGAAGAACCCAATGAGGTCTGACCTCAATCTCTTCTCCAGGCTGAACAGACCAAGTGTCCTCAGCCCTCCCTATAAGTCTTCCCCTCCAGACCCTTCCCCATCCTCGTAGTTATCTTAAATCTTCAGAAAAAGAAACTCAGGAAATTCGGTGCCACACAAAAGCAAGAAGTTTATATTTGAAACATTCACAAGAAGGACTTTAGTCCACACAGAAATCTGAGAATTCTTATAAACCCTCAACAGAGAAGGTGTGAGAAATGAGGACCTAATAAACGTAATAAATGAAAAGAGAGAACTGAAGTTCTCATAAATGGAAAGAGTAATAGCCTTAAAAAGAACTTAAAAAGACATGATATCCATTTCCTCACAGCCACTTTTATCCGTAAGAGAAACAAATCACAACCTACAAAATTTGGCAAAGAAATTTCAATGCTAATTATTTTTCTTCTATACAAGTTCTAGATGAGAAAACGATGAAGAATCTTTATGGCTCTCTTTTATTTGTTTACTAATGTCAGTGACTCTTTAAATCTTCTTGGGGGAAGTAAAAAAAAAAGAGTATATTGTTCTTTCACAATGCGTCAACAAACAACAAAACTGGTACGTGTCCTTTTGCATCCTTTTTTGGTCAAAGAATACTAATAGTGTTTAACAGCTTGCAGAGCAAATATATCGTAATCCAGCCTTAAAGATGATATTTATTTCCAGCATTCCCAGGTCTATCAGTACATAAGGAGCAAAATGTCATTTGACATTGCTGCATTTGAATAGCATTCATGGTTAATAAGGTTACCAGAACCACTGACAGGGCTTAATACTGCCCTTTAGGACCAGATCTTTTACTGCAGCATGTGCAAATGATAACCTCGAGTATCTATTTTATCCTCTCCTTCAGTACTCTGCCATGTTCTGTTGCTCTGCAAAAAATATAATATGTTTAAAAGAACAAAGAAAGCAGTGGCCATAGCTATATCCAGGCGTAATATATGCTGTCTGTCTGACATACTGAGAGCAACTGAAAATTTAAAGATTTCTGAATTAATCCCAGCTAAGTCCCAGACTTCTAGAGGTGCTAGATCTTCTCCTGAAATGTTGCGCTGTCTTGTACACAGATGTTTTTTCTGTTCCGTCTCTGATTAGGTCATAATTTCATTCTCCAGAGAAAGAATCAAGCCTGAAGTTTGTATCAAAATTACATTTTGTCTGACCAAACTGCAGCATTTACATTCATAGAGTCATGTTTTTCTTCCTCCATAACTTTGCTAAGACAGTAGACTTCAAACTACAACAGCAGTATTTTCTCATTTCTAAAGCTACACGTTTATTTTGCGTTGTCTAAAACCTGCCCCCTGAAGGGACTGCACTTGGAATTTCTTTGTGCAGGGATTTACGAAGCGTAAGTAAGTATTTTACCACAGTCCTCTTCCACACAGAAACCCATCAGAAAACAGAAGCTTCACAGCAAAATAAGATTAAAAGTCTCAATATAAGGCAGCAAAAGAGGCAAAAGGTTGGTGCTGTTCCCCTTCTTCCTGTAAATGCAGACTTTGCATGGCTGTCATGATGTCCACAAGTAAGAGCGGTGCTCTCCTGTTCAGTGCCTTCTCCAAGATTCTGTGAACCACTCACCTGCCAGCTGGAGAGGAGAACTGGAGGCAGACAAGTGCAGATCGTGGGCTGAGATCAAAACAAGGTACTGGAAACAGCGATGAGAGAAGAAAAGGGAGGCTGAGAGCAGCAACACTGAATGACAGGTGGCAAAAGAAATGGTGCAGACAGAAAAGCTCCCTGGAAACAGACAATTCTGGATGGCTCCCTTAGCCGTGTTTTCTCCACCAGGAGGAATCCCTACACCCTGGGAGAGAGCCCCTTTTCCCCACATCTGGGAATGATGTGAGTGGGTATAGAACAACTTCAGGGTCTTTGATGTACCCCTCCTGGAGAAAAAACAACCCTGTCCTGACCAGAACCAGGCCAGGACTTTTCAAATGTGATGGAGAGAGCTGCTTAGGAATTACATCTGCCACTTCCCCCAGGACCCAGTGATGTCCATAATTGGGCCCCACAGATTTGTCTGTGCTCTTGTTCTTCAGATGAGCTCAAACTTGGTGTTCAGTTATGATGGGAGAGATTTCTGCCCCTCAGTTTCTGACTTGGCTTTAAAGGATTTGAGAAGTGTGAGGAGAAGGATCACCATCGAAAACTGAGGCAAGAACAGTTTTTGAGCACCTCAGCCTTCTCCATGCCAATTGTCACCAGCCCTCCTGTGTTATTTATTGGGGGTGCAATACAGGGGTACATCTTTGTTAATCGTCCTTTTCTGCCCTACTCACTAGTAGAAGACATTAATTATTATTCACATTCTTTGTTGAACTTCGCTGCAAACATGCTTTACTTTTCCTGATCCCTTCCCTACACTCTTGGACTATATTCCTATATTCTTTCCAGGATTTTTGTCCCCACTTCCACTGGCTACCCATTCCCCTCTTGTGATTCAGCGTGACCAGGTGGTTCTTACTCAGACATGGTGGTTTTCTGCCTTTCTTTCTTGGTTACTGGCACATGGGAATCAAGGCTTCTTGTGCTGTAAGAAAAATGTTTTAAAGGGCTGTCAGCTCTGTCCAGCTCCTTTATCCCTGAGGAGAACTTCCCAGGAAATGCCATCCATCACTTTTTTAACTGAAAATACACTTAGCTATGGTTTTGGGTCTTGGTCTCCTGGGCTGTAGCCCTCAAGACCATGAATTCCACCAGGACACGATCCCTGCAACGGAGGCTACCATCAGCTTCCACTTCAGTAAGTTCCTCTGTCCAGGTGTGATACAGATCCAGTAAGGCACCTCCTTCACTTGGGTTTCCGAATCCTCTGGATTACCCTTGATTCACTCCAGGAGTCTCCAACACTGCTTTCACCTCGGTGCCTCCCCGTTCTGGCAGATGATGGGGGTGGGTGAAATCCCCTGCTAGGATCAGGGGCTGTGAGTGTGACGCTTCCTGCAGTTGCGGCGGGGACCCTTCATCACCAGGCTCCCCGTGTTCGGATGGCCTGAAGGAAGCATCAGCCACGAGGTTTGTGCTGGCTTGGTCTCTACTCTTCACCCACAAACTCTGAACATCTGCCTTGCTGTTCCTCAAGGACGGCTTTGCGCAATCAATCCATTTTTTTTTTTACTTGGAAGACAACTCCCTCCCCGATTCCTTCCTTCCTTCCTTCCTTCCTTCCTTCCTTCCTTCCTTCCTTCTTCCCTCCTTCCCTTCTTCCTTCCTTCCTCCTTCCCTCCTTCCCTTCTTCCTCCTTCCCTCCTTCCCTCCTTCCTTCCTTCCTCCTTCCCTCCTTCCTTCCTTCCCTCCTGAGCAGTTTATAGCCATTGAAAGCAGGACTCCATCCAACCAAGCCTCAGTGACAGTGAGCAGATCACAATTTTCCAGCTTCACGGAGGCTCCCAGCTCATCCTGTTTCCTTCCCAAAGCAGTCCAGAGGTTCCTCTAGGTGAGCAGGACAGACTGGGAGACCTTTCACCCTCCTGCATACTTCCAGCAACAAGATGTTAATTGTATCTGTATGTAACCAGAAGTAAATGCTATTACCCTCCGAAAGTGACTCGGGGCTATGCCCAGCTACAGCTTAAATTGTACAGTGCCTCTGAATCGATGAATTCTGCAGTGTGGGTGTTATTTGTTCTTCAGCATTGCCTCACGTCTGAGAACAAGTGCTTCAGCAATTCCTTGGCTTTTTAATCCTGATACCTCACTGCCTACTGATGGTTGAGATAGTCAAAAAAGCCGAAATAACCACAATTTCTCCGATGAATTCTTTCCCTTTGCTGTCTAGAAGCCCCATGTTCCACACACCAAGCGTGTGAGTAGGAGAAAGCTTCTTCATCCACGACAGTGTCTGAGAGGTTTTTAGGGTCACGGGAGTTAATGCTGTCCAAGATTAACAGGCCCTTAGGGGCTGTTTTGGGGTTTTTGATGTAAAGCCCATAGAAGTTGCTATAAAGACTGCCAATGATTTTTGGCTTCAAGAGCTGATCCAAGTCCAGTAATGATCACATTTTCTGCATCTTGTTTGTGTAATAAATAAGGGAGCTTTAATCCCTCTGAAATTAGTTCGAGTTGAAAAGTCATGGCATTGTCTGAGTGTCCATGAATGAGTTTAAATGGGCATAGAAATAGATCTCTAGCTACAACTGTATTTCTTTGCAAATCTTGCAGATAACAAGTAAAAAAAAAAGAGTCATTATTGTCTACTACACAGAATTTTCATGTAGTCTTTAGCTAAATTTTAAAAAAAAATCAGAACTTTAAATATTGTTTGGTCGTCAGAGAATCTAATTATTAATCTTGTCATGCTCTTGAATTATTTTCTGTCACTGATGGAAGGATTGTGTTTTCCTTTCTAATTTCAAAAGTACAGGTCCTACAAGGATGCAAAAGCAAAAAACCTCTAAATGATTTTCAATAAAGATTAAAAGTGTATTCTTTTTTCCCATTTTAATGGTGTTTAACTGTGCTTTTCAACTCAGGAAAGTAAGCAGGACAAGACACAGAATGTCAAACTGCTAGATTTTCTAAATAAAATTGTTCCTTGATTTTTATTAAAATTCCAGAAAAGTGCATATTGCAAAACACAGCAACACACAGCACCTTTTGGGCATTAGAGTGCCTTATTCCAGATGTATTAGTTCTGAAGAAATTAACCTAAAATATATTAAACAAATTCAGTCCCAAACTTTGTGGCTTCACTGAAGTTATGCCTGCGAGGACTTAATTACATTTTCTGCTAAGCCATCCCAAAAACCTTCCTGAATTTTTTGTCCTTTAAGGAGGTGGTAAACACTTTTTTCCTTCACCAGTCTCTTCCTCCCCCTCAGAAAGGGCCAAGCCCATTAAAATATGATCCATTAATTTTTTACAGTAAGTTAATTGATGGGATATTAGGGCTACAAAAATGGACAGTTGCTGTCCTCTTCACCTCTTCTTATCCTCCAGCTGTCATTGCTTGAGAAATGAAATGCCTAAAAATGGAGCTGCCTGTTTCAAACCAAGCCTATGGAATGGCAGCAGATCCCGTTTTATCCAACCCACAAATTCCAGCCCGAGTCAAAGACAGGGTCACTGTAACACTCACACTATTTAGTTGGCCAGCTGTGGAAGTCCAGGATCTGTCGTTGGATAAGAGCAGCCATCAGTGTGTGGGTAACTAACACATGGTGTTTTATCCAAATACAACTTTTGCCACCGTAAAGAGAACTATTTTCTTCCCCACCCCAGGTTTCCCACTGCCAAGCATAACATCTTGGTGGGAAATGTGGCCGGTGGAGGAAGCACTGCTGTGTCTCCAAGCCCTGTGTGCGTTGCAGTCTCCGGGATCACGGAGGCAGGAGGTGGTGAGCAGTTCCTGTGCCAGCCTCTCCAAACCTCTGCAGCCTCTGCAGCCTGACGCTAATCAGATATAAACCTCCTTCTGGCTGCTGAATGGGAATATGGATGGAAGGTTTTCCAAGGCTGGATATTTATCTGGAGATGGTCACTACAGCTTTGGCAGGGAAACATTATTTGCTATTGATTTGGGTAGAAATATAGTTCCACTTTCAAAGTGAACAGAATATTTATATGCATAGTCTAATGGCTGAGGGTCCTATTTTGACCAATGAGTAGTGCAAATCATGAGAACTCATGGTCTATGCCTCTCCCTCACCCTAGTAGCATACATTAACCTCTATAGATACATAAATGGATCTCACTTATTAAAAGACTGCTTTATGGTCTTATGGTTCATTTTTGTAGCAGATGGTGCTTTTTGTTACTGATGCTGATCACATTTGTTTTCTAGTAGAAAGTGGAATGCTATTGACATAAAACTGAATTTAATAAGTGAAAATAAAATCAATTCCTGCATTCTGAGTAGGGATGTGAAAGTCCCAGGAGACCTGGCTTTGTCTGACAAGGTACAAGCTCAGGTGTCCTTTCTTTTTACAGTTATATTGCCTAGAATGTTTAATCATGGCTTTCATTTTAAAATCTCACCTTTTCATTCCCCCACAATGCCTTTGCAAAGGCAAGCTGTCAGACAGAACCACTTTGGGTGTTCCACCTTTTCCTTCAAATCTTCTCCCCGCCCACTAAAACGGTGTAGTTATTCTATAAATCTAATAAGAGGTCAAACTTTTCTTTTTCCCCTTGCACGGGCAGCATCTCAAGTCCAGAAGCTTCCCCTAACCAGTAAGCTGTCCTCTGTGGGCTGTGCCTGCACCTAGGTATTTCCAGCTCACATACAAGAAGAAGAAGAAGGGATAAATCAAAACTCCACAACAGCCAGAAGATAAAAATTTACCTACAAGACATCAGGACAAGTCCAGAGCGTACCAATTTACCTGTGAAAAGTGAAGGCAGGTGACAATACTCCGTGGTGCCAGGGATCAGCTGTTGTAGATTAAACACTTCCAGCTTCCTCTGCTGCTGAGGTTGTGTTTTGCGGGGGGGGGCACCCTGTGAGCCCAGAGAGGATGAGCAGATGGAGCAGCCCTAGGGAAAGGGGCTTGGGGATGCTGGTGGATGAAAGGCTGGACATGAGTCAGCAATGCAAACTCACAACCCAGAAAGCCAGAATTGTATCCTGGGCTGAGCCCCCAGCGTGGGCAGCAGGGGAGGGATGGGGATTCTGCCCCTGTGCCCTGCTCAGGTGAGACCCCCCCTGCAGAGCTGCCCCAGCCCTGGGGCACAGCACAGGAAGGGCCTGGAGCTGCTGGAGAGAGTCCAGGGGAGGCACCAGGATGGTCAGAGGGATGGAGCAGCTCTGCTGGGAGGAAAGGCTGTGAGAGCTGGGATTGTTTAGTCTGGAGAAGAGAGGGCTCTGTGAAGACCTTATTAAAGGGGGCTTTTAGAAAGATGGGGACAGACCTTTAAAACCATTCCAGCTTTAAACCAAACCACTACAGAAGGGTACACTCAGGAGAGATATCAGGAAGAAATTTTTTTCGGTGGTTGATGGTGAAGCACTGGAAGAGATTGCCCAGAGAAGCTGTGGCTGCCCCTGGATCCCTGGAAGTACCCAAGGCCAGGTTGGACAGGGCTTGGAGCACCCTGGGCTAATGGAAGGTGCTCCTGCCAATGCAGGGGTGGGACTGGATGGGCTTTAAGGTCCCTTCCCACCCAAACCATTCTGGGATTCTAGGAGTCAAAGGGGCAGTTGTTACGTAAAGAAAAGGGAAATTCTCCCTTGTGCTTCTCCCACCCTGTCCAGAACCCTCTCCTATCCCCACAAAACTCACAAGCAGCTCTGCAAAGCTGTCAATCAGCTCTGCCCAAGTAAGCTCTGCCAGAGGAAAACAGCACTGTAGCACTGCTTTTTCTCAAAGTGTTTATTGTTACTAAAACCGGGAAGCCTTTATCTCATCCTTTTTCCTTAACCTCTCTTTTGCTAGTTGCTGGTCTTGGATTAGAAATTGTAAGACCTGAGAAGAAAGCTAAGAAAGTACTCCATTTGGGAATTAATTCTTCTTGCAAGGGAGGGCAGATGTCCACCTGTTTCCCTCTCAGAATCTCTAATGCCTCTGAGCTCTCCTTAAAAAAAAAAAAAATTTCTTTCTTCATCAAGACTGTCTGGTTATGTGCAGCAGCAGGTAGAGAAAAGTAGTCTCTATATAATGAAGATGCTTTGCTTTGGGACTATCTCTGTGCCACAGATCTATGCAGAGAGGTTTCAGGTGAAGTTTCCTTTTTTATCCCACTGTACGAAGTCCAGCTATTCTTCCCCATCTTCACCACCTCCTTTGATAAGTTTTACTGTAAGAGTATCTTTTAAAGCAGGTCCTAAAATTTTTGTTAGGGTTGGGGTTTGCTGTTGAACAGCAGATTTTATCATGTGAATTCTCTGCATCACCAAAGCTAAATCAAATCCATCGCAGAGAATGCTTTTTGAACTTGTTAGCATGGATAGGTTATCTGCAAGATGGGACGATAAAATTATTTACTTCCTAAAGTTCTTTTATGGCACAACCTGCCTGTGTTCAGTAGCTAAGTGCTCCTTTGAGTTGATGCACAACCTTTTTTACTGTGCAGCACACACCAGCTATTCATCTATGTCCTAATTCCATCCAAATTACTTCAAGTTGCTAATTTCTACCATCATTTAAACTCTTATATCTTTGTTTTTCAATTAGCTGTTATTGTATTTAAATACCTTACGCTGGCATCTGTCTTTCCTTTTCAGGGTACTTTTGAACCTATATTTTTCTCCAAGGTCTCAGTTTCCTTTGCGCATACTGGCAGAGCCTGGTTTCTCATTCCTTATGAGGCATTTCATTGTTTCCAATGTTAGTCTAAGAAATTTTTTTTTAATCTTTTCCAGCTTCCCATAATCTTTATGTAATATCCTAAAAAAGAAAAGCAAATGAGGCTTTGCTCTACATGTGAGTATTTAGCTTTTCATTGATATATCTCACTTCTAGAGACATAATAGATGCCAAGACATTATTTTCCTTCTTGCTGTGACCAGACCTTGTGCACATTGATCCTTAATCAATCCCAGGTCTTGTTACTGCTCAGTTTTGTAGATTAATATTTTTATTTGTGCTGTAAAATTTCCATCATGTACTTTTGGTCTCCATCTCCATTTTTTCCTTTCAGGGGGGCATAACCACATCCCATTGAATCCCACTGGAATTTCGGACCACAGCACAGGGATGCTTTGCAGGATAGTTGTTCCCTTACAGCTGTTTCTGCACTTCTGTCACCTTCCCATTCTTTCCCCTCCAATCTTTTTTTCATTGGGGAAATACAATGAGTCACTCCAGCTGATGCCTTGGAATTCAAACGGCTAGAGATATTTGGGAATCTATTCTGTACCCAGTGATAGAGAATACAGAATTTTATAGCTCAAAGAAGGCCTCATTAGACCAACTAGTGCCAGAGGCCAGAAGTCCACCACGTATTTACCAGCCCAAAAGGTAGCTGGCAGGATTTGCTGCAAAAAAGCAGCCCCTCTGGAGTGCCTGTGAAGAGCACTCTGTGTCCTGGGTGGTTTAATGTTAAATTTCTATTTCCAGGAGCTGTCACAGTACCTGTGCTCGTCTCTTCACAATATATTTCTTACCTAGAAGGATGTAAACCATGCGTTTAAGTAACAGCCAGTACAAGGTGAACTCTGAAATTTAGCTCCCTGAATCCCACGATTTTATACCTGTGAGCAGCCACCATGGCCATGGCAGAATCGTTACTTTTGTGCCTAAAACCATCCCAGAATTCCACATCCCAAACCCATTTGTTCGTCCCTCTGACTGGAGGCAGGAAGCAAGAGCAGGCACAAAAAAAGGGGAAACCAAGTGAATCTTGCAGTTTGAATCGCAGCTCACTAATTTGTACCTCCCTTGCCGCCATCGCAGGCAGAAATCTTCATTTCCACTTGATTTCCGAAGGAACAAAACAAGCCATTTAGGAACAGCATGCGAATTGGTGAGCTGTCAGGTCACAATGAGTGTTTTGTTTGCAGAACATCCATTTAGAACCTCATTACCCCAAATGAGCTCCACCTGCACTCCATTATAGCCGCTTTATTCTTTTGGGTGTTTTTTAAAAGTGTAGGAGAATTTCGCCTTATCTAGAATCGAGTCTGTGAATCTGTAGGCAACGGTGTTGGATGGGCCAGCTTAAATTAAGGTTTAGCTCGGTGGATGAAACTTGTAACAGGAGTGAAAAAGCAGTACGTGAAATACTGCATTATTATAAGTAATAGGGTTAGAGGCACTTCTGTCGTCAAGTGTCTCCTGACCTTGCTCAGCTCTCAGGCTGCAGAGACTTTTATAAGCTCAATAGCCAAGGTTTTGCCAGGGAACAAAAATACTTTGTCTCTTTTGTTTTGTGAGAAACTGATTAATTTCATTTGATTCCTTAAAAAAAATCTGAGGACAGTGAAGGAGGTCACTGAAGATAAAGACAGGAACCCCAAGGGGTGAGCACAATTCCCTCTTTGAGCAGGTCATATTTATCCTAGAAGTTTTGAAATACAGAAAGTTGATATTTTCAATTTTAATGAGTAATTATTTATCAAGAACTGTCAACTTTCCTCTTATTCCACCTTATTTTCTAAACACTTGTAGAGGTGCTTTAAGAGGCTGAAGCATTTTCGTTTGCGCCTCGTGCTCCCATTAGATGTTTTCCAGCCAGATTTTCTTCCAGTCAGCGGTTCAGACCCTAATGACTGTTTTAATGTTCTACCTGCAGGGTATTCTTTTCTTTCAATTTTTGCACTTGTTTCTTACCCTTGGGATATTTGTTCTTTGACTAGGCCTATTGCAGTGTTTTGGTCCTAAAACATGGCTCTGTTGAAAGGTTCAAAACAGAACCCTGCTAGGCTGAAGAGTTACTTCTTCTGGAGGGTTTTTCAGTGTGTTATCATGTTTTCTTCCAAATGTTAAAGAAATTCCCCGTGATATTTTTGATATAATTTTATGCGGCCCTCATGACTCTCCAGCTGCCAAATGATTAAGTATTCCCTGATCGTGAAGTCATACAGAAAGCTCTCCCAGATCATTCTCTCTGGTAGTTTAGTCAGAGACAGTACAGTCCCAGTAAGGTATTTTAGTCTTGGATAAATAAACATTATATAGGAGCCAGCATCACCGTTGTGACACAGAATTCCTATGCAGCTCAACTTGAATGTGATCAATTCTGAAGGGCTTGTGTAAGCCGAGGAAAGAGACTGCTCTCAGAGACCCTGTACAGACTCTGGCTAGTCAGCTTAGTAACTACTTTTGATTATTAGTAAGAATATTTGAATTGTTTTCTTTAAACATGCCGTCATACCAAATTTTTAGAATCTTCCAGCTCAGAAATTTTTGTTCACCCAAATGCTGCTTTCCCTATACTTTACTAATAAGATTTTTGCCCTAATCTGTCTGGAACGCTTATACTAAGTATGCAAACATTCATTAATACAGGTTAGCTTTAAACCTGCCAATCAATGCAAATTATATTAAATGATACGTGGTGGCTTATATGTTTGAATTATTGCCACCACCAAACGAAAAAATACGCTGCTTCAAAGCAGAGAGAGGACCCATGGCATAGAATAATAGAAAAAAGAGCCAAAGGGTTTATTAAATTTGACACCTAATCTTTCCATCAAGCTTATAAAAATGCGACTGTTCTACAGCAGTGACCTAGAGCATTACAGCAGTACCACTGCAAGACGTCGTGTCCTCAGCCACTGCTGTAAAAACGCTATTTTAATGTAAATGGTGAGCAGGCAGCTCTTATTTGTTTTACCGTACAACCACATCGCTGCTGTTGTGGACCACCCTGAAAGGCTGCTGCACTTTGGAGTGTGAAGCACAGCGACAAACCCGGGAATTTGGCTACAATTACAATTAGAAGACACTTCACCTGAAAGCAAGAGGCTAATCCCGTGGTGTTAAGCGTTGTGTTACTGATTTAGCATCGTAGCAGCCAAAGGTACAATCTCAGAGCATGCCAAGCTCCTGAAACCTTGTCAAAAAACTGTTGCACACATAAAGACTCTGCAGTGACTGCTGGGTTTAGTCACATTAATCTCTGAACTGTTGTTGGGTTTCGGTAGGGTTAAAGAGAGTATTTAAAGATGTCACAGAGATGCCTCATGATAGAATCAGTCTCATTTTTATTTGGTGGATAAATGGAAGCATCAGTAGTTGTTGCAGTAGTATGGCAGCATCAATGGTAAAGGAAAATGGGCAAAACTGCGCAGTGCAAAAGCAAAGACAAAAGGCAAAGCTAAAAGCTAAAAGCAAAATTACCTCGTTACAACGCCTCATACACTTTTCTAAGCCAATAAGCAAATGCCACAAAGCTCGCTCACATTTTTGTACCAACCATCATATTGCTATCCAGGCCTGCTGTACAGGCCTATATTGCTACATTACAACTCTCTACTAAACTTTGCTATAAGGCTTATTGTTAAACTTAAGATTCTTTACTTTCTTACTTATTATTTCATATATAAGATATGTTCTCTACTTACTTAAACTATATTTCTGTCTTTATAAGGTATATATTTTTTAAACTTACAGAACTACATTCTTTGCTTCAAACTACAAAAGCTCACTGTTCTACAAAAGCTTATTGTTTTAATGCAGGCAGCTTTCGCCAAGGTGTCAGATCGAAACGTGTCCATTTCTATCTCTTCAGGCACAATGTTATTTGTGTTCTTTGTTTGCACCTGCAAGTTTTCTGTAGTTCCATTTCCCACAAACTGTGTAATAGCTCAAATGTTGCACTTGCCACAGAAAACCCTCATCAGTAACACAGTGAAAATTATTCTATAAAAAAGGACATTGCTGGCACCTCCTGTTTTCTTTGGCACTAGGCCTGCCCTCCCAATGTTCCTCTGTATCCCAGGGCCGGCAGCTTTGGTCTTCTCTAAGGTTTTAGGAAGGGGGGATGAACCATGTGCAATTACCACCTTAGATGTTTTCTGGGAATATTGTGGTGACCGTGGCGAAGGGTTTGTTCTCAGTCTTGGAATCTGCCTGAGAGTTTTACTAATAATAGTTTTTGGGTTTTTTTACTATTAATTGTAAAAGTCATACACCTTGGGTGACCAGCTGGTAAATAGGTTTGTCCAGTTTCAGTGTATAACTTTCCTACAAAAAGCTGATTTTTTCCCCATCGTGCTCAGCACAGTGATCACGTGCTAATCTAAACATTTCGGTGAATTTAAATCGTTGTGTTTTTCAAGATTTTAATTTCAGTACCTAAAGTGGGCCAGGTGCTTAGTTGCTCTAATCCATCTACTTCTGTCAAAATCAATTATTCTGATACGAAACCAATGCAGGATTGTACCCACTACAGTTTTATCAACCTGTGGCCAGCAAAAAACCCCCTCAACTATTTTTGCTGAGGATGAAGATAACACATTTATTTTAAAGGCTTGCTATTTTTAACTGTGGCTCTCTTGTTTTCTTCCCTCTTCTTGGATGAATTTTACGAGCTGCTGGATCTGTCAGCTGAAAGGACAAATTTCTACTTCAATCTCTGTTAATTTTTTGAAATAGCTGAATGTATAAAATAGTGCATGTAAGTACACAGGTTACAGATATAGTGAGTTTGATTGCTGTGCTTTTCCAATTCCTTTTCCTTTTCTTTTTCTACCACTCCTATAGCATGCATGTGCTATACATTAATTTTCAAACCCTTCAACAGTTACTGCATGACCTTAAAGTTAACATCTAATAGAAAATCTATTTACCTATGTTCCTTACCAAACTCTTCATTAGAATTGACAATTTGGACTCTTTATCATTTTCTAAATAAGTTGGGGGTTTAAAATAAATAAACAGCTGGGTTTTTTCCATGGAATGGTTGACAACAGAGATAAGAGCTTATCTGACTTTGTACACTGTACTGGTTTAAAAAGTCTCCCTGGTAGTAGCTGTGGTTTTTTTTTTCTCCACTGTAAGGTCATGACACCAATATGTTCTAACTTTTTACCATGAAGAGACCCTATTAATGCTAAAACAACCACCATGAAAGGAGGCTTGGGTTAATACACAGTGGTGTGTGTCAAAGATATACTTGTTGTGCCAAGGAGAATTTGTATATCCTATGTTTCCAATTTTTTCTTTGAAAAGCTACAAGATAAATGAATTTATTGTGTTCTTTTTCTGTTAAAATGGATACTAACAGGCATACCCAGATCTTTCTGGTCTGGAAAAGCAGCTTAAATATTTCAGATCAGAAGGTCAAAAGCTACACTTTTGCTGAAGGTGAGGCAAGACACCCACTGCAATGAAACTCTTAGTGTTTGTGGCTAGTTTACTTCTCTTATTTTATAAATATTTCCTATACAACACCACAACAAGACTCAGCTTCTACTCTGCTGTCCCATTCCCTCCTAAAGCACCTAATCTGGATGGATGACTTACTCATGGCAGAAATGCTTGGAAAAGGACCACAGAGAAAATGATCCTAAGCTTATTCAAGGTGGGCAGATGGTTCTGATGGTGTGACACAGGGAAAACTACAAGATTACTTATGGGTATTATTCGTCAAGTTATACCAATAAAGAGAAGATGGAAAAAAACCCTTTAAAATCAAAATTTATCCAAGCAACCAGTTTGAAAATGACATTTACGTTACAAACAGCACTTTTTTGAAGTTGTGTGCAAAGTGAGGTATAGCATTCATTAGGTGTTCTAAACCCTGGGCTAGGAAACTGTCTCCAACAAGGCTGGAAGATTGAAGGAAACGGGGACAGCAGGCTTATATTGGTCTCCTTAAGGATAAAACCCTTTCTGGATGGAGATGAGAAGTGAAGTGCTTAAAATATTACCACAGCTTCCAGAAAACATCTCTGCATTTAGAAAGATGACATTGCTGCTTAAAAAGAAGGAAAAGACTTGGGAAAACACATTTATTGAAAAAAAAAAGAAATACAGAGAGTGGAATTAAAATGAGCGTCACGGTAACTCCTCTCATTTTGGTCTGTTCCTTGCTTTTTTCCCGCCTGCTTTTCTTCACCTGCTGCCTTGCAGAGGGAACAATTTTGCTAAATCCTGCCCGCAGGAACGTGGGTAAAACTGA
Source organism: Falcunculus frontatus (assembly GCA_013398115.1). NCBI lineage: Eukaryota > Metazoa > Chordata > Aves > Passeriformes > Falcunculus > Falcunculus frontatus. The sequence goes on from VZRV01002978.1 coordinate 194,483, forward strand.
CCCAGCTCTGAGTCAGGTGAGTACAAGCTCTATCAGCCTTATTTCCTACAATCCAGGGAGCCACCACAAACACTGCTGGGATCTCTCCATACATGTTTTCCTGGCACATCCCGTCAGCTCACAGACCGTGCTGTTATTCTATGTCATTGTCATGAACTGTAACATTGGCCTCCGACAGTGTCAGGTATTCTCTATCAGAAAAACTCAAATAATAGCACGGCATAGCCAAAGCTGGGGCTCCAAGGAAACTCTGGGTAAAAGTTGTGGGTCATGGAGTCGTGAAAAGCCAAATACTTGGCTGTGGTGGATACAAAAAGACAGATAAAGAAGACATGCTATTAATAGCCAGTCATATCATTACCTGGAGTATCATGTAAATGGAGATTCTAAAAGACCAAAATATGTTCCAGAGAGGCTGCTTTCCAAATCATATTTGAGCCAATCAGTGGAGGAAAAAAACCCCAAAACCAACAGAAAACCCCAAACCCAACCAAAAAAAAGTGCAAAGAGCAAAAATTATGACTATTTGTCTCACGAATTTTGGTCTCTAAAGGTTTTCATGTATCTTGCATATTATATACACTCAGTCCAACACTGGAAAGCATCAAGTAGATAAATATGGAGGAACCCTCTCTGCAAAGTGCTGTCTCAGAGCATCAGAGGCCTTCCAGTCACCAGATGCCCACTAGGATCCCACTAGGAACCCAGTAAGATCCCACTAGGATCCCAGTAGGATCCCGCTAGGATCACTAAACCTCTTAACGACACAGGCCTGGCTTTAGGTTTCTCTGCAGAAACCATCTCAGCACATTTCTGAGCAGACCCCATCCAGCTCCTAAGGGTGTGCACCCTGCTGTTACAGCTCTTGTATGGCATGCTGCTGCTCCTAAGGTAATCTAAAAACCCCATGAAGTCGGGAAGGCTGAATGCCAGCTGCTGCACAGTATGGAAATGTGATAAGGACATTGTGATTGATTGTGGAAAAGGCAGAGGTAAATCAAGCCCAGACAGGACTGACAGCAAACTCCAATATTTGTCTGTCAATATAAGATTCTTACACATGCAGTGCATTGAGAAGACATTTTGTGAAGAATAATATAAACATAAAGCTATTCTCATGAACATGCATTATTGTTCCTAGAGGGGAAAAAAAAAGAAGATAAATAAAATTAGGAGATGTCGAGAAACCATAGATTTTGGAGAAAATAGTGAAAGATATTTGCGGTTTCAAAAGTTAGGTTTCTCTGACCAATCTGTGCTGATTGTGCCTCCTGGGATTGGAATTTCTGATGGCCAGGTGATTTCAGTACATGCCATTTTTACTGACACTTAGATGCAATGAATAGGTGCCCTAACTGCTTTTTATGCTCCAGCTAAATAAAATATGGAAATAGAATTTGAATTCAAAACAGGAGTGGGCTCTTAAAGTGCACCTGGTCATCACCATCACTTATTGCAGTTTTGGTTTTCACCAAGTTGAGCAATCCTGGAGCTCCCGAAATGGAATCCTTATTAATAAAATTAAACTAAGAGACTCATTGCAAGTGTTAGCAGGCAGGCAGTCCAGAGTTTTAATCTACCTAAACTAACCTTATCTCTTTTCCTGAAACACTCATGGTGAGGTTTCCACGTCCTTAACACTATTGTTGTGCAGATCCTCTCTGGCTACGCCACACCTTTTGGGAATACAGGATTTCCCAATTCTTAGTGGTCATTCTATAATGACCACTAAGTCAACCAGTCATTATGGTTGGAAAAGATCTCAAACACCACCGAGTCCATTAACCTAGTTTGGGATTCAGATGTCTCTAATCCACAAGTCCAGTAGACAGCTCAAAGGAGGTTGAAAGACAGGTTGAATGCCTTTGCTGGCTGTGATCTGTCAGTTACCAGCATGCCTATATATTTATGTTACAACATGCTCTATATAGCTGTAAGAAGCATGTCCTGCATACCTAAATCTTGAGCCTGCACTAGAAGCTTAGAAGTAGTTGCCATTTTAAGGCTCTGATCAGATCCAAATTATGGTCCCAACCCCTCCAGTGGAGAGAAGCTGCATCACATGCTGCTTGAAAACCATTGATTTCAACCCAAACCAAGTTTGGGCTTTTCTGGTTCTAAACTCTGTGTGAAGACAGAGACCATCTTGTTCTTTCCTTTGGAGCAACAGTTCCCAGACTAGAAATCATGCTTCTGGAAGTGTGATCGTGAGTGGTGTTATGAATCCAGCCACAAAGATAATATGAAAATTGCTATCCCAAAAATCCTGTTTGCATGAAATGCAAAAAATGTGAATTATTACTGAGATGGTTCTAAAACCCTCAGAGACAGGCTTCTTACTGTGGAGGAAATATGCTGAAGCAAAGGCACAATTTCCCATTTCGTGCAGCCAGTGTATACAAAAGAAGACAATCAATTGCATGGGTACAAGGCTCTCTGTTTGTCTCCTCTCTTTTGAAGCCCTTATTTTTTGGCAGTGTTTGGGATCTTTTAAAAAAGGGAGTGAAAGTTACTCTTCAGTCTGAATTTAGAACAATATTAACTCCCACCTTCCCAAACTCCCCAACTCCCCAAACTGCTTTGATTTGCCTAGAAAGGGAAAATATTAGATTTTCATGTTGTGTGCTCTCTGGTGCACCTCCTTCCCTCAAAATCACACTTGGAGAGAAGCTTAGAGCACTTTGTAAGTTTTTCAGCCTATCACTGTGCAGGTGGTGCCATCAGGATTTCAGAACAGAGGCAAATTATCAAAGCTAATAAAGTCCTAGGGAATACTGTGCTGTAGCTGTCTCGGTGAGAGCTGGTGAAGCTGCCATACAAAGACGAGAGGACCTCTTCTCTCTTGTCTTTGTATTTAGTTCATTGCCTCCATTGAAAGCTTACGAAATGTACTTGCCAGAGTTTTTGGGTTTTTTTCCCCCAACAATATCTTTAAGATATACTAGAACAGACTCTCTTTACATATTACAGGCTCTCTAGCTACATAGGGATTTTGGCTATGCCTCAGAAAGAGCTCAGACATATTTTTTGATCCATTTCTCTTCAAGAAAGCATACAGGCAGCTGAGCAAAGGCAAAAACACAGGTAGGTTTTATAAGAAGAATATAGAAGAATTCAAAACCTGAACTGAGCAAAGGTGTCTCTTCATGCAGTGATGAGTTCATCGGGAAAGTCAATTCTCCTTCTGTTTCACTCCTCCCTCTTCCTTCAGAGAGAAGGTGTAGACAAAGCTTCCCGTCAGCAGTGTTGGTGGTGCCTCTGTGAAAAGGTATTTAAGAAAGGGAAAAAATTCTGGACAGGCAGGGGAGTAAGGGAAAAGATTATGAGAGACAGCCCAGCAGACACTGAGGTCAGTGGAGAAGGAGGGAGAGGAGGTGTTCCAGGTGACTGAGATGAGATCCCTTGTGGAGAAGAAAACAGTGGTGCAGGGAATAAGAGTGAGGCAGAAGGAGCAGCAGAAAGGAGCTATTAGGGACTGACCACAACGCCCAGTGTGGTCACAGCATCCCCCTGTGCTGCTCAGCCATGGGGGAGGAGGTAGAGGGGCTGGAATTGATGGAGTGAGGTCCAGCATGGGAAAAGCAGGAGGAGAAGGTGCTGTTTTAATTTTCTGCCTTTCTTTCTGATTTACCAACTCCATTTTTAACTGGCAATAAATTAAATTAATTTTTCCCAAGTTGACTATGCTTGGCTCTTGAGAGTAATCCATAAGTGGTCTCCCTATCCTTATCTCAACCCATCCAGCTTTTTGATCTGATTTTTATCTGCCTGCCCTGTTGAGGGGACGTCCCCTCCATGAGGCAGTGCCGATGCAGTTCTGATCTCTGCTCTCTGTGGCAGTGACAGGACTCAGGGAATGGCTGGAGCTGTGTCAGGGGAGGGTTATGTTGGATATCAGGAAAAGGTTTGTCCCCCAGACGGCGCTGGGCACTGCCCAGGCTCCCCAGGGAATGGGCACGGCCCCGAGGCTGCCAGAGCTCCAGGGGCGTTTGGACAGCGCTCCCAGGGATGCACAGGGTGGGATTGTTGGGGTGTCTGTGCAGGGCCAGGGGTTGGACTGGATGATCCTGGTGGGTCCCTTCCCACTCAGGAAGGGATTTTCTGAGTGGAAGTGGCAGGGTGAACATCTGGCTGTTGGCCAAAGTCAACTCATCACTAGTATAAATTATTTCTGTGACAGGAGGCACATGGAGCCATTTCTGTGTGGTTTGTGTATAATTACTACCAGCTGCAGTGCTAAAGGGTTAGGTCGTTGTGAATGTAGGTAGAGATCTTACCTTTATGATGATGGATTACCAGAAGATGTTTTAAAGGAATCTTTCTCAAGCTACTTACAGAGTAAGTTTAATATTTGTTGAGAGGAGGGGGAGCTTGTCTCCAGGAAAACTTTTCTGTGGTCAAATAAGCCTGTGTTTAATCAGTCATTATCAGAGACATCAGTCATTACAGTGATGTGTTTTGGGAGAGGAATCTTTAAATAACAGTGGACCGTATCTGAGTGGGATGAGAATTTTGGATGTAGAGGTAGATTTTCATGGAGAAGCTTTGCGGGATCAATCTGCATGTCCTTTAGCTAACTTGAATGAAAAATCCTGCAGAAAACTTGTTAGGATAATGGTTTTCATATTCCATCACTGCAAGACGTTACAGCTGATGATGCAGCAATCACTGTGCAATAAGCACGTTCAGAAACAAAATAACTTCAAATTACTTCATTGTTCCAATTGCTGATTTGCAAATGGAAAATACTCCCAGTACTATTATAAACAGCAGACTCTCTGGCAGACTGTGCAGAAGAGTTCTTCTCTGCCTCTTGCCAACTTTTCAGCCCTACAGGAAGAGAAATTGACTAATCCACTGTAAAGTGCACCGCAATTACCTGCGACAAGCACAAAACGTCACTTTATTTATTAGCGTTGTGGTTTAACCTCAGCCAGCAACTAAGAACCACTCAGCTGCTCACTCACTCCCCAACCCCTCCAGTGGGACGGGGAGAAAAATTGGAGAAAGGTAAAACCCATGGGTTGAGATAAGAACAGTTTAATAACTGAAATAAGTTAAATAATTATATAAGGAAAAGTCCTTGACTTAGGGTAGGGCTTGCTGAGTAACAACCAAACATTGTTCTCATTCTAAAGACAAAACACAGCACTGTACCAGCTACTAAGAAGAAAATTAACTCTATCCCAGCTGAAACCAGGACAATTGAACACTCTTTTATTAACTGTTGCATGTGGTACCTTGCAGAATAAGTCCATCTAAATGCAAACATGAACTGAATGAAATGCAAAAAAATGTCTGAAAGACATTTATCTTGTATTTTTTTAGAAATAGTTAACATTAAAAAAACCTCTAATATCTGGTGGCCATCAGTCCATATTGCTAGGTTCATTTCTTCACAGGCTTCTAAAATGGAAGGGGACTTCTTATTTTAGGAATTCTGCAGTTTGGAAGAAGTGGAAGATTTGAGTAATCTTGGTTGTGTTTTAATTTTTTAAATTTTTTTCAGTTTAATGGCAGGTTTATGTTACGTACAGTTAAAATGAAATCCTTGAATGTATTTACAGTTGAAGTCAACTGATTACAGCTGAATGATTTCAAGTTGGCGGTGGAATGCCCAGTAAAATCTGTCAGAAATTGGCCAATAGAACATGAACATGAACACAAGGAATTTTTCTATGACCTGCAATTAAACTTTTGGTTATCAGGCTTAATTCAGGTAGCCAGCAATCCGCAAGGCTGGGTTCGGAGGCTCCGATTCAGCAACAAGTATCTGTCCACCCCATGTGGCTCCAAAAAAGAAATACTCAGAAACCCAAATACTCTGACAGCTGAGGCTGTTAGCTAATGTTCTGAATAAAAATGTGTATATGATAAATGCTGTTACCCATCTCCTGCAGCTGCTCTGCTGACCCCACCCCAGTCCACCGGCCCCACACAGACTTCTCAGCAAAACTGCAGCAAATGAGGACAGCTGAGCCTCCCTGCCTCCGTGAAAGGCTTATTTCTGTGTGTGTTCAGCCACAGGCAGAGTAGCAGGAGATGTGCAAACTATGCTCAGTTATCAAGGAGATAAATGACCGAAGGAAAGGGCAAACACAAACAAGCAGAACTCACCAAGCAGAGGAACACGACGATGATTGGCAGCTCTCAAGAGAATGAAACACTGCAGCAAACCTCAGCTTAATAATATTAGTACTTTTTGCATGAGAATGTACTCCCACCTTCTTAAGGGCTTGTTCTTATTTTCTGTGTTTTACTACATTTATTAGGAACACAGAAAATTATTTATTAAACAGACTTTGAGGTCAGTGAAAAAGGAAAGCTTCATGGAGCTGCAGTATTTGGCAAGACAAGACCATTCTGTGTCAAAAACTCCACAAGTGCTAAGGCAGAATGACTTCTCCATCTCCAAACCTGGTCCTGGAGCCTGTGGAGAGTTAACTAACTCAGTTAAAAGCTCACCCAGCTGCTCCTTCACTCCTCCTCCCCTCCCTCCCCACCCCGCAGCAGGATGGGAGAAGAGAACAGGAAAGGCCAAAGTGAAAAAAACCTCATGGATTGAGACAAAAAGAGTTTAATGACTGTCAAAAAACTACCCCAAAACAACAACAACAAAACTAAACCAAAACCCCCAGCTGATGCCAAGGCAATTCCTGACCACCTCCCACTATCAGACTGATGCCAAGCCAGGCTGTGAGCAGTGGCTCCTTTGGAAAATTGGTGATGTCTACTTTTGTTAGGAGTGACTTGTTTTGAAGGTGTGGCAGAAGAGGGGTTTTTTTATGCTCCACTGATCTTTTTTCCTCTTTTTGTGAAAGGAACATTCATTTCTGAGAATTCTTTTTTTTTTTTTTTGCTGTTGTTGTAGAACAAGATTAATAGCCTTGCCTTTGGCTTTCTTATTTTAATTATACAGAAAAAATTGGGGGTTTCTTTATTGATTCACAAATTACAGAAACTGTAAATGTTTTTTTAATTTACTTGTAGAAGAAATTTTCTCTTTTTTTTGTTATTTATGCAAGACTTTGCATTAAAAACACAGCAGTGCTGACTGTTGAATTTGGAAAAAGAATCATGTTAAGGTTATTTCTTATGAGTAGAAAATTATTGGAGCACTAACTGTGAGGTCCAGTTGTAGGGTACACACTGGTTGAACCGTACCAACCACATTTGGATTAATACACATACCAACTTCTAGCTCCAAAATCAATTCAGACTCTAATAGTGCCCAATTGTCTAAAAGAATCAATTGCCAATATATGTGCTCACAACAAAATATACACATAATGCCAATTATATACTGACAATTAATTGCCCAGTAACTTGCAGGTTGAGAAGACCTTCAATTTCCTCTAGACAGTTTCAATTTCCTCCAAATAGTGCTCAGTGAGAATGCTTCCTCAAGGTTGTTTTGTTGCTATCCTGTAGGGGTTTTTTACTCAGACATTTTAAGTGCACAGCTAATGGGAACACTGAGATTTTCCCATGTTAATACATTTTGTCAGTGTTACTTTTCATGTCTTTATCTGAAAAAAAACCCCAAGTAAGAGAACAGATGACTGGTTTCTTCATGTCCAAACAGGAACAAGACAGTGTTCTGCTGTGTCAGAGTCATGCCAAAAAGTGAATGTTATTTCTAGGGTTGGGGAAAATCAAGGCAGCTATCTTGAAATGGAAGGTATGTCTTTTTCGAACCAGGTTCTGAGATTTCTTTTACTTCCTCGCCAATCTCATTTAAAGAAATGCAGCAGAAACGTGGCTCTCTGGTAAAGGCATTTTGCAACACTTTAAAAGTGCAAATTCCTGCTGGCACGTGATTCAGCAAAAGTCATGCTGAAGACATGAAGCCATTCTTGTCTGCTGAAGTTTTAAAGGTGTGCTTAGGAGCCAGCTGATTGCAGAGTTCTTCACAAAACCCATGTGTGCTTTGTGCTCCACCGCTTTGACGAATGGAGACCGTAATCAAATAAATGATGGGAGAGGCATTTTTTTGACTGCCTCCTTTCCTCTGTGACTGAGAAGAGAAGCTGACATCTGCCCACTCTCACCCCCAGCAGCTGGGAGGCAGTAGAAATGTCAAAAGGGTGATGGCTTCTGCTGACAACACTCCTACCTGTTGTGTGCTGTAATGACTCAACCCAGACTGCTGCAAGACAAGAACTGTGGAAAGCGAAAAAAAAGAACACACAGTTTTATACATTTGTTGCTTGTTTTTCATATCGTTATGTTTGAGTTGGAAATTTAGTAAATGGAGTTCATCCATACAAATTCTTCATGCTTTTTCTATCTCATTAACTCCATAGCCTGGGCAAATGACAAATGCTTGTAAAATTGCTGTATTTTAAGTGCAGGCTAGAGACTGGAAATGCATGGAACAGAATATGCAAGAAACTGTATTGTTCTTGTTCACTGTCATTAGTGGCCATGTAGTTTGATTCTTATGAGTTAATGACACATAATAACAAAGGTTATTTTCAAACCTTACTACAGATCTTTTGCTCAGCTCATTTCTGTGGGAGATAACCAGATTTATTGAGATAATGCAGCAGATGTTATTCAGGGAATGACTATCAAATGGAACCAATATCTGTAAAATAATCTATTTTTTAAATGCAAATCGCATTCTCTACAAGTTTTTCTTCACAGCACAGCCACTTTGGAAAACTCTGCGTTTCTATTGTGCAATTCCTTGACACTGCAAAGCATCAACTGAACTTCACTTGACTCCATCACCCTTCCAAAACCTCATTTTTTTCTGAATGTGTGTCTTGTTCTTTTACAAGTGCCACAGAAAATTCATTGAGGGCTCTTCTATTCATTTCAACTCTTCTTCTGTCCTACACCATTAATTCAAATGTATTTCAGGTCTGAACTCTCTAGGAAGAGACTTTTTGTGTTAATACCTTGCCTGGTCAGGAAGGGACTCCTTTCTGACTACACAGAAGTAACACAGCACCAACTGGTAGGATTTTTTCCTAAGTCTGTGTGCCAGCGCCAAGGTCAGGTGGGGCTAAAACCCGATAGAAGATGGACGACTTCTTTATTCAAACACAAGCATGCTAAAATCACACCTCGATTCCTCTACAAATCTGCTGAGGTCGGTGTTTCTCACACTGCTTTTAAGTCAGCGCTTGTGGGAGAGAGGCCTCCGTTCTTTGTCCATCATATCAACTACTGGAAATACAGATTATACTACTTTCATAGGTCAGTCCTTCTCGTACTGGGCTACTACAGTAGCTGAATACATTTTTCTTAATAAAAACAGGCATTCGATGCACAGGAATCTCCACCACAACACTTCAAGATAATTTAAAATGCATCTCCTCCTTTACCTTTTTCTCCACAAATATTTCTTGAAATTAACAGAGACTTTTGGGATTTTCTGAAGTCCAGTTGGCGAGAAGAAATACCTGAATACATCAGAGGATATCTTAAAAATGGCAAACCCATATTTTTGCCAGCATGGCTATTCATCATTGAAACATGGACTGGATATGCCTGAAGTGAAAGAAAATAGTAATAGAGTCAGTAACATATTGCAGCACGTTGCTATTGTCCTTGTCCCACAGATTTGAAGGCAATTCATTTCCTGTTGACCTTTTCAGTTTTAATGTCAAGGTTGGGAACACTTGAAAGTCACCCAATTTTACCTCTCACGCTGCGTGATGGCAGTGATCACTTGCCTTATGTGCTAAGAATCAACAACTATAAACGAAGTCTATCACAAGACAGCCATGAAATCCCTCCTTTCTTAGCCATGGTCATTTCTTCAGGCTGCTGCAGGTATTTGCAGTGCAAGGAGAGAACTTCGTAGCACCCTACCCAACACAGATGACAGCAGCTCTGAAGATTCAACAGAATAGCCTTAAATCTTTCAAGAATAGGGGTCAGTAAGTTGGCAGCCCCTGGAGAAGTTCATGCCTACACATCTCAGGTGCTATTGTATCCCTCCTAGACGTATGTGTCTGGCTGTGTCTACTGAGTTCACGTCAGCTTACAGGTATAGCAATTAATGCCTTCTGAAAGCAGTAGAGAAATGCCACCTCTTCAGAGAGGTTATTCTGTCTCACAAAACTGGTGCTTCAATGACAGCAAGAGCCTGGAAAAACCCCAGCCTTTAAGTTTTTCCCCTGCTGCCAAAGGACAGGGCAAGTGAATAAGCAAACATGGTTTATTTCTTTGATATTTGGGGGAAAAAAAAGAAATTCTACAGTACTAGTTCATTTTCTGTAAGTGAAATGTCGGGAGATCCTAAAAATAATCTCCTCTGCAAGCAAGGAAAAACTCAGTGGGTATAATTTTATTCAAGTGAATCAGATCTCTGTTAAAGCAAGAATGTATAGGTCGAAACATGGTGATGGACAACGAGCTGACCATGAATCAGGTGCCTCTCACTGGCAGCAGCGGCAAATCAGGCCTGGACAGGGATGGACCATCCCATTGTGCTCATCATGCTGAACCCACGTTCACAGAGTGGTTTGGGTTGGAAGGGACCTTAAAAGCCTTCTAGCTCCCACTCCCCTGCCATGGGCAGGGACACTGTCCACTAGAGCCTGTGGAAGAAACTCGGAGCGCTGTGTCCAGTTGTGATCCCTACAACTACAGAAAGAAGCAGAAAGACAGGAGAGGGACCAAAGGAAGGCCATGAAGATGATCAGACGGCTGGAGAACCTGTGAGGAAGCATGAAGGACTTAGGTCTTCTTTCCTTGAAGAAGAGAAGGCTTGGGCCTTACCACAGCCACTGAAATGAGCAGATCAAGTGGCACCACAGCAAAGTGCAGAGCACAGCGCGGGGAGCGACCTGATCTGGGGGTGGGCTGAACAGGATCAGGCAGTATGAGAGAGAGCAGCTGCTGGAATCACTCCCCACCTTCCCTGGCACGGGCCCAACATGCAAACCAGACACACAATTTGGGGGATTCCTCATCCACTCCCTACCTGTCTGAATGCAGTGACTTGAGGGATTGGGGCAATGGTGGTAAGTTCCTGCCTGGCCGTGGTGATTTGGACCCTGGCTGGACATCAGGTGCCCACCAAGCTGCTCTACCCACTCCTCCTTCCAGCTGGACAGAGGAGAGAAAATAAGATGGAAAACAACTCATAGGCTGAGATAAGGAGGTTTACTAAAACAGAAGTGAAAGGTTATGTGCTCTCAAGGAAAGAGAAATCCCAAAGATTTTATTCTCTATTTCCCATCAGCTAGCAAGGTCCGGCCTCTTCCTGGGAAGCAGGACTCCAGCACATGGAGCTGTTGCTCTGGAAGGTAAATGTTGTAAATAACACATCCTCCTCCCCAGTCCTCCTCCCCCCCCCCTTAGCTTTTATCTCTGAGCTGATGTCATATGGTCTGGAATATCCCTTTGGTCAGTTTGGGTCAGCTGTGTCCCCTCTCAGGATCTTGCCCACTCCCCTTCCCAGATGGCAGGGAATGCTGAGAGGCAGCACTGAGGCTGTGCCAGCCCTGCCCAGCAGGAGTCAAAATTGGTGTGTTATCTGCACCTTTCCAGCTCCCAGTGCAAAGCACAGCACCAAGGGCTGCTCTGGGAACATGAACTCCAGCTCAGCCAGACCCACTACACCAGTGGAGTAGAAGCATCTCCTCTGTGACCGGGTGTCTCTGACAGGATTATAAAGCAAAATTCTAAATACGGCATCTTTGTTTCTATAATGAGCAAGTGCAGGGCTTGTTTAGATACGCAGGTCAATTTATGGGTGCTAACAGTAGCTAGGAAGGAAACTCATGAATATGTGAAACATTGTTTCCCAAGCAAAATATGAACTCTGGACACAGGCAATTAAGCATTCCCTATGTTTTCTGGATAAATATGCAAATTTGACATTCAACTCGGACTTCTAAAAAAAATTTCACCCAAGTTAAAACACTAAGAACATAAGCAGTCCAAAGCTTAGGTCTTTTTCCTCTAACTTTAATTACTTGCCATAATTCCACTTAAGGGCAAGGCACTTTAGTAGGTTATCATTTTGCTCCTCCCAGCTGTTTCAAAAGTCAAGTGCAGTTTCCCCTGACAAATCACACAGTGGATGGAATTTTTAGATGGAGAATTTACAGCAGAATAGCATGCAGGGAATTCATTATGGCTGGGAGAAGGAAGTCACTGCAGGAAGGTGTCAGTATTGTTTGCATAATAGGTTTGCCTGTTGCAAACCAAGGGTAACTACTGAGCTTCCTTAATAAACTACATGCATTTTTCAGTAGCTAAAGAGAAGAACTTAGAAGGTTCTGGAAGAAAGAGGACCAAGAGGCTGATCATATGAAGTAGGAAAAAAAAAATGTTATGGAATAAGCTGTTAAAATGTGTTTACCAACACAGATACACATTGCTGTCAAATGCAGATTTACAGGATAAAGGACTCTAACGACCTATAACGAAGGGCCTCGAGGCTTTTGGGAAGGGAGAGTTTGATGTGCCACTCCCCCCTCCCATGATGCTGCTGCAGACAGGGTCCCAATCTGGATTTAGCATTTTTGTGGTGATGTAAGTTTCTGCCTTGTTCAAGTGCAGTTTGTTCCACTCTTTGTGACCTCAGTATTCTGCCCTAACATGAGATTTTATAATATCATATTTTAAGGTCATAGATTATTAACACCATTGAAAAAAAGGCATCATAGTCCTCTACAACCCTTTAACTCTGCTTCAGAATGATTTCAAGGGCTCAAATCAAACTGTGGTGGCAATTAGGTCTTGGAGTTGACCACACGGAAAGACCTGTGCTGTAATTCCAAAGTAACTTTTCTAACCTTTAGGCAATGGACACAATTTTTTCTGAGCAGCCTGTTCTAGCAGAATGTGTCCCCACCTGTGGCAAGGGGCTGGAATTAGATCCTTTTTAAGGTCCCTTCCCAACCGAACTACTCCATAATTCTATGATTCCATGAAGTGAATAATATCAGAATATTCTTATTAAATTTAAAGTGGAAAAGAACCAGAAGAGTTGATACTAGCTGAGGAAACCAAGTTGTCCTGCTCTGTAGGCGAAAGAAGGAGGGAAAGGGAGTGCAGTGAAATAAAGACCAGACTACATCCACTGTACCTTTGGATGCTGTGAAATAAAAACTCCACCTTATTGTGAAGTGTCTGAGCCAAAAACTAATGAAGTCAATCTCTTTCATTGGAGGGTGAAGTTGGTCAGACTCCAAATCCTGCTTGGCTGATTTAAGCTACCTTTGATGTGAAGGAGCTGCAAAGAAAGTTCGGCCTAGGACATCGCCAGAGAGAAGAAGAAACCTGAGGGGAAGAGCAGAAAGGCATTGGCATATCAGCAAATCTCTTTTTATACCTTTTTTGTGTGTCTCTCTCACACTCATGTAATAGAAAGGTCCGATGGATGCTGCAGTACCAAACACTGCCATGGAGGTGCTGCTGCCAATGTGCACCCTGGCATCGTTGGTCTGTCCCAGCCACACACCACATCTGTCCTTTGTTTTCTCTGAGCTTTTATCAGACTCAGAAAATGTACAGTACCCTTATTGAATGTCTTGAATCCCAAGTCTGTTTGACAGTCATTGCAGGCTTGATGCGCAGCAGTCTTTGTTAAGAAACACTATCTTTACATAAACAGGCTGACCTTTTTAACTGAGGTTTTGTCAGGAGGAGCTGAAGGGGAGGAGATAAGGGAAGAGAAGGGGGCAGAGGAGTCTTTGCCACCTGTTGCTCTAAGAGAAATCATATCCTGAGGCAAAGAGACCTTAAAGAATCATATATATCTCTACATATTTAACAGCGTCCACACTTGAAATGTACACCACATTTTTTTCTTCACAAACTGTGTCATCCTTCCTTCACTCCTTTTCTTATGTGCTCGCTAAAGAAAAAGTCAGTAAAGCCCCAAGCAGGGTAAATCATTGCTAAAATCAGCTCACTCCACAATTCTTTAGCATTAAAATGACTAAATGTGCTGAAAGGAACAATCCAATGCGATGCCAGAGGAATCACGGGTTTCTGTGGCTTCTGACTTTTTCCCAGCAGATTCTGGAAATGTAAAACTGCCAGACTGGCAAACAGACATGAATGCTTCACACTGCTGCTTACAGAGATAAGTGAATGAAGACAAAAAGCTTCCTAATCAAAACCCAGAAATTACCATCTCTTTTAAAGACCACACAGAGCACAGCAGAGAAGTACCGGTGTAATGCCAGTGATCACTCCATGTTGCCTAACGCATGTATCACATATTCTGTGTGGTTACTGTGCTTATCGATCCTGGTGAGCGTGAGGAGAACACAGCCATGCTACATCGCAGGGATGCCAAAGCTGTTCCCTGACGCGGACTGGCTTCCAGCTCGCTCGCGCTGAGCTCTCAGCCCAACTGCACCCAGGGAAAAGCATTTTTATTAGCCACGAACGCGTGCCTGCTTAGAGCACGGGTGTAGGAGAGGGACCAGGAGAGGGGGGGGAGCATACATCAAGCTCCAGAAATGCTGGAGCTGCCTCCCTCTCCCCCACACACCTTCAAATTCCGCACACATTCCGGAGCCACCGTGCGAGGGAAAAGGGTGATTTTGCCACGGAGCCAGGTCGTTATTTCCATACCAAGAGCCTGGGAGCATCGAGAGGCGGGGGAAATGGAGGGGGGATGCTCCGCTTACCCGGGGCAGGAGAGGGACACGGGTGATGAGCAGGGACATTTGCGCCCATCGTCTCTCCCCTCTCCCCCGCAGACGCTCCTCGCCGCGGTGTCGCGTCCCCGCGCAGCTCCCACCAGCCGGTTCCCCGCTCAAGGATCTCTGCAGCCCTTCCGTGCCGGGCTCGGAGGGAGAGGGAGGATGCCGGGGACCGGCGGGGAGCAGGGCTGCAGAACATATAAAATAAAAATATGTGAAACAAAGGGCTGGCCGAGGGTGGGGGCCGGCCAGGAGGCCGGTACGTCCTTACCCGGTCCGTATCGCCGCCGTGGCTCGCTGGATTGCGGCTGCAGGAGGAGGAGGAGGCGGAGGAAGAGAGGCTGGTGCCGCGCCACCCGCAGCCCAGGGGCGTGTTGCCCCCTCGCCGAGCCCTGTCCCCGCCGTGCCCCGGCCCCGGGGGCTGCCCCCGGCCCTGTCGCTCCCTCCCCCGCAGTCTCGGCTCCCTGCGCCCCCTCCGCCGCTTGCCCCCGCCCCGAGGGAGGTCGCGGAGCCTGGCAAAGCCCCGGCCATCATCACCCCCTGTCCCCCGGCCGCGGCTACCAGGATGAGCCCCCTGCGCTCTCTGGCCCTCCCGGCTCGCTCCGGCCTCCCGCTGCTCGGTGCGGTCTTATCTGTGTTCCACCTGCCTGGGCAAAGCCCCTCTCCTCCTGCCTGCGGCTGAGATCCCGTAATTTGTTATTCTTTCCTCGAGAATCGCTTCCATCACCACCAAAAAAACCCACATCTACCCCAGCAAATCCCATCCCTCTTCGCAACTCCTCTCGCTATTCGGGTTTGCTTCCCTCTCTCCTCCTCCTTCTCCCCTCCCTCTTTCCCCCCTTTTGGGTTTGGAGCCTCTCTCTGCCCTGCACACACACACAGACGGGCACGCACGGTGTAAATGGGTTGTCACACACACAGAACCGCTGCTGGTTCCCAAAGTTCCCCCACCCTGATCAGCCTTCCTCTAGCTTGAAGCCGCAGACCATGGACTATATGCTTGGAACCGGGATGCGTTTTATTCACAGCCGCTTCTCCTCCTGCAATTTCACCCGGTGAGTAGGTTTGATTTCGCGTTCAGGTGGCGTGTTTCCAACAGGAAGGACACTAAAAACAACAGGGAAAAATAAAAGAGAAAAGAAAAAAAAATTTAAAAAAGTATTGCTTCCCCTTTCTCCTGAACGGGCTGTCTCCACTTTCTAAACTCGAAGGAATTAGGAAACACCAGTTCTCTGCCCGCATTCATTCCCAGTCACCGCGCTCGGCGCTGATTGCAGCGCGCACCGCAGCATCGCTTCCAGAGCCTTCACCGTTCCACTGCTTATTCATCACATTTTATTCATGTTTCCATCAGGCATGGTACCTGCTCCGTTCCCTGGTTTAACCCTGGCAGATGAAGGCGCTGGCGCGGGCACTGGAAGGGCTCAGTGATTCTGAAAAGGGGGAAAGGACAGGATTGCTGCTGGCTGAGGGAGCCGTGAGCGTGCCTGAGGAATGTCTGGGAACCTGCGGGGGGAGATCAGGTGGAAAAGTTCATTGCATTTCCTCATCCCCTGAAGAACTTGGACAGGATTGGGGGTGGGGAAGGATTCTCCAGAAGGGAGAGGAAAGGATTTCCAGACCTAATGTCCCGCCGCACGTGCCGGGAGGTGGCGGTGGCCAGGCGGCACGGGTGGGGGCGGCCGGGGGTGCGGGGGAGCAGCGGGGTCGGCTGCCGGGGCTTCTGTCCTGCTGCTGCCGGGGCTTCCATCCAGCCGCTGCTGCCGCTCGCCCCGCTCCCCTTCCTCATTCCTCAATCCCATGGCACCTGATTTTATTTACTAGTACTTTCGGGCATACCTGTATTTGTGGCTGGCAAAAAACCGGCTCCTGAGGAGCGCAGGATAGGAGCAAGGCGTCTTCCTCACGGAACGTACGCCCACCTGTACATGCACCTGATGCAGGGGTAGATGGTAGAGGTAAGTCCCTTGCAGGGGCTTCTTTGAAAGAAAAAGAGGGAAGAACCAAGGGAAATAAAGACTTTATGTTTAAAAAAAGGACAAGCGCCTTCAGGGTGCTGTTTGTGGTTGATACTTCCAGGGTTTCAGTGTCTCTAATTAGCGGCAGAGATCCACCCACGGTCAATAGCAGAAGGTAGGGAGGAAACAGGTTGTCTCTCGTGGGGAGGTATTGACTGGGCTCCGTGTAACTCTGGCGTTTGGGTGCAGGATAAGTGTGTGTGTGACTGTGTGTGCGGTCATGTCTCCAGAGCAGTACATGCAGACATCACAAGCAAGGTGCTGAAGGCTTGCAAGCAGGTAGGGATGCCAGTGAGAAATAACAAGATCCGAATTTATTGCCTGGTGGCAAGCAGAAGAGGGGAAAGACCAATTCAATGCCAGAGTGTGCTCCCCCCCACTTCTTCCCTCCACCCTCCCCCTCCTCGCCCTATTGCTCCCTCCCGGCCGCCTACTTGCTGGTTGATGTCTGGAAAGGAGTAGAGAAAAGGCCCTTCAAGCGCGGGATCCAAAATCCACCCTTCCTCCGGCTCCTCTCTTCTCCCACCAGCTCGAAGCCCCCATGCCCACTCATCTCCTTCCAGCTAAGCGTCCTTCTCCCGGAGCCTCTACTCCAGCAGGTTTTCCCATTCCCGCTGACTTGCCCCTCTGCCCCCGCCTCCTCCTGCCCCGGCCCTTTCCATGACACTGAGGTGATTAACCAAATCCCAGACATTTCTCCTGAATTACCCGCCTCTGGCGCTGCTGCTGCCGGGATCCCCCCGCACCAGGCTGCTCAGGAAAGTTTCCTCGCAATCATACCCCCTTCCATCCCTAGGTAGGGAGTGCGTTTCAAAACCCCTACCTGTTTTTTAATCTTTTTTCCCCCCTTAAACCTTCAGGAAAGAAAAAAAAACCAAAACCCAAAACAAACCAGCAACTCCTGAGGGATTTATGTTGTAGTGGGAACAGCTCAGCCAGTGAGCATTGCCTTGCCGTGCTGCTTAAATGCTACCGCTCTGCAGAAGATATTTATGTGCCCATCAGCAGAATATTTCCCTGGTTTAAGAGCACTCGATATTCCCTCTGCTGACGGGGACGGGAGATGGTAGGACTCAGGATGAGGGCAGCGGAGCTGTTTAGCTCACAGGCACTGTGACGGATGGCAGTAAAACGGTGTCTGGGCAGTAAAAGTGACACAGGTTGGACCGGGTGGCATTTCCATACCCAGCGGAAGGCGAGGGGACAGGCATGAAACCCTTGCATACAACACCAAATAAATCAATGCAAGTAACGCGGGCTTAATGGGCGATTGCAACAAGCGAGTCAGGCATGGCAAATAGAGAAGATTCCCATCACCCTTGATTTCCAGCATTCCGCACTCCCAGCCCAGGGATACCTTCTGCTCACATGGGGGCTGGATGACTCAGAAATAACCAGAGGAATACCGGGCAGCAGCCGGGAGGTTTTTGCTTTGCCGTAGTTGGTTCTCTTGCTTTTTGTACAATAGATTGGCGGTGTGGAAATACCTCCCGAGCCCCGCGGCCCATTCCTGAGAGTATGCTCCCAAACATCTGTCTTCCCTGTATTTAAGACGTCCAGGCTCCCTGCTTGCCCGTGTCTGGCTTCACCGCCAAGGTTTACCTCCATCTCCCCCGAAGCCGTGTGGCTTTGGGACTCCCTTTTGGCCGGGAGTTAATTTCTTAATTTCCCGTACTGGCGGTGGCAGACGGACGTCCAGGGAGGTGGCTCTGGCACAGGGAACACCTTTAGGGATGCGTGTCAGCGTCCAGCCTGCCTCCTCAGCCGCCCGGGCTTCATCCGCCCCGCTCCTCCGAGCCGCGCGTGTCCCCGGGGCAGGTCCCGGGGACAGGGGCGGGAGGGGCCGGTGACAAGGAGGAGGTCGGGGGGACACGCCGCCGTCCCCAGCAGCAGGAGGGACTGCTCCGGCTCCGGGCGGAGCGAGCACCGGCAGCCGGGCGGCAGCGCCGGTCCCGGCTGCGGGACCCCCCTGCTCTGCCCCCGCCGCCCTCCTCCAGCCTCTCCCCATCCTCGGCAACCGAGGGCGGCTCGTTTAGTGGGGGAAGGAGAAAACGCCCCCCGCCCCTACCCCGGCCCCCAGGGAGCGGTGCGTGCCCCGCAGCCGGCAGTCCGTGCGGGCTCGGCGGGGCTGCCCGCAGAGGGAGGAGAGGCTTCACCGCAAAGAGTTAACGCAGGGCTGCAGGGTGCTCCAGGCAGGAGTCCTGTGTGCGCCTCTGAGATGCACCAGCCAATCCTAGAGACAGCAGCGTGAACTAGATGTAGCATGCTGGAAGGAGGGAGGTGAAGAAAATAGGGTGTAAACTGTCACCGTACATCGCGAGGCAGACCTGCTTTTTTGGGCTACGATTTCTGTGCTACTTAGAGACCACCATGCATTTGAAAAGGTAAGGGCTTTGTTACCAGCAGTCTGTGTTGTGATTCACTGCCGGATTCAAGTGCATTTTCTGTGCAGATTTAATTTAGTGCTAGATTGTGTAGCGCAGAGTGGGACAAAAGTGGAATGTGGCATGATTTACTGTTCGGGAGTCGTTTTGAAAGACTACGTCAGCTTTGAGTTGTAATGATTTCATGTAGAGATTAAGCTGGTGAATGCATGTGGAGTAAAGTGAATTCATGACTGGCAGAAAAATGCAATGTGTGTGATAAGAGAAGGATGTTCTATTGTAGCACCGAAATCAGTTAGGGATCCATATGAAAGTAGACTAGTGCGAGATAGACCTGATTTTGAAAAAATATAGAGAGTAATTCAGAGGCATGTATCCGAAAAGCAAGTCTGACAGAAAAAAACCAAAATAACTTATTTCCTAGGAAAAAACCCCATGTCTAACTTTATTTAAATACAACATCACAAAAGAATGCTATAAAAAGAAATGAAGTCAGAACCTTACAGAGTCTGTATGTTCAGAGATGAGTGACTCTGACACATTAAGTGTACAGAGATAAAGCTGGAGTGGCCCTGCTCACATTTACAAGATATAAGAAATAACTTCAGAGGAGCAATCCGTTTAGATATCAGACTTTACAGAGTGCTGTCATTGCTCAACTCCATCCCTGCAAGGAGTTACTCATTTTAAATAGGTGCTCCATCAGCTTTACCGTAAGACCAGCTTTGGAAGCAGAAACATTTGACTGGATCCCTTCCTCTCTGTGTCTGAGCATAGCAACAGACCCTCGGTCTCAGATGCTGTTGCAGTGCTAATCAGCAGAGTTCCATCTAGAAACTACCTACAAATTCTTGCCTATAACCATTTTTCTCTCTGAGACTTGTACATGATTCAAGCAGGGGAGGAATAAAAAAAAGATCTGTGATATTTTCTGTAAGCTGATCCACCTCCAGTGAGAGCAAACCTCCCCAACAGACGCTGAGTTCACCAGAGTCGTGTTTGGGGTGCTTGTTCACGAAATGCTGAAACCCTGTGAGTGAAAACGTTAACTAAGAAACATGAAAACAAGCAGCTGAATGTTTTTACAGAGCTCAGTGCAGAAGGCGGCATTTGAACAACAAGCCAACAAAACAACTTGAGAATCTTCAAGTGATGTAATCATCCCCTCTTATCCTTTCCTATTTTTTTCTACTACTCTCTGAATGCCTTCGTGAAGAATTAATTACAGGAGTCAATTCATTGTTTACACCAATGTGTCCAAAAATTTACTTTTTAGTCACATAGATTGCAGTGAATTTTCACTCCTCTCAGTCCCAAACAATGATTTATGGGACTAAAATACTTTTACTTCATTTGTATTAATTCAAAATTGAGCAATCATATCTGATTGCGATCAGTCTAAGTCATTTCTTGCTTGAGATACAACACCCACTGAAAACAAAAGGAAGGTCTTTTTATCAGCAACCTCGCTTCTTCATCAGTTTTTGAAAATCTAAATGGAAAATTGGATGATCAAATTACTTACCTAAGTTTTCCTTGGAAGAAAAAGAGTGGTGGGAAGTATTAGGTGATAGTTTCTGGAAACGTTATTTTCTAGCTCTCAGGCATACCCAGTGCAGCCCTTTCTTGATTCTCCCAAAGCTTCACCTCTCCTCAGAACCAGAAGAAGACATTTTTTTACTCCACTGAAACACTCGTAAACTCATATGGGAGCAAAATCACCAGAAATACACTTTGACAAACAGAGCCCAAGTGCTCTTTGAGAGAGGTTGCACTGAAAGCACTGTCCTGTTAGAGCTGCAGGTAGTGGATTACAGCCAGTCATGTCATGGGGAAGTTATCTAACTTCTTCTTGATCTCATCCTATACCATCATAAGAGAACGTTTTTTAAAAACAAATTTGCAACCACATTCTCTTCATAGCATTGTTTTCCTTTTACTCAATGTATCTATGTTCAGGGAGGGCCTGATCTTGGACAATTGAAGGAGATCAGAACATCCCTATTAATTTCAACAGAAGTGAAATCAGTTTCCAAAACAGTATTTTGGAACCAAACTGAACTTCAGATTTGGAAGGAAAAAAGTGAGAAACATGAAATTCCATGCTGCACATTGACCAGTGGGAGGCTTTACAAACCTTGAGTCAAGTAGCATTAAAATACTAAAGAACTGATGAATTTGTAACCTGATCTTACATTGGTCTAGGCCTCAGTACTTTTTCATCATTGATAAATCAACATTTTTCTGTATGACGTTGAGGAACATTGAGAGTTCCCCACTGAGCTGCAGGTAATCAGCACCTTGTGACTCAGGTCATCACCCTGCTGAAAACTGCAATGTGAATTATTTGGTCTTCTAGCCCTGAAGTTAATAATTTATACGTACCACAGTTTGTGCACATTCACAAATATAGTTTATATATACATATGCATCCGTAGATATAAATATGCATGATGTGCACTACACATCTCTCCACACCCACGAGTCTGTATAATCACTTTTTTGCCCTGGCTCACACCGTGGGAATGATTATTTAGCCCAGTCTATTTCCCATCTCCCGCTGAAAGTCTTCACCTGCTCTGTGTGCCACAAAATAACGCGCTGAGGAGAGGGAAGAAGGACACTGCCACACCAGAGCTTTTCAACTTTAACTAATGAGCCTCTCACAAAGGCCACAGATTTTGTTCCACCTTCGGAAGAAGATTGACCAAGCGATATATTTTGTTAGCTAAATTAAGACTATTAAACTGCAGTGGTTTCTCTCATAATGAGGTGAGATCATAAGACTCGTGTGTCAGACACCTTTATTGTAAGTTACGTTAATGGGGAAAAATTCTGCTCATTTGCAGTAACACCTTCACTGCCACATCCACCAGCACTTGATTAATGAGAAAAGTGGTTTGTAAGGCATTTATTATACATTGGCAAGTAAAGGATGTAGATCTGGGGAATCAGAGCACTGCTCTATACCCTTAATCCCATATTATTCATGACTACTGAGAATTCTGTAGAGCTAATTTAGCTCTTTCAGTTCTTATAAATCTACTGGAAATAACAAAAACACCTGGTTAACTGAACATGGATGACCACTCTGAAGTCAAATGGGATTATTAAAATCCATTATAAATATTACTTCTTAATATTTCCTATTTTTTCTTTCCTTTATTTGAGATCTGTTTCTAAGGAGGCTTACCATAGCTGGTGAAAAACACTGCTAAATGCTGAAAAATGGGATCATGGATGGAGGTGGCAGCCCAAGTGTATATTTTTATTTCACTGTTTTTCACCCAAAACATTATTGATCCCTATTCATTAACAATTTGGTGGACAGAGAGAACACATTTACGTTACAACAATTTTAATATTGAGTAATTCTGTATGGCTTGTGCTTAACATACTCCCCTAAAGGTTCAAATTGCTGTATCTTAGGGCATAGATGATTCCCACCTCTTCTTCTCCAGAACGTGTAGCTGCTCAGCATTTCGTGGATTAATCCCCTTATTCCATTAGGTCTGTACCAACATTCCGAAGGAAGATGCTTGTTTAGGTAAAGCAGCAGTGTTTATGCAGGTCGAGACTCGTCCTGCTGCCAGCCTCTGGAGACTGTGGATTTATTTCACATAGAGCCATTAGTTGGTGATGATCTTTTTAAGTCGCTGCTCCTGTGGGATGTGAATCTGACTCATTGGCTTAAAAAGTAAAAGCTTTAGTAACTGCCTAAGTACCCTTTAAGCTCTCTGTTAGCTTGAGTTTATTAGATTGATTCACATTATGGTAGTGGCTTTTTTTTTTGAGAAGTATTCTTGTTTATAAACCAGCTTAACTTCTTCATATTGGCTTGTCTTGGCCGGGCAAAGTCTAGAACATTTTCTCCCTTTTTCTGGAAAAAAAAAGAGCTTATAGTGAAGAAAACTGATGATCCTCACACTCAGAGAGCCTGCAGTGATCTGTAGCTCCTCATAAACAGACGTGTGTCTCTCATTCAGCCCTGTAAAGGCATTACTGAAAGTTTAAAGCTCCTCAACATCAGCTTAACAAATTTCTAAATAAGAACGTGTTTTTCTGTGAGCTACAGCAAGAAACAGTGATAATTTTGTACCAAGGTGGTTTTAGACTGGCTCATATCTAAATTAAAACAGTAGAGAGATTGCAATTCCTGATGCAAGCTCAGACTTTCACTCCTTGTAGCATGATGTCCATAAGAAAGACATCTTCTAGCAGACAGACTTTTTTTTCCTCTCTAATTTTGCAGTTTCTTCTAATCTTGTCGAAAATCAAGTCTTGCAAGGCAGCTCTGGTGTTAGATTTATGTGAGATAGCAGGCTGCCCAGTACACATAACATAATTATTACTTGTACAATCGAGCTTTATCCATCCTGAGCTGCAATTAGGCCCAGACTGGCTTGTTGGAGCTTGAATCTTTGCTCAGTCAGCCATAAAGTCCCTACTCTCACTATAAAAAATTAATAGCTGTAACATGAACATTTAAGAGGATCTGGCTACTGCTCGTGCAGTGGCTACAGGCTCGGAGTGCTGCGGCAAAGGGACGGTGGAAAAAATCCTGCCACAGTTTTGAGCAGGATCAGCTGTAGAATTATGGTCTCTTGAAGCTTCTATGAGTCCTGCCTTGGGAGCTGGCACAACAGGTGGTGTAAGTTTGTTGTTTTCTCCTGCTAGAGTAAGTAGGTTGAAGATGAGAAACCTGAAAGGAGTTTTAACCATCCATTTATATCAGCTGAAAACCATCTACGCCGTCTGTGAAATCAGCTGTAAAATATGCTATGAGATTCGGAGCAATTTTCTCTGAAAGACATAACAGAAGGGCAAAATAAAAGCATTACCATTCTATTAGATTTCATTGTTAAGGAATAAAGTACAGAAAAGAATCCATTCTTCTTGCAATGCATCCAGAAAAGTGAGTTGAAAGAAAAAGTTCATGCCATTGGATCTTTATGGATGTTGTTCTTAACTACTGGTCCAAGCTGTAGCCACTAATTTCCATGTGGAAAATAAAATCAAGAAGAGTGTAAATCCTCCATCAGATACAGCCTTAGCTATAGTTAAAGGGCTATGTCCCATGCCTGAGTCAGAGCCTCCAAACCGAGAAATTCATTCTTAGAAATAAAAAAATCCCCAACCACATTATTTGTGGATTAGGTCAGGAATTATCTGAGGGGATAGAAGTACACGAAACTAGGCTGGGTTTTGTAAATGTGTCCCCATGGCAATCAGTACAGTTCATTGCTATTTTGGCCCTCTTCTTAAGTCCAGAGAACAGCTATCCACCGTCATTTTTTCCCCTTCATTATTGTGCAAACAATATTAGCACTCCAACAGCTTCAAAGAAACTCCTATTTTTGCCTGAGACTGACAATTCCTTTCCTCTCCATCCTTTTTCTGAGCATTTGTTGCAAAATCTCCAGGAACAGAAATTTTAAGCCGCAACAAAAATAGTCAGCCACTCTGTTCGTGGAATAACCAGCTTCCTTTTTATTTTATAACATTTTTGCCATCCAATAATTTGAAAGCATTCTATAAGCATTGACTGTTCAGGCTTCACAATAGAAACTGTCATTACAGAAGGTTAAGGGACTTGGCAAGGCTTGTACAGTAAAATCAAAGTTGTACTTTAAGGTAACTCAGCTCCAAGTACTCTCCTTCCTCTTTGTAACCTGAATCTTCTTCAGATCAACAATCTGTTGGCGAGCAAAGTTTCCTCCCACGCCATCCCATTTTAGCCCTTCTGCACTAATCAGTTATATTTGGATTTGTCCTCGGGCTCAAAAGCCTCTAGAACCAAAGCTTTGGTGTGCAGTGTGTAAATAGCTGCTTCCTCCTGTTCTGGATGGCAGCAGCTGTAAGAGCCCTGGGTTTAAAAACCACTAGAAGCACGAATTAAAAGAGG
Source organism: Falcunculus frontatus (assembly GCA_013398115.1). Classification (NCBI taxonomy): domain Eukaryota; kingdom Metazoa; phylum Chordata; class Aves; order Passeriformes; genus Falcunculus; species Falcunculus frontatus. The sequence goes on from VZRV01002978.1 coordinate 219,417, forward strand.
AAAGGGCTGTTTGTTACTCCAGAATGGTTTACTGGGTACAGCTAATTTGCATGTGCCTTAGCCTCTTTGTATCCTGCTGATATTTAGCTGTCAAATTGGGTCAGAAAACTCGTCTGGGGACTAGGGGTTATGAGTGAAAAGGAGATATACTGATGGAACTAGTGTGTCATGATCGTTCAAAGATCATTTATTGCTTAATTTTAGGGCGTAGTCTTTACAAATCCTGAAAACCAACTCGATTGCCATTAAAACACACCCAACGAGATTATCAGAGAAGAGAATGCTGGATGATTAGAAATTAAGCATTCAGTTTAAAAAAAAAAATCCAGTAAGCTGGACTGGAGGCTTTTAAATATGTGTCTCCTGTTGGGATTGTCTTCAAACTTGAACGCTCCAGAATGAAAAAATTGTGTGTCACAGCAATGCATGTCAGTCTGTGCCTGAGGAAATGCTGGACCAGAACCTCTCCCAAAACTGTTATTTTTCTGGAGAGCCACTCCCCAAACTTATTCCGAGAGAGCTTGTTCTGTTTCCCTTTTAACACTTCTCATACCATCAGATGGTTTAGCTGAAAATTTTTGGACACCTTGGGAGAATGTTTAAGCGTGACTTGTGTAATGGAAGAGTGGCTTAAGACTGAAATGTCACGCAAGGTTTTCACGCAAAGAGCTTTAGTCCATGTGCACCTGTGGACTTGCAAAGGTGGAGGTTTCATCCCCTATGGACTTTTGTGATTGGAAAAGTGCAGTCATCCAGCCTGGAGCAGGCTTCAAGCTCTCAGAGCAACAGGCTTTCTGTGTCTTTTTGACATCCTGGGTGTTGGTCAGTTGAAACCCAGGGCTCAGCCAGGGTCCTGCTCATCCATTCCAGAAATCAGCTTCATTTGAGCTCCTTGTGTGACTGACACCTGTTGTTCACCAAGAATTTTGATGCTGGCCCCCATTTAAAGACGAGGAACTGAGACACAATGAGGACTTGGGTGGATTTTACAAGGTTGTGTAGTGAAAGGAAAAGGGGGAATGGCTTTAAACTGAAGGAGAGTCAATTCAGAGATTTAGATTGAACATCGAGAAGAAATTCCTCCCTGTGAGGGTGGGGAGGCCCTGGCACAGGGAGCCCAGAGAAGCTGTGGCTGCCCCTGGAGCCCTGGCAGTGTCCAGGGCCAGGTTGGATGGGGCTTGGGGCAACCTGGGCTAGTGGAAGGTGTCCGTGCCCATGGCAGGGGGTGGCACTGGGTGATCTTTAAGGTCCCTTCCAACCCAAATCATTCTATAGCTCAATGACTTCTCCCTTTCAGTTATTCACCTGCACAGTCCCACCAGCAGCACACAAGCTGGGACTGGAGGTCCTGGAGCTCCTGGTCAGCCCCCAGAGGTGGGGGGAGGACCCAGATAAGGCTGGTCAAGGCTATCAAGGCCTTTTTGTGCTCTCAGAGCCTTGACAGGTAATATCTTCCCCCCAGTGGGCTCCTTGCAGAAGCAGATTCACTCATTAAGGCAGAAAGACTGCAATGCCAATTTGGGGATGCTGCTTTACATCATCAGCTAAAACACATAAGGATCCGTTTGCACAGGAGAATGAACTTGGATTAACAGATCTAAAAAGTGCCTGAGGGAATTTATACATCATGATTTGGGCAGCAAAGGAAAAAAAAATAGGTCTTTTACAGATACCAGGCATTGAAACAATTACCTTGGTACACCTGGCAGCCAGCACATACTTCACAGGCTGAGGAGGATGGCACTTGCTGCACTGGGGAGCAGCAGAAAGCACATGGGGACATCAAGTGAAGGCTCACAGGCACTTGCAGGAGTGGAATTCTGCAGGGACAGAACAAATACCAAGGCACTTTCTGTGGGCAAGGGCTGTAACACTCAGCAGCCAGCCCTCACATTCCAGACAGACCTGATGATGGCTGCAGAGGTCGGGCTGACACATATTCTCTCTTTCTGTGGATGCATTTTATGTTTTCTCCTCCTCTCTGAAGACAGGGATGAGGAAAAAATAGCAGGATTGTTTGAAAAAAACATTAAAAATCAGACATCTTATTTGTTCTTTACTTCAGCTGTTGAGGACATAGTTACAGGGATCTTGTCCTTGTCTTCGAGAGGGGAGAAGAAACCTGAAATCTGGAAGTGGATGAAGCCCTATTTGAATAAAGGAAAGATGCTGATTTAGGGTTCAGGTAGTCAAAACTGCTACCAGGACCTGATACGAAGACCCCACTTATTCTTAAGCCTGGAATGTAAAGCTCTCCTAAGCTTGTTAGACATAGAATTAATTTCTCCTTTCAGACTTTTTTTTGGATTATTGTAGCTCAGAATGAATACCAGAGAACAAGCTGATTCAATCCCCTCCATAAAATCCTGTTGACAAATATGGCTTTTCTATCCAGGAGCCTTCTAATTTTTCCACAGTGTCACATGCTGTCCCCTGCAGCTCACGTGTGTCAGATCTGATGGCAGGGAACGCTCACCATCCTTCACCCTGGTCCTTCTGAGCAACTTGAGCCAGCTGGCACTGGAGTGAGCTGAGCTTTAAGATCCCTTCCGACCCAAACCGTTGTGACTCCGTGATTCAGTGATTCCAGTGCCCCAAACACCTGTTCTGTTTCTTTCTTCTTCCAAGGGTACCTGTTGGGTCTCTTGCTCCTGCACCAGGCATCGGGTGGGACTTCAAACTGAGGAGACCTCCTCTCTGTCCAACAGCTGACTATGACCACAGGACAGAGCAGCCCACCTCAGTTCACAGGTCATTTTGCTGTCCTTCAGGAAGTTCAGCTTGGGAGATGTTTTTGCCGTGGATTTGAGTATCTTCCTCTGAAGAACAGAACCTATATGGTGGTTAAGCCCAGAGCAGAGCACGACTGAGATATTTTTTGCTCTCTGCTCTACCCTCCTCCTCTGTAGCTGATACTGATGGCAGCGCTTTCTGCTCTTTTCTTCCACAGCACATCATCAGCTTTGTGGCTGTTTCATTTACGTTGGGCTGTGTGAGAATTCCACGGGCAGGTGCCTCCTCGGGTCTCGTTCATTTAAAATCGTTAGCATGAGAAAAATTGCTTCTTGAAAAAAGAATAAGAAGCACTGCTGATAACGCAGTAGGTCCTGTGGTGCCCTGCAAAGGTGGGCAATGTGATCATCACACTTCAGATGGGGGAGTGAAAGCAGAGACACATGAAGTGATAAACCCAGGGACTTGTAGCAGATAAGAGCAATCTCTGAGACACAGACTATTGCTTTATTCTTTATGCAAAATGTCTTTCCATTTTCCAGTGTCAAAATACCTTCAAAAAAAATGGTCTGGACTTATCTTGCCTTCTCTGAGCTTCACTGTTTCCCATCCAGCTGCTGTGAATAAAATGTTGCGTCTTGCCATTGATCCAAAGTTGTAGCATTCCTGAGAATTTTGTGTAATAGCTAGAAAACAAAGAGTTTGCTCCATTCCTGTTTTCCATGATGTGCAATCCAAAAGAAATATGAAGAGTGCTCTGCTACACCATGTATTGCACTTGATCAAAAGTAGTAACTCTGAAAACCCTAAGGCTTGTAAGTAATGGAGGGATGGAGTACCAAAACCCTCATAAACCGTAAAATTATGACCTGACTGAAATCCAACTGCCTACAAACAGAATCGGATGTATTCCCCTCCATCTGTTACCAGATTTTTTTCTTTTTTTTTTTGTTTATTTTTAAAGGATATATTAGTAATAGTTAATATTTGGATTCGTTCAAAGAAAGCCAAGCTTCCTGTTTTGCATAAAAAAGCACCATCTTAGATATGTTAATTTTCTAAATGCTATAGAATGTTATTTATTACTTTCCTTTGAAAGGACGTATCTGAGAATAACAGTCTTAAATTTTTATTTCATCATTGTGGGAAGTTACAGCCAGGAGAATCCCACTCCAGCATAAAGGATTCTCAATTTTCCGCAGAGAACTGGGATGTATCAGCATTTTCTTGGAATTCAAGTGAACATAAAAACCAAAGGATTTCAGAGAGACCCTGGTCTTCTGCATTTCCACTGACAGAAGGGGATCTCTGTGGGCCTCAGATACATCTCATAGATTAGGGGGTAGAGAGAAATATTGAAAAAAACCCCCAAACTTGATCTTTCTAAAAATGCCCTTACATTTGTACAGCTATTTTATTTTGATTCTTGAGAACTGCAGGTAGACATGGCCCAAAAAAGTGATGCCTAACATCAACTTTATTGACTCTTACATGAAAAGCTGCTCCACTAGTGAACTAGCAATGACCAATTTAGAAGCTTTATCTCTACTGTATATTAACATATCTGTATTATACATGACTCTCACCTCTTGGGAAATAAAAGATTACATGCACTGAGAGAAATTTCTCCACAATTTCCATTTTAGAAAGGATTTTAAATTATTGATTTTTTTTTTTCTTCAGCGTCGCTGTGCACACATCTGGGCTGGCTCTACATTATTCTGTGTATCTTAGTACATGTGGTTTATTAATTAATGTTCTTCAAGCAAGAGAGCTCAACCCGCAAATCAAGCAGACATTTCAATCTGCACTATTTTAGCTTAGTATTTTAGTGAGTTCATAAACTATCATATGCAATTATATACAATTTAAATCTTTTAAAAAATTACCTAAAAAAGAAAGACTGATTTTAATGGAGTCTGCCCTTCAAGACCATGACAACCAAAAGACCACGGACGTCCTGTTCTCCTGTTCACAGCTGAAGCTTGAGGAAACTTGTCCTGGTGGCCACAACGTTTGCATTGCTCTTGCCAGCTCTATATGTTCACATGACATAAATAGGTAGATTTTGACAGTATCCAGAGTCTTTGCACGTTCATGAGAGGTAGGACTTAGCTATGGTATTCCCAGAAGATGCTGAGTCAAATTCCTGCTGCGCTAATGCCAGTGAGGAGACAATAGATTTCTAAAAAAGAAGAATTTAGCCTGTTATGCTTCTCCAACCCACTTTAACCTCAGAATTTCGAAGAAGGACCAAAAGCTTCACAGCATTTACAAGTGGTAGCTGGGTGAAACCATGGGGGTAACAGAAAATAATTGTGCAGAGAATCTCTACCTGAGCATTGTCCTTTAAGCCAGCACTTCGAAGAGACTGTTGTTGACATGACAGTTTTTATCACAGAATAAATATTGCACTCTCTCTGTATGATGCCTTCTCTACTTGAAAATCCACCAGCTCTGTTACTTAACAGGTGTTTTAGTTGCCATGCCCCACCCTTTATCTATCACAAATTTAATACTGATTGTTCTTCCCTGGAGTTCTGTGATGGCTTTGCAACTGCAAACCTTTTCTCTTCCATATGCTTGTAACAGTCTTCAGAAAATGTTTTCAGGGCATTTGCATTCATTAGAGAATTTGAATATTTAAGATTTTAAGATATTTCTGATACTATAAGCTTTGCAAAAATCCTTTGGCTAGGATTTTTAAAATTATCTTTTAATAGGAAACACAAATTTAGATCCCTCTTTTCAGACTTCCCTCTCTTGTTTGTTACAGTTTCCTTCTCAGGGGTGTTGCGAGAATTAATGCAATGCAGAATGATTTTACAATGACTGGACAACAGAGTCAAGTGCATAAGTACCAGTTACAAATGCACACATGATTTTTCTCCCCTTATTTTTCTCCTGTGTGTTTATGCTCTTTTGGAAAATACCTCCATAGGTCTTTAAAACAAGGAGATCTTTAAAACAAGATTATTTTCTTCTGTACCCGCACAGGTTCTCTGCAGGTGTTTTGCCAGTGGTTAATTTATGACACACTATGAGGTGCAGCATTAAGCCAAAAATAAACTCCCGGCTCTTCACTATTCCTTTCCAAGTGCTCATTTAGTCTAGTTTTAGGAAGATGCTACATGTACACAATAATTCACTTTCCAATCCTAATATTATCATTTTGAATTCAAAAGGGACTCAACCACTCATCATTACAGTTTAACGGCCTGAAACACTTTAGTGTTAATAAGTACCTGAAAAAGCAAACTCCTATCTCTTCTCATTTGATCAATTACGTGAATTTTTCAATAGAAAAGTTAGGAATTTTATAACACCAGTAGATGTGAAAATTAAAATTCTCATGATACTCACTTTCTGTAGCTTCACATAATGTCAGGAAATTATGCCCAGGATCTTCCCTGCCTATGCTAAGGGTGATGGAAGGGAATGAAAATGCTGTGCAATTTTTTTTTTCCCGATTAATGATAAGAAGAGAGAGAAGCATTTGTGGATTTTCGCTCTGTTGTGATGCAAAGGCTGGTCTGGAAGTGACTGGAATGTTTTCTTCATTTACACTGAACTGTTTTTTAACAGGAAATCGCAACCAAATGATCATCATGGCTTTTATGGGCCAGTAGAACAATCTATTGCATTTCAGTTTTGCTTCAGATCTGTGCAGACTTTCTCACACAGTGGGAGGAAGCTTATGCAGTGGTGTAACCTCAAATACACTAATTTCTACCTGTGAAAGAAAAAAAAACCTGACCAGTCTAGGAAGATGATACTCAAACTTGATAGAGTAAACACAAATATGCAGACTTTTTTTTGCGTGGAATTGATGGCTTGGGAGTATAAATAAAAATTTGAGAGGTCTCTATCAGAGACTCCTGGAATCTCATTTCAAAAGGATTTATAAAATTAATGCAATCTGTGTTTTATGGTCAGAAACTACTGCATGGCTGTAACTATTTATGGTTACCACTCAGTGTCTTGGCACATGCTCTGCATGAAATATGAGCAGGGCCTTTCTTTATACATTTATTGTTTGCAGAATCATGTCCAAATCACGTTACAAACAATTACACCACATAAAGCTCGAGTATTTATCTGGTTGTATAGACAGATTATTATATTCTTAGACTGTAAATTCCTGTTGGTTCACAAGAACCTCTGTGCTCTTCTGGAGGCAGTCAGCTTCCTGCAGACTCTTGAGAATATTAATGTCTCATGTATATGCACAGAGCACATTCATTCAGAGACAGAATTTTCATTATAGTGGATGGGGGTGCTGAGCGTGCAGTTGCAGGACTGTTCTGTTAGAAGTATCCTTCTTTTAGGGCGCACTAACAGACCAAATTACTGGTGGGAAGGAAAAATTTCCCACCAACTTCCAAAAGTCATAGCAAAGGGCAGGGTAGAGATGTCGTGATGAGTGCTGATTCGAGTGAATGTGGATCCAACATTTTGTACCCTGTAAACTCATCAGCTAGAAAAATTAAAGCTCTCACATTCATCTATTTTAATTCATTCTGTGCTGTTTCACCTTAGACTTAAAACTGGAACTGATTGTTTCTACACGTTTAGGAATCTACATGACCTTTGTCATCTCTGAGAACCTCATGATCTTGCATAGATGTTTTAATTAAATCTCTGCAGAATAATAGAAACATTAGCCCATTCCACAGGTATGGGTCTGGGGTACTGAGGGAAACTGTGGCTTATCTTCACTGAGTTCCACATGCTGCAATCAATACTTGATTAGTGATTGGGCACACAAAAAAAGTTGTTTAGGCACCATTTAAAAAGAGTTTCAAGGCTGATCCATTGAGTTGGAGTGATTTGGACCGAAGGTAAAATGCTGCTGTCAGGGATACTCAAAATTTCAGCATCTGGAGCTGGAGTAATTCACTTGAACTCATCACTGCGGGCGGCCCCAGAGCTCTTGATCAGGGCAGTCGCTCTGTCCAGAGATGCTGGTTTGGAGAGAAAAACATGGGTCTGTTAACTATACTTAGCAGTGAAGACAAACCATAGTGTAACTTTCCCAAGGACATTAAAAGAGAAAGCAGCCTGGGTCTTCTGAATCTCACCTGTTTTCTGTCCAATGTCTGAACTGTGAGCTTATGTACAGGTGTTGCTGAATGATTTTGTACTGCTGCTAACAGATAAGAATCTGATGTTGCCTATTTTTCATTAATGACTAGCACGAATGGGAAAAAAACCCCCAACAATCCCTCCCCTGATGATTTGTGAAGATTTCCCTTCAACAGTAAATATTATCGCTGATGATGTTAATGAAGACATTAGTTTCACAGCATTTGAAGTACTGAAACACTCCACTGTTAACTAGCCTAGTGGGGTTTATGCTAATGTAAAATATAATAAAGTAGAGGCCACTATCTCTTTAAGCTGAAAGAAAGGAAACTTGTTTCTACTTCCAAGGGATGCCTAGTGTGTGCTTATCTAATTGACTGTGTATTTTGTCTAGGTGTTGAGGGAAAGCTAAGAGAATGAAGGCTCTAAGTCCCCAGTGGAAGCATGATATGGCGATGCAGTGCTGGTGCTGAATTGTTCTCTCTGATGGCTCTATGGGAGTGGATAGCACTGAGTCTTCATTGCTGGGTTTTAGCGGTTGCTGCTGTCTCGGATCAGCATGCCACAAGCCCCTTCGACTGGCTCCTCTCTGATAAGGGACCCTTCCATCGCTCACAGGAATACACAGATTTTGTGGACAGAAGTCGACAGGGATTTAGCACAAGATACAAGATTTACAGGTATGAAGCAAAGGGAAAGCAATTATAGAGATGCCGTCCTTAGAAGCTGTAAATTATCATTAAGGGTTTCCTTAAGGGAAAGGTTCAGTTGTGGGAACAAATCCATAGACACCAAATTCATTGCTGAAATATGTGCAAGGCCATATGCAAGGCCACTGTGTATTATGGAAATGCTGCTTGTGTTGTTTCTGTTTTGTTTGAAGAACTTTTGATGATTGATTATGTTGCTCTGAAAAACTTTGTTGTTTACTACCCACTTTTACTCTGTCCTAGTGATACAGTCAAAAATGTGCTAGGGATTCAAACACCACCTTTGGCTGCAGAGGGATCACCTTTGATCACGTATCAAGTTTAATTGTTTTCCATGTGGCTCATCAAGACTTAAGATGAGGCTTTAAGAATGAAATTGTGGCTCTGCATATGCTGCTGACAGAACAGACTTCATGGTGCAAAGGAGGGCATTTCAAAAGTGGCTCAAAAATGTTTAATGTGAGTTTTTGCCAATGCTTTGAAAAGGAGTGTTCTCTTCCCTGAGGAACTGAGCGATAAGAGCCACTGTGAGCTTTAACAGAGGTTGCAGGTGTTTGGTCCATCACAAATTTCAGCATTAAGCTGGCCCAATTCAGGCCAAGAATAGAATAAAATGGAGGAAGGCTTCAAAAGTATAAGTCTGCTTGAGAATTTGGGCCTCGCTGTGGAATTGCTTCAATGATATGTTTGTAACCTGTGAGCCTCTACTCTTTTGAGACAGCACTGGTGAAATATCTGCTCAATCATTTGGAATTGGTGTAACTCAGTAGCATCCAATATCATCAAAGATGTGGGAAGGAAAAGGAGAGCTCAGTCTAATATGAGTGACCTAACAGCAAATAGACAGAAGGGGACAAACAAGAGACGAGGAGAGATGAAACACTGAGAAAATAAATCTATAAGCAGAGATACTTTTCACTTCAAACTGTGACAGATTCCTCCCAACAGCCAAAAGAAAGTGGGGCAGCAGGGCAGTAGAGGGCAGATTTTCAGCTCCCCTAATAACTGCTTGTCCTACAAACACAGACCATATTGCTATGGGAAGACACACACTGATCTCACTGAAAACCACAGAAGAGTTTGTGCAAATGTCATATCTGTTTTAGGCTATTATTCCCTAGTGATATCCAGTCCTTTAGAAGAAGGTAAGAGTGATATATGCCTATATGTATATTACATTTAGCTCAGTGTTCCGTGGCTGTGACAAAAGTGCTGGCCTCAGTGTGTAAAGATTTTATTTTTAAGAAGTTTGCTTTATTTTCCTTTCCTAAATACATGCAGTAGAGGGCACTCTGTTGCAGGTCAATTTTGCAGTGGGCTCCTTTGCCATATACAGAGAAATTAAACACATTTTAAAAATAAAGTGTGATTTGGAAATATGCTTGATGAAGTGGCTTGTCTTAACAGAACAGCATTGCCCAATATTTACTGCATTTTAAAAGCCAGCTGTCAGGACCAATAATGTAAAGCCAATAATGCGGAGACTGAGGCAGCATATTTTATTCCCATTATTCTGTATTAGTCAAAACTGAACCGAAATTATCTTGCTAAAACATGAAAGATGGAATTGTATTTCATTTGAGCTCTTACAATCAGGTCCTTGAGAATTTTTCTCCTCTCAGCCATCATTACAGCAACATCGTTAAGTTTCACAGATCTGCAATCACACTGCTAATATTTATTTGGGTTTGTGCAGAGGTTTCAATTGACTTTAATTTACACGATCCCACAGAAAATGTTTCTCATGTTTAGTTCCATTCTCTGCTTATTCCCTTCAAGTAATGAGCCAGGAAGTCAAAAGAGGCACAAGCTGTACTTTTTTTGATTTAGTCCTCCAAAAACAAACCTTATTGTAAAGTTTCCTTGTAAAATATGGTCCCATTAGTGAGTGGTGCAGAACACCGTGACCTTGTTACAAGCCTCACACTGTAAATTTAATCCCTGCTGCTTTTCTATGAGCTTTCCCAGTCTATAGGACTTGGAGCCTAATTGTCTGTTCATTCCCTCACCTGTCTTTTACCTAATGGAAACGATCCCTCGGGGACAGGCCCCTATTTGAAGGGAGAGGTAAGGAAGAGGAAAGCACCTGCCTGCATGGACTCAGCCATATCAACAAAGGAGAAAGGTGCTAACAGAGCCCCTCCAGTCCCTGAGCTCTTCACTTCAGCCCTTGAACCACACCCCTGAGACCTGATATGTAAAGTTTAAGGATGAAGGGAAGTCTTCTGCCTTCATTTTAAATCCATGCCAGGTCAAAATCCCTGGGGCTGAGGATGAGTGAGAAGTGTAGGGTGAGGGACTCCGGTGGATTGTGCCCCATTTGAACCCTTCCTGGCAGGATGTTGGTAGCACAGTGGGGTAAGACAGAAAATGACTGGAGACCCTTTTTTTAATGGCACAAATGTGGCAAGTAGGCTACCTAAAGGTGTGCCTCTCTCCTGGGGAAGGGGCTGGCTCCAGAAGGACTGATGGGGCTGTGAGCAGTAGCAGCTCTCCTCCTGTGTCTCCAGACTGATAACATCCAAGCCTTACACAAGAGATGACCAGTTGTATTCATGCCTGAAATGGCTACCTGGAAACAGAGACTAGACAGGAATAAGGGAATAAAGATGATATTTATTTGAAAGGCCTTCCAAGGTACACCCTGGGAGACCAGAGGCTACTGCCAAAATGGACCCCAAGATGGACGACAAGTCACGAGTTCTTCACACTTTCATAGCTTTGGTCCATTTGCATATCAGCATGAATTTGCCAATTAAAACTTTAGCTAATGATGTAATTTCTCTAAGCTCAGCCCCCTTCTCAAGATGTTGGTTCACACATTTTGGGCCCAGGACTGTCTGGGTGTGCTTGGAGAGCAAACCCAGAGAAGCTTTGTTACGTCTGTCTTAGCATGAGAGAGCAGTAGCAGCAGGCTGTAAAACACTTCAGAGTTTTACAGCAAGCAATATAGGATTTGAAAAATATAAAAATATAAAAGCTAAAACTCAAGGCATCAGTATTTCTCTGCCAAAACCCATCAAGTCCCACTGCCCATGGGAACCAACTCAGGATGACCAACGTCACGCTGGGACTGTTTGTCTACAGCTAACAGGAACAAAGCAGCCTTAATAAAAATAACATACGCCCAGAAGAGGGTTGCACATATTCCGTGTCATAGTTTAAGATGTGTAGCAGGAGATTTCAGCACGAGACCGCTGTCTGATTTTTGCTTTCCAACAATGAAACAATTATTCAGTGACTAGAATGATATTTTGATTTCCCCTCCATTTACAGTCTCAGGAGAGGCGGCAATGATGCGGAAAAAAACCCCAACTCAGTGGAATCTGTAATATCCCTAAGATTTTATTTCATTCCCTCATTAATAACACTCTTCATTTTAATCAAAAACATATTAAAAAGCAGAGAATGTTATTCTGCTTTTGGTTATATCAGGTAATGCGTTTTTCTCTAAATACCGAAGTTAGAGGTACAAAGGCCTTTGTCTTGTGCCATTGTTTGACACTGGTTTGAACGGGATCAAGGTCACTCACTGCAGGCCCATGAAAGATATAGAATGATTAAAATCAGATAATAGGACAGAGAACTGGAAAAGCACCCAGTAGAGAGAATAACAAAGAGTATTAAAACGGAGCTTACTTGAAGGAAACATTGTCATTATTTCTCAGCTATTGAGTGAAACGATGTTGTGCTAATTCTTCTATTTCTGTCACTTGCGTGGCAGGAGATAGACTGATTTTAAAGTTTAATTTCACATATGGCGATTGTTTTTAATGATACTCAGTAGGCTTACTTTTTTTGGTTCTTATTTTCCATAACCTGTTTCCATTTAAGACACACGTAGTCAAACTTTTAGCCTAAAACAAGAAAATTGATCACTCCATGGACTGTGTGCTAGCATTTCTATTTTCATGGAATCACAGACTGTTTTGTGTTGGAAAGGACCTTAAAGATCAGCCAATTCCCATGGGCAGGGACACCTTCCACTAGCCCAGGCTGCTCCAAGCCCTGTCCAATCTGGCCTTGGACACTTCCAGGGATCCAGGGGCAGCCACAGCTTCTCTGGGCACCCTGTGCCAGGGCCTCCCCACTCTCACAGGGAAAAATATCCAATCTAAATTCACCCTTTTTCAGCATAAAGCCAAGCTCCCCATTTGTATGTCAGTGAGGCAAAAAGCAACCGCTTTGTACCCACACCCTCTGGTCACTCTAAACAAGTGTTCATCTGACCATGGATCTGTTATAAATTGTAGGGATTAAGCTGAAGATTTGCACCAAGGAACACACTGATTAACTCACTAACTGAGCCCAATTTCTAATAAGAGGTCCTAATTTCAGCATATTTTTTTAAGCATAAAATTTACGCTTTTTCTTATCTCCACATCTGGCTTTCGTAGCACGAAACAATCATGTGATAAAACCAACTGGTACATCAGTTGTGGGAACGTACCAGTAGGAAAATCATCTGCTACCCATATTTTATTCTATCCATTAAAGTTCAGTTATGTTCATGGGCAAACAAACTGACTCTCCCCAAGGCCAGGAGTTTTCAGTGTTACGGGACAGAGCTGAAAGAGACAAATATATATGAAATAATGTTTTAATCTGGTATTGCAGAACACTAAGTAATTACACGTGGTGTTATCGACATTTTTATAAGTTGGAAATGGTGGGCTGGTTGTGTTGATTACGTGGCAGTGTTCTATTCCCTCTAATGCTTCAAAGGGAATACCCTCCTGAAGGAAATTTAGTAATTGCCACGGTTTTTGGGGATATTCATTGTCACTGTGCTATGAAGAAAGACACCAAGAAAGCACCTAGATGGCTGCTGTAAACCTCTAGATTCATGGGGATGCTATGTCAATATTTCATGGAAGGTGGCTCCTGTGGTTAGCATCAAAAAGTATTTTGGCGAGGAAAACCAAGTTTATAATTTGTTATTTAATACACAAAGGGAGTGCTGTGCCTCTTATGTAAATCAGCTACCCAGACAAAGGAATTTAAATCCAAACAGAATGAGATGAGAGGTTACCAGGATGGAAAGAGTGATTGTGAAATTATGCAAAGAACCTACATTGTATCAGAAGAGGTAATTTCTACAGAGATAGGGAAGTATTCATGCTATCAAATAAGGTCTTGAGGAAATCTCCTCAGGGATACAGTGGAGTTTTATTGAAGCAAAATGATTTAAAACCTGAAACAGATGTAAAAAATCAGGGGGAGAAAGAGCCTCACTCTTTCTTTTAAGATGGAAATACTTGGCAATACTTAGGGGGGGGGAAAAAAGAGAGCTGAAAGAGGATACAATTCCTGTCAACAGAACATATATTATAAAGTTATAATATTATAAAGAGATGAGCTATCTAAACCAAGAGCCATCACTGTCTTAAAAACAAATTGGTATAAACTGGCTATGGATAAATTTTGGGTTGGTTCTTTAGAACAGGTTCCTAAACATTAAAGAAATTCTGGGACATACAAAGTTGCAGAACCTTCCCAATCCCATGACTAGGAGGAAAGGGTCATAAGATATGATGCAGATGAAAGTGGATGAAGTTTTAGTGACCACTGACACCCCTTTGGAGCAGCGACACCTAACAGGTGTCCAATACTGCTCTGCTAAAGGAAAAAAAAAAGGGATCTCCTGAAAGAGTAGCTCTTGGCAGCATGGTATTCATGTGGCTTAAGAAGATTCTTTTAGAGGTTGTTTTAAAAGGGATTGTGTTAATGAACAGCTACAAAAATAGAAGCTTTGGAAAATAATGCTGTCAGGTTAAAGATAACACACGGAGTTCCCCTCCTATGTTCTGAATCCTCTGGTGGCTGAATCCACTGGGCAAAGTGAGCAAGACTCAAGACTGTAACAAAACACTCATTAATATGTTTCAGCTCCTGTGTATGAACTTAAGTAGGGCCAACACTAGTTGGTTTTGTCATTCTTTTATTTCCTATCAAAATATTTTAGCCCACGGTTCTCACTAGACTTCTTGACACATGTGACAAGACAGTGTTAATAAAATCCTAGGTGGTTCAGTTGTGCAGGTACACAATATGCCCTGAATTACAATTTTCACTCCAGTGTATGGTCTGGAATAACATTTTCTTGTGCTCTTCCTGAGGTTGATTTGAACAGATTAATTTGGTATCTCAAAGCGTGGAGAAGAGCTAATAAAGGTCTTCCAACAATGGTTTTCAATACAAGTGTTTTGTGAAATGGAGATGTCTGTAATCACCACTTCTGAATGTCTAAGGGGATGATTTCTTGGTGCTGCTATTTCCCACACACTTCAACCACTGATTCCAGAATTCCGAATTACTGACATTTTTTTGGAAGAGCCCATTTGGTACTGATCAAGTATCAGAGCTGGCTTTTTTTCCTAGCAAAACTGTTTCTTTGGAAATTAAAATAGGAGCTCATTGCTCAGACATTGCTCAGGAGTTCAGTTTCCTCGACAGAAAGCATCACTCACAAAACACATAAAATTTGAGGGAGATGGAACAGGATGCATGAGGGAAAGGAGTGAAGTAGATCAGTGCTGCAGCAGCTGAGGGAAGAAACGGGCTGTAGCCATCGAGCTGTAATGGGAGACAGTGAGGTGGCTTCCCACAGGTGGCTCAGCCAACTGGCCAGCCATTGCCTCCAGCCCTCCAGACCCTTTGTGTGCACAGTGTCACTGCTGGGCCGTGGAGAACTGGGGTCACACGTGCACCAAAGAGCAGCAGGTGCATCTTCCACAGCTGCCATACCAATAAGGAGCAAATAGCAGGAGTGATTCTCTCTGCCTTTTCCAGAAATTCGCTCCATCAGTAAATTGCTTCTGGTCTGTGTTGTAATTGGTCAGCTTCCTTTGGGGAACATTCCATTCAGCTCGGTGGATAAAATGCACAGAAATCAGATGAATCGTAGTTCCCAGAATTTTTGCAAAAGGCTAGACTGGGGAATGCACTGAGCCCTCTATTTAAATCCAGGGGCTCACAGGCTGGTAACAGGGAAGAGCAGCCACAAGAAAGTTTTTGGGATTGTGAGCTGATAAATTTCCACTAGAAAAATAATATTTGTAGCCCAGTACATTTTTAAGAACCTCTGGATCTGAAAATCATCAATGAGTTTCATTTTCGATTCTGATACACTTTAACAGCCTCTCTTACTCTAGTTAGCTGGGCATAAATAGACATGACACCAGTTAAATAACTAAGTTTGGTGAAACTGCTTGAAAAAGGACATACCTGAGCAAAATTAAAGCTTTAGATGACCATGTTTCCAGGTCTAGCAATATCTAGATAACGTCCTCCAAAATCATTGAATTTCCACTCCTTTGTTCCAAATGCAAATCCCTTTCATAGGAAAGCATTTTTGTTTTAATTTTAGAGCCTAGACACATATCAGGTCACGATGCTGTGCAATTATTAATTCCTGTTATCAATATTATAGTAGTTTCTTGGTCTTTATCCAGGGGATTCTCTGGAGGGTATGTGTTTGTGAAAAGGTGTAAATAAAGGAAGAGAAAATTTAAACTGAGAAGCCATGCATACACAACAGAAAACTTAAGAACATGTTTTCAGATGAATTATAACCAGAGCCTAGTTTAGTTTAGCCAGAATATTAAGGGATTGACAAATCCTTAGACTGGAGGTTCCCAAAGGTTAAGGAGGGTCTGGCTCTCTACAACATCACTGGGAGAACCAGGGGGCTCCTCAGATGGATACCAGAGACATGAGAGGTGCAGAAGATAAAGACCGGACACTTGTTTAGGTCTGTGCTCACAATCCCAGTTGTGTAAGTGGTCTGCCCCAGCTGGGAGCATCTCCATATGCATGGATAAACGATACCTCCACGGGCAATAACGAAAGAGCCTGAGCTCTTGTGGGTACCTGTGGCCCAGGAAAAGGGCAGACAGAAATGAGGGCTCAGAGGTGGACAGGAAGATAGGTAGGCAGTTCTGATTCCCAAAATGACCCTGTCTTTCCAGCTCTCTTACATCTGTGAGCCAGCGTGGCAGAAAAGTCATTAGCTCCAGGTAAAGGAGAGCACTTTTTACTCAAGAACAAAGGAGAAATCAAGTTCATTTTCGAGAATGATCCACAATGTCAGCCCACAGTCCACCTTTGAAGATCTTGGAAAAAAGGCTACACTCTTGGAAGTGTCCGAGGCCAGGTTGGATGGGGCTTGGAGCAGCCTGGGCTAGTGGAAGGTGTCCCTGCCCATGGCAGGGGGTGGAACAAGATGGGCTTTAAGGTCCTCTCCAACCCAAACCATTTTGCAAGTCTATGAAAAGCATGACAGCCCCTGAAGAAACAGTGTATTATTAAGTGATTCTGGCTTCCTACAGAATCTTGCAGAACATTTGGAATACCACAAGTGATTTGTCAGAGAACCCAATTCTACAGAACTCAAAGGCCTCTGAGGTGTTTTGCCAGGGACCAGACTTAGACCTGCCCCATATTCCCTCACTCCACTTGGTTGGCTCAGTATCAGCCTCCCGGGTTTCGAAGCAAGGGTGGAGTTTCTCTTGGTGAGACACAGCAGCACTGGGCAGGGTGCTGGGGAACAGCTCTGGCTGTGCCAGCAGGATTAGGAGCGTTCTCAGGAGTCAGCTTGACAAGAACACAGGCGTGTTTCAGCTCGGCAACAAAGGAGAATATTGATGGCAAGATTGCCTTCTGTATATTTTTTTCATAATACACTGCAGGAGTCTGTATTTTGACAATCTCTCTTTGTATTTCTCCTTATTTGCTCGGTGTATTTAATCAAAGATCCTAAAGAAACTCAAACAGCAAGGAGAAGAGCAAATCTTATTTTTTGTAAACATTATTATAATCTATTTATAGAATATACCCTCTTTCAAAATCTAATATTTTAAGGACAATTATTCGATCAAACCTCCTACCGATATGTTTCCCAAGAACAAAGAACATTTATTTAGAGAATATGGTGTGTCATCATTTCAGTTAGTGAGTTCATGAATCATTTAAGTTGCCCTAAAAAAATTAGTATAATAGAGGCTGTAACTTAATGGTTTCATGCAATCACTGAAGTAGTGTAAAAGCTGTTTAACACTAATAACATATACATTCTTCAGTCAGCAGGGTAGTCTGTCAGGATTTTGCACATGAAATCAGGTCATTTTCATTAATTCTTTGAAGATTTTTCGTTAGTTTGGTCTTTGTTCTTTCATTCGCCCTTCTTTTTCATTTTTGCTTCAGTATCCCTGCCGGTACTATCAGCG
Organism: Falcunculus frontatus; assembly: GCA_013398115.1. Lineage (NCBI taxonomy): Eukaryota > Metazoa > Chordata > Aves > Passeriformes > Falcunculus > Falcunculus frontatus. The sequence continues at coordinate 237,172 of VZRV01002978.1, forward strand.
ATGTTCAAGATGTAGAGGATATCAAACGCTGATGACTTTCATAAAGGAGAAAACAATTACCAAGACTTCCTTTAGTTACTGAAGAAAAAAGAGAGAGATTTTTTATTTTTTTAATTACTTGAATCAAATTCTCTGTGCTTTTGTTTTAACCCCCATGTTGTCATTTTCTCTGACTGCTGCTAGGGCAGTAGCTGTCTCCAAATGGAATGGCTTCCAGGTTTTTCTTTTTGACCATATGTTAAGTCTATATGGGTGGAATGTTATACCTCACACAGAGAAAAATGACTGAGTAGCACAGAAACCTTCTCTGTATAAAAAGCCAGTGGTATTGATTGGAATGTGTGATTCTTTGTATAGGGGGCCACTTGTGCCTTTTCCACGCAGAAAAAGAGCAACTGACACTGAATGTGCTCACTCAAGAATTCTTGCCTTACTACGGTTAAGTTAAGGTCATGGTCAATATCTCTGAATCCAAATCTTAGCTGTGTTCTAGCTTGCATTGATTGATTCTACAGGTTTTCACAGTCATTATGCTGGTTGTGAAATTTCTTTTTTTTTTTTTTAGTAGATACAGATTAATTCCAGCAGAGACCCTTGTGAAGAAAAGCAATACTTCAAAATAATGTCTTGTTGCTCGATTCTGCCTAGAATCCCAATATGATTGTTATGGATAACAGTGTTCTTAAGGTCATTAATGGCTCTGTATCTCTATTCATCTTCTGATACTCTCAATTTCTACTTTATTTATGCAGCTTGAGAAGAGAAGACATTGTTACTGACCAGACAATTTGATATATACGGAGCTCTGCAAAATGCACACGCGGAGCCCACCAGCAATTCAGAAGTTGTGTATGGAGGTCTCGCGTGCATCCAAGAGACAGAATCTGGCTTTGAGGAGTGAATGCTAATTTCTCAAGGGAAAAGCACATATAGAGGTTTTGACTTATATGAGTAACATAATTCAAAACCAAAACAGAAGAGACACTCTACCAAATATTCAGAAAGATAAAGAATCTGAGACCTGAGGAAATGTAATTGATTAATCTAAATTAAATATTTGTGTTTCAGCTAATTCTGAACTGTATTCCTACAGTTCTTGAACTATAAGTAATATAGATTTCTTACCTATATCCTGACTGCTAGCAGTAGGATTGGATGCTTTACTAGGAACTCAAATACAATATCATCTTTGCTTCTTGATAAATATGCTCTAATAATAGAAAGTAAACAAAGACATCGCTTTATTATCAAGACTGACAGGAAGAGGAGAGACTAATTGTATTTTGTTTAAGCTCCATCTTTAGCCATTTACATAAAATACTGGCTACAGATTAGAATAATAATACTGTAGGCTAAACCTCACACAGCATAAGCAATCTGCTAACCTGCATTAACAAACAGAATGTAGCCTTTTGTCTACATTTCATGTATTTAACCATGCAAAATAAATTTAAAAAATAATAAGTTCAAGTGATTAAAAAGGAAGGACTTTTAGTAAGGTCTCTTGTTATGAAAAGCTGTTCATTTCCATTTTCCTTTTGTAAAACAAACACTCAGCTGGTGACGCTCAAGCGGCTGTGACTGAAGGAACAACTGGGGGTGAGATTGAGCTGTACAGGGGGTTCCCGAATTCAGGAACCCATCCAGAAGCCCTGAGCCTCGTACACCCCAGAAGTCCTTGGGAGCTGTTTGACTCCCTCAAAGGCAGAATGGCACTGCAGAAAGTCCTCAACAAACCAGAGAGGTGGGCAATCACCAACCATATGGGCTTTAACAAGGAAGGTGCTGCACGTGGGACAGGACAACCTTGGCTGTGTGTATGGACCGGGGAGCCAGAGGCTGGAGAGCAGCTGTGGGAAGAGCCCTGGGGCTCCTGGTCCATGGCCAGCTGGATCTGAGTCAGCAGTGCCCTGGCAGCCAGGAGGGACATCCCTGTCCTTGGGGTCCCCAGGCCCAGCATTGCTGGTCGGGTCGGGAGGGGATTGTCCTGCTCTGCTCTGCACTGGGGTGGCCTCACCTCGAGTGCTGGGGGCAGTTTTGGGTGCCACAATACAAGAAAGACACTGAACTCTTAGAGAACATCCAAAGGAGGTCTTCCCTTGAGGGGAAATCTTACGAGGAGTTGCTGAGGGCACTTGGTCTGTTCGCCTGGAGGAGACCGAGGGAAGATTCATTGCAGTTACAATTTCCTTGTGACAGGAAGAGGAGAGACAGACACTGATCTCTTGTCCCCCATGATCAGGGACAGGACTCATGGGAATGGCCTGAAGTTGTGTCAGGGGAGGGTTAGGTTGGATATTAGGAAATAGTTCTTCACCCAGAGGGTGGTGGGGCACTGACCAGGCTCCCCAGGGAATGGTCACGGTCCCGAGGCTGCCCGAGCTCCAGGAACACTTGGACAACGCCCTCAGGGACAGGGTGGAATTGTTGGGGTGTCCTGTGTAGGGTCAGGAGTTGGGCTCAATGATCCTTGTGGGTCCCTTCCAAACTGGCAGATTCTGTGATTCTGTAATGACGCTTTTGGTAGCAAATCACAAAGCTTGATAAATTAGAATAAGTGGAAAACATGTAGACTGTGGTGCTTGTTAATTTCCTGATGTCTAGAACCCAAATAGTGGTGATTGCTATGAGAATTAATCAGTGTGAATATGAATGCATGTGTTTACATATATTCAGGAGTATGTATTTCTGTACACATATATGTATGTGTGAGCACGTGTGTGTATGTAGAGATACGTGTATATATACATATATAAATATAAAGATAGATATGGATGAGTTAAATAAATTATTTTAATGATTCACCTTTTTGCAGTGAGAAGAATACTGTTCATTAGAAAGAAAAGCTTATATTCTCTACAATCTGGTGTCTGAATAGGAGCCTTTGGCCAAGACGTTAATGAAGTTTGCTACGGACACTTGCTCAGGAATCAGACATCCAGAAAATCTTTGTAACTCTGGCAATGCCAAAAGATCTTTCCTGATTAGATCCTTGTATTAAAATGCCTATGGCAGAAATATTCTGTCAGATATTGCTGCGTTTTCTCATGCTTTTGGTCAACTCTAGATTGTGCCTTAAACTTTTCCATTAAATTTTAGCTGTGGCTGCAATAGAAGACTTCTGAGAATCTGTAACTGAAACACACTAGCATGAAACTTCTTTTTCATACAGGGGCTACTATGACTTTGCTCCATTTTTTTCTGTCTTTCCCTGTGATTCTGGATATAGTTAATGAAATTAACCTTGACAAGAACAAAAAAAGATAAGTATGTACATGGCTACAGAAGCTCTTCATTTAAATCTCGGTTTTCCATAGATTCCTCATGTGATAATGTCATGGGAAACTCATATGCTATAGATTTTCCACCTGTATCTTCATTTCTGGATCCACTGTGTGCTCATGTGTTGACAGCGCTAAGAGCTGTCAATGTATGTTTGATAAATATTACAAGTGGTGCATAACTCCAAACTTCCAAAGAATCTGAAAGGAGTTGGTGCTGAGTTCAGTGCCAGGGCTGAGTGGCCAAGTTATAACTCAAAACCTGGATCCTGACCTATCCTTTCACATGCCTCTCCAGAGGCTCCCTAGCCTCTGTTTCATTAGCAATTCCCACAAAATTCCCTCAAGGACTGCTTTGTTCCTTAGATATCTTTGCCTTTTCTCTTTTTTTTTTTTAAATTTTAGTTGCCTTTGAAATTTGATTTTCCTTTTGGTAGAACTATTTCTCATGCGGTTGACTTCAAAGGTGCATCTGCTTATTTAGGATTTTGCCTGATGAAGTAATGGTTATGTCTATTTTTACTGCTGACTGCATGGCCTGAGTGAGCACAAATGTGTGCTTGTTTAGTGGTTCTGATGTAGCAGTTCTGTCTGACTTGGGTATGTTCTTCCTCGGCACTCAAACCATGAAGGAGTGTTAGAAGTCAGTGTAACACATCAAACTCCCTAACAACTATTCTTTCAGACAGAAAAAAAAAAAATCAAAAAACCAAAATAAACAATCAAACAGTTCAAAAATTTTTTTACAGTGATGGTCATTTTCCCATTTTATGAGATTGGTAGAATACGAATAACTTAAAAAGGAATTTTAGCCATAGTCATTCATTGGAATTTAGAGATAATTAACAAGAACATTTAAACTTAAAACGTTGTGAAGTAGGACATTAAAATGGAAGAAAAAGAATTGTACTTCTACCAGTTCTATATTTATGGGGAGACAAAATTAGATATACAATTTATAAGTGACACTTATTTCACTCAATTTCTCATCTTCACAGTTAAACCATGAGAATTCCAAACCGTGAGTGGGTTTGCAAGATGTTATATGGTTGTTGACAGCAATAAAACAGTTCTCATGTAGTATTTATGCTAAAACAAAGTGAGACTTGGCAAGTTTCTACACCACAAAAAATGAGGTCACAGGATTCCTGTCTCTAATTCAGCTTAAATCTTTGGGAATTGCTGTGTAAGGCTGATATACATGAGTTAACATTCATCTCTCCCTGAGAAGAATTAGTTCTGTCATTGTAACTGGAACAAAACAGTATGGAAAGGTCAATTTTAGTTAAGTAAACTTGGTAATATCTCAGAATTTAATCAGAGAACAGAACTTTTGAGAGTGGGTAGGGTGGAACAGAGAAAGGTCCACCTGCACATTACTAAATGAATTTGTGGCTAATAGCTCTGTCTGAACAGCGCTGTACCTGAGATGGTTTTATCCTTGTGAAAAATGAATTTCCCAGTTGTGAGAAAAAGCTTGCGCTTTGCTTCTCTGTTGTGATGTGGGACCATCCTGAAACGTGCTCACAAATCAGTCATTTCAGAAGGAGCTAGCCTGGCAAGAAACATCCCTTGAAGTCAGAAAACAAAGGAAGATGATGGTAACAATCCCAGGAGATGTGTTGCTGGAGCTACTGCCTGCTAAAACTACCTGCTGAGCGCAGGGAGAGGAAAGTGGCTCCAGCTTGACACCCACAGGGCAAATCTGGGGAGCCAGCTGTTCTTTGAGTGCCAGAATGAATAGAGAGGCTTTTCCACAACTTCCTGTCCCCTGCTTGATGGCTGGGTCTGGCTGCAGCTTATCTTGCAGTCAAGGCATTTGTAAGAGGATCATGTTTTGGCACTCATGTTAAACTCTGCAGGGATATTTTTGGCTGTGCCTTTTGTGGTAACATTATTTAGCCCACTATGACGTATGGTCATCAAATGTGAGTGTAGTTTTAAAGTGATTTGTGGCTTAATATGTCTAGAAATGGGTGAAACTCATTTGAGGATGCACAGTAAGTTCAGAAATAGATGCATTCATCTGCCTGTAACACCTCCCTATATCTGTAACACCTACTACCAAAATGCTGATCCATGACTGCCACTTTTTAAGGAACCAGGTTAAATAAAATCTAGAATCAGACTAAATGGGAAGGATGGTATTCTCGACTGGTGAGGACCACTAATGCCACTGATTTGAAAAAGCCCCTCAGAATCATAAAAATCACAGAATGGTTTGGGTTGAAAAGGCCTTTAAACCCTACCCAGTCCCCCCCCTGCCATGGGCAGGGACACCTTCCACTAGCCCAGGCTGCTCCAAGCCCCATCCAACCTGGCCTTGGACACTTCCAGGGCTCCAGGGGCAGCCACAGCTTCACTGGGCACCCTGTGCCAGGGCCTCCCCACCCTCACAGGGAGGAATTTTGTTCTAATGTTTAATCTGAACCCGCTCTCTTTCAGGAGCTGGGACATTTGTGGGACATTTGTATTCTTGACAAGTAATGTCACAGCTGCACAGACTGAACTTTTATTTTTACATATAGAACTCTAAATCTTCCCCCCTGCTCTCTCAAAAAAAGACAGATTTATTTCTGTTTAGAGAGATGAAACACAAATTTAGTGATATCTCATCATTTTCGCTCTAGGGGTTGTCTGATGACCTATGGTGCACGGACACTTCTAACAGCACTATAAACAGCTCACAGAAGCAGACTACAAAGTACACGGGCCTTTATGTCTGGTAAAAACATTTCTATTAAAGTTTGGGGCATTGGATATTGTATCCAAAATTCATATTATATTTTACTATTTTCTCACGGAAGAACATCGCTATTGCACCCTGTGTCGCTGCCAGGATGCATCACATTCATCGAATCATTTGTTCTCGCCAAATCAAAGCAACGAGGTCTTTTCTCCCTCTAGTGTTTTCTCATGAGACCCCAGCTGGCTCTGGGATCCTCAGCACAAAAAAGACATGGACCTGCTAGAGCTGGTCCAGAGGAAGCCACAGAGATGCTCCAGGGGCTGGAGCTCTGGAGCCAGGCTGGGAAAGCTGGGGGAGTTCACCTGGAGAAGAGAAGGCTCCAGGGAGAGCTCAAAGCCCCTTCCAGGGCCTAAAGGGGCTCCAGGAGAGCTGGAGAGGGACTGGAGACAAGGGATGGAGGGACAGGACACAGGGAATGGCTTCCCACTGCCAGAGGGCAGGGATAGGTGGGATATAGGGAAGAAATTTTTTCCTGTAAGGCTGTGGCACAGGGTGCTCAGAGCAGCTGTGGCTGCCCCTGGATCCCTGGAAGTGTCCAAGGCCAGGCTGGATGGGGCTTGGGGTGAGCTGGGCTAGCGGAAGGTGTCCCTGCTCATGGCAGGGGGTGGCACTGGATGGGCTTTAAAGGTTTTCCAACCCAAAACATTCTGTGATTTTTATGATTCTCAGAAAGAATTCAAGAAGCTGGGGTGGTTCTCATTATTCAGGCGATCAGACAATATTGCCAGTTTTCCTGCGCACATTTGCTACTAATCAGCATAGCCCTCCACAGTTTATCGTTTCATGAGATATGTCACTGAATATCTCACCTGTTTGGTCTTAGCAAAATGTGCTATGGAAGGTGGCCTACAACATGTAACTCAGAATCGAATCAGTCCCTCTGTTTTCTGTTTGCTGAATTAAATTATTTTCCTGCCGCAAGCTTTGGTAATACCTTTTAGTCAATGCTGAAAAAGTAAGAAAGGAGCAAAATGAATGACTTCACATTACAAATGCCTCAGGCAAAGACACTCACGTTATTTACCCTTTGGCTGTTACCAGGTCTTGAAAATCAGGAATCATTCTATCTCTGTAACAACATTATCCAAAAATGACATGACCTGTGAATTAGTCTTGTGGGGTATTAAAGTATCTCAGATGAAGTAATCCTCTTCTAGTTAAAGCAGGGGGGCTGAACTGACAAACTACAGAAATTTCTGGGTCTAAACTAGCATGAAATGGTATGTTGATCTTCATTGTAAATTGACAAGCATACACAGAGGGAAACATATAAAAGTATAAATGTGTCCACTGTGGACTTGATGCTGAGACTAATCCAGCAAAAGGATTAGGATTTGGGATTTATTTAACTCCTTTCTAACATAAAGAGTGATGATGTTTTTGTCACTGATAGCAAATGGTGGAATTGGGAACAGTAGTATGGAGATTTAATTCCCATGCTGTGAAATGAGGAACAGTCATGCTCCTCACAGGCAGAAGCAGAAGGTGAAGGCAGAAGCCTTCACAACCAGGGTGTTCAAGGATTATACATTTACTTTTTATGAGATCAACTGCTGCTGAGTGCAGTAGAAAAGTGCTGAGGTGCTGGAGGTTTGGAAGGCCCTGCAGAGGGACCCGAACAGGCTGGATGGATGGGCCAACACCAGCGGTGTGAGGTTCAACAAGGCTGAGTGCCAGATCCCTACACTTTGTCCACAATAACCCCCTGCAGCTCCAGCCTGGGGCAGAGGGGCTGGACAGTGCCCGTCAGGAAAGGCCCTGGGGGTGCTGGGGACAGAGGCTGGACAGGAGCCCAGCTGTGCCCAGGTGGGCAAGAGGCCAATGGCCCCCGGCCTGTCCCAGCCCTGGTGTGGGCACAGGCCCAGGGCAGTGACTGTCCCCTGTGCTGGCACTGCTGAGGGACCTCGAGGGCTGTGCCCAGTTCTGGGCCCTCATGGCCAGAGAGCCCTGGAGGGGCTGGAGCGTGTCCAGGGCAGGGAACGGAGCTGGGGAAGGGGCTGGAGCCCCAGGAGAGGCTGAGGGAGCTGGGAAAGGGGCTGAGGCTGGAGAAAAGGAGGCTCAGGGGGGACCTTGTGGCTCTGCACAACTCCCTGACAGGAGGGGGCAGCCGGGGGGGGTCGGGCTCTGCTCCCAGGGAACAGGGACAGGAGGAGAGGGAACGACCTCAGGCTGTGCCAGGGGAGGCTCAGGGTGGATATTAGGACACATTTCATCATGGAAAAAGTAGCCAAGCCCTGGAACAGGCTGCTCAAGGCTGTAGTGGAGTCCCCATCCCTGGAGGTGTTCACAAAGTGTGTAGGTGTGGCACTTGAGGACATGGTTTAGAGGGGAGCATGGTGCTGAGCTGATGACTGGACTCGATGGCCTGAGAAATCTTCTCCATCGTCAGCAATTTTATGGTTGTATGATTTCTCTAAGGTATTTCCAGGTTGGTTGAACACCTTTCTCATACCAAACAAAATTTTAAAGCATCATTTTCACTGAAGTCAGTTATAGAATTAACTGTTTTCTAAAAAGAAATAGAACTTTGAGAATATGTGTGGATACGTGTCTGCAGATTTTGGAACCTGTCTTGAGGCAGAGAGGATGTTAGACACACACACTGTGCTCCCCCTGAAGTAGTTTGTAATCATTTCGCTTTTCAGCCATTTTTTAAATACTGATAAGCTTAAATGTGCAGTTTCACCTCCTTTTTGTAATTTTTTTTAATGTGCTCATGTCATGCTGTGTAAGTTTTTTCAGGGTGGTGGTATTTGTGAAAGGATTAGGTTTATTCTCTGTCTCTTTTCGCTCTGGTGCCAGGTATATTTGATGGTACAAGATGATTTTTTTAAATTCAAATCTGACAAAGCACAGAGCAACCCACTCCTTGCTATCCAATAACACCCTGAAAAGCAAGTGGAGCTCACCTTTGCTGTTTTACTGCAGTGCTTCTTCCTATTTTTTTGTTTTAAATCATGTTTTATTTTAATTTTCCCCCATGCTATGGTCATCCCACAGTTGCAGTTTGCAATGGGAAAAGTGATTGAATATTACAGGATGGAAACTGTCCAGTTCTGCTTTTGGAGAAGTTAGCCAGATGTGTCAGATGAGTAGCATAGGTTCTGATTTTCCAGTTATGTATTTAACTGGTTTTGTAGGATGGGTGCTACTCAAGTGTGAAATATTCTTGTGTCTCACCGCTAAAGCACAAGGCATTTTACATTTTCACATGTTTTGATTTCATTATAAAGTACTAATAAAGGTAGGGTAAGAAAGCTGGCTGTGGTTTTTGTATTAGTCAGTAATAGAAAGTGGCCCATGTAATTTCTCCTATATGCTAAGCCACCTCTAGCTGTCAATATAGACACAATTCACCAATCAGCAGCAATAAAAGCTCTTTAATTGCATATTTTTGTTGCAAATATTTCTAAGTAAGCATGTCCAAAATATAAAAAAGCACAATTAAAATCTATAATTCAACTATCTGGGTCCATTGATAGAAATATAGCCACATTTTAAATGAGCTTTAACAGTTTAATAGCTCTGTGCTTCAAAGAAAAGTAGATTAATACAAATAGCCTGCAAGGAAAGATAAAGGTTCAGATCTCAGCAATCTGTAAAACTTTGCATTTCTATGGAATCCAATTTCAGGCTGCACAAATAAAGTTAAGAAGATGAGTAAACTTACTGCACGGAATATTTTTTTATCCTAACTATTGTTGCTCACTGAATTAAATTTGATCATTCTGCTGAAGTTCCATTTTTGCTTCGTATTCCTCATGACACAGATATGTTCCGTCTTTGATGTTCTCTAAAAGTCATTGAGGCTAATGCCATATCAATTAAATATGCTGTTTAAGTACTATTTTTTTCACTAGTCAATCACCAACATTTTCTATACAGCTTAGCATTAGCATTCAGAAACAGATTTTCAAAAGAACCTCATATTTTCAAAAGAATTTAGTGCTTCGTGTGACATTTGTTTATTTAGGTGCCTAAGGAGAGTGATTGCTGTGCTGAAGAAGATGGCTTACCAGTCTCATATTAACTAGGATGGTTCCACTGTCATCGGTGGGAAAATGTGTGAATAGCTGATGTATTTAACAAGATTATCCCTCCTGGTCTGGTTTAGTAGGTTCAGATCCTGATTGCAAAAACTTTGGGAGAGAGAAAACGGAAGAGGAACAAAATAAATAATGATGTGAGGCTATAAAAAGATAAAGCTCAGTCTGACAGGAGGAAAGCTTGAGGGTTTTGTGAATTTGACGTGTTTTATACATGGGACTGAATTACTTACTGGAGGTGGCAAAGATTTGGATTGATGGATTTGATGATGGGGTAGCAGGAAAGGAGTTTGCAGAACAGCATTGATACACGGCAGTGAAATTCCAAGGTTCCTAAACAGAAGTGAGGGAAAATTTACAGGTGATAAGTCCAGATAATAGATCTATAATTGAATTCAAAAGTTTCTTGCTGCATATTTTTGCATAATATGAAGTGCATTGGTTCAACTTAATTTTATACAGTTTATGTCATCCTGCCTCAAGTAAATTTTGCCACGTGCTTGTGGCACTGGATGACACTGTATCTCTCACCTAAACCCAAACAATTTTCTTTTATAAGTTGCTAAAATATTACTTTCTGTGTTGCTGTAGAACTTTTTATATAGAACTTTTTCTATAGAACTGGGAGATAACATTCTCCTCCACCTTTCCTAGGCCTCTGAACTCTTAGTGTTGGCTCCAGACAGTGGCACTGACAGTGATGCATCTGGCTTACTTGCAAAGAGATTTCTTGGCCCAATGTCAGATGTGGAAGAAAGTAGAATCCCTGTTCGTTCTGGTTTCTGATGGCATACCCTACATTTGAGCAGCTGGAATTGCAAATTAACTGTTCTTCAAAGATATGAACTCATAGTTCCTGCAGGTTTTGTAATCATATTAAAAATTACTTGTTATAGGTATTATAGTTTGTACTTATTTTATTTTAAAAACCCCAATCCCACAACAAAAGCACTTCAGTTGTGAGGTGATGTGTTTGTTTCCTTACTTTCTTTTGGGGACTGTTTCTTTTCCTCAAGCATTCTGGACAGGTCAAGAAACATTCTGGAGAGGAGAAAAGTATTTTGGCTGAAATTTTACTGTTATTTGTACCTGTGCTTCCTTTCCTTCCATGTTATAGATGGATCTCAGGGAAAATTTCTTCACTGAAAAAGCTGTAAAGCATTGGAATGGGCTGCCCAGGGAAGTGGTGGAGTCCCCATCCCTGGAAGTGTTCAAAAAATATTAGATGTGGCACTTAGAGATGTGGTTCGGTGCTGGGCCTGTCAGTGTTATCTTAATGGTTGGACTCGATTTTAGAGGGCTTTTCCAACCTTAATTGTTCCATGATTCTGTGATTCTGTATTTTAGGGTCTGTGCTCTGTAATGCATCCCGTACCAAGGGAATAGGGAGCATTCTGCATTGACAGCGCAGGAGGACAAACGCAGGAGAAAGTCATGCACCTCTTGCTCTACTCTTTAGAAGAAATTGCCACGTGGGAAAGAGGGGCTAAAAACCCCCAAGAAAAATGACAGCTAAAAGACAGTGTAACAATCTTTTCTGTATGCTTCGTTGAATATGTGTTCAGATGGGGATTGTTTAGGCTTTGAGTTTTTGGCAGATGGGTTCTAGAGCTGGATTCAGCTGTGTTAGTTGTAGAGGTAACTGGGGATAGCCTGACTGGAGATCTCACAGTAAAATTCCCTCATATGGTATATTTTTCTTCTTCTGATTGGGTGTAATTGTCACTGAAAAGTCGATCTCTGTTCTTACACTGAGCGAAAGTGAGTTGGACTGTTCCTTATGTGGATACTCACTTGTAAGTCAGGTTAGAGATGAATTCGTAGCACAGCTAAATAATGGGGTGCATTAATGGCAGATTTGTGGGTTGCCTGGCACCGTAGCACAAGCAGCTACACGGACGCCTGTCCTCCTCCGCACAGGATGTGTCTCGTAAGGCCAATGTGGGCCATAAAGAAAGTGCTCTGCCAACATGCTACACCTCATTGACTGAGACCAGTCTTAAAAGATTCATCTTGAGCTTTCTTAAACTGAATTTTGTGGGTCAGATCTTTCGGGAAGAGCAGAACTGAAGTGTCCCAGACTTTTGCTAAGAAGATGTGAGGACAAACAGTAGGTTTGTTTGATTTGTGTGAGATTGGTGTTGTGCTGGGGACTAACCAGGTCAGACAAAAGTGTTGGTCAATTCAATCAAGCTTTAGAAGTGTAACTTTACTTTTCCAAGATAGTGTTTTTTCACTGTTTATTGACAGGCTTTCATGGTTTTCCCTGTGAGAACCATACTGGCAGCTTCCTAGTCACAATATTTTATAATGTACTTGTTCTGAAATTTATTTGCTACTTTGAATGTATATATGTGTGTCTATTTGCATACCCATACATAAAATTTTCCAGCATCCTCCCCTTGTAGGATGCTTTAGGTGGGCTTTCAGAGCATCCTGTCTTCATATTTACTGTTACAGCATCCTTGGGTGAATGTAAGAAAGTTCTGGAGTTCTCTGAAATCAGCCGAATATCTGAAATATTCCTGAACTACCCTTTGCAGTAAGCGTGTATGCATGTATTCACCATGTTTGTGTGGCAGAGGGGTATAAAGGGAAGCAATTTTGAGGGGTGTTTTGCATGAACTTAGACTAATGGCTTCATGCAATCACTATGATAGCATCAACAGCATGCTAAACACAACCAGATGAAATGAGAGCTTGCTTTGGGAAGTTACTGCCCTGGAAACATCTCAGAAAGCAGTGTTGATTCACATCTGTTTCACCTGTTTGCTTTAAAAAAGACGAGTAGAGTGGAAATACGTAGTGTCATACCAGAGGCTGAAGCTTAGATGTTCCCCTTATCTAAAGAGTGAATGGTCAAGCTGTCGATTTTTGCACGTTCATCCGCTCTCAGTCTCCAAAACTGATTTGAAAATCATAGTGGGTCATTAGCCAAAGTCAAGAATTTTCAACATTAATTCATAAATACCCTCAGGTACTCTAAAGCATTTCCTCCAAAAAACTGAAGTCAAAAACTGTGCCAATGTCACAGCTTTGTTGAGCTGTTTTAGGTACTGTCAGGACTGACTTTTCCTTTGGAAATCTGGAAAATGTAATCAGTTCCTTGACTGCCGTCTCTCCCTCTATGGAACAGGCTAAAATGCTGGGAATGATCTAATTCAGAATGTCAAATATTCAATTATGATAATTCCAACAGTTATAGAGCTTTCCTCCAGTGTCTTTCTGCCATTTAAAAGTGAAGTTATGCTGACAAAATGCTGAAATAAATGTATTAACACTTCTATTTACTTTGTTAGGTTAACTTCAAGTAAGAAGTTGAGACTGATATCACACAGACAGAAATAGTTACAGAAAACCCCGAAGAATCCAAGTTTATTAAAATTTTCTGCTTCCAAATAGTCAAGCTGATGAATGCCAAACACTGCATTATGCAATGATTTTAGTTCTGCCCAAAAGGAAAGGGAATATCACTATATAGCCACAACTTCAGAAGTGATGCTGCTGTAACCTGTTATCCTCCCCCAAATCCCTAGATATAGATTCTTCTCTGTAACTATCTGGATGCAGCTTCCTGGAGGTTTTTGTAAAACACACTTTCACCTAACAGTTGAATTTAAATATAGCCTCTCTGTTGCAGGCTTGCGGGTTAAGTGTCATTTCAGTGTAACAGTCAGCATATGGTGCCTGGCGCATGGAGAAAGAAAATTGAAGTCGAAGCCAAGCTGTCAGGAAGCTGCTGCATGTCTCCAAGATAAACTGCAGAGTTTCTGCAGTGCTTCGGGGCTCCTTTCTGATATTTATGCCTATATTTGGCACTTTTGGAGTGGTCACAAGGTGTCCTCGGAGGGGAAAGAAAAAAATTACTCAAAAATTCTGGTGTGCTGGCAGATGTAGTTAAAAAATGGTTGAGACTATTACTGCAATTAGTGAGCAACTCTTTTAAACTGCAAACTGGGATGAAGAGAGAGTGTTTTGAGCAGAGAGACCCCTCTGAGCAAGGCTCATAGGTGTGCTTGCCCATCTGGCCTCCAGATTTCACAAACATATTAGCAACAACAGGTGAAAGGCCGGATTTGACCCAATATGGCCTTTGGTTTTTCATCTCTCTTCCCTTCTAAGGCAATCTTCTTCCCTATCTGCTTCTTAGCGCTTTGGTTTACTTAAAAAAACTGGCTTTTAGCGGAGAAAGTAAATCCAACAGAAGGGATGCTGCTCTTGTAAGGGAAAGAGCATGGCCAGGCTTTACTAAATCATTACAGCATTCCTACAACTTATCTCTTGTGCAGACTGGGTGGAAGAGGTTGCCCAGAAATAATGTGGCTGCCCCATCCTTGGAAGTGTCCAAGGCCAGGTTGGACGGGGCTTGGAGAAACCTGGTCTAGAGGAAGGGGCAAGGGGTGGAACTGGATGAGCTTTTCAATCCAAACCATTTTCTTCACAAGATTTAATTCTGAAATCACATGAAAATTTTCTCAAAATTATTTCATTTGGGCAACCATTTGAAACACTGACTTGTTGAACTAAATATTTCTGTATGAACTACACATAACTCTCTCCTAAATATTTTTTCCATTGCTCTTTCTGGTAGTTCTGGGAATTAGCTAATTCACTATAAAAACATCAAAAAGTGTGAACTTAATATGGTGTAATGACTAGCAAAAGCAAACATATATATGAAAGATGTTTTGAGATTCTGTAGAGGTTTAGATTGTAAGAAGTAGTCACAATTCTGATCAAAAAGTAATTAAAATCCTAATTTCAGCTACCCTCCAGAGAGACGAGTATTCCGCCTGCTTGTGCTAGTTCAGATTTTCATTTTGTAAAACTTCTACGGTTTGATCTATTTAAGAATTTAAAAAATCACATCAACCAAATAATCTCTTATATTAATATCTAAAGAGAACACAAAAAAAATAACATTCAAGCTCTTCCCTTTTTTTTTCTCAAATTATATATTAATGAAATATGAAAGTGAACTAAAGTCTTACATGCTGAAAATGTCCTTCATTTTAAGGAAGCCTTTTTGCTATTAGTTCTTTGTATTGTCGGAATATTAACACACTTCTTCTGACTGTTACTGCATGAGTCAGTAATCGGTACTACTCAGTGCTGTATCCATCCCCGTTGTTCCTGGGAATTATGTAATTGTGGTGATACTTGGGAATTAAAAAGGTGATTGTTGCAGGTCACTTCTGACTGAACTGCTCTACTCTAATCTGGTCTAATGAATTTGCCAGACAGACCCTTTTCCTTTTCCTTTTCCCTTTCCTTTCCTCTCTTTTCCTCTCCTTTCCCCTCTCCTCTCCTCGCCTCTGCCTCTCCCTCTCCCTTTCCCTCCACATGTTACTGCCGGGGGCTCAAGGACATGGAGAATGGGGTTTTCCTTAGTGGTCCCCAAAGAAAGAAAAAGGCTGGGGAATGATTGCGGGATCCTGAAGGTCAACACCTGTACTGACAACAGGGGGTTGTTGTTGACTATGGGACTGACTGCTTGACCGCCTCACGGATAGCTCGGGGGTTAGGCTTGGAATCAAGCGGCCAGAGGTCGGAAACCACCAAGCCGGGCAAGGCCTATGGGCACAGCCACCCCAAGTTAAGGATAGCCTGCCGTGAGTGTGCTAGCAAGCTAGCAAGCAAATATCCTGAGGTAAAGAGGCCAGAGAGAAGGAGAGTTCTCGGGGAAGCAGGAACAGGTTTATCACGAAAGCCAGGGATGAGGACAACTTCGAGGGTCTGAGGATTGTGTAGGGGTTTTTAAGGGAGGAGCAAAAGGGGAGGATCCAGGGTTCAGGGCCAATGGGGAACAAGCAATGGGGCGTGTTCACAACATTACAACCAATGAACAGTAACCAAAGGGGAGGGCTCTTCACATTAACCAACCAACAAGCTTTAAAAACAGAAGATTCTAGAGGGTTCCAGCAGCTTGGGATGTGTCTTTACTCTGGGTCCCCACCTACGGACGCCCCTTCTGATTCTGATGGGTCGGCCCAGGTGATTGCTAAGGCACGATTGATAGATGCCGGCCATAGGTCGGTAGGCGGGGACACCACCACATGGGACCTTCCTTTTTTGTGGATCAAGGAGCACTAGAACACATCAAGAGATGGGATCCTCTACTCCCTCTTCCTTCCCCTCCTTTTCCCAGTTTCCCGTTCACCCTCACTTACCTCTGTGTTAAGGTAGCTCTGATGCCAGAGCTCTGGCTTGGGATGGACAACATCTGGGCAACAGCTTTCGAGTCAGGTTCAGAGGAGAGACGGGCAGGGGATGACACTGCAGTGGCACCCAGATCTCCTGGTCAGGGTGAGGAGTGAATGAAGTCTTCCTTAAGTAACTCAAGGACATCTGTGGATGTCTCTGGATCGCACACCATGGTTCTCAAGGCATGCTTTAACCTTTCTGACATCTGCCAGCATGGTGGGGCCCAAGCAATCAAGGAGGCTTTTGGAGGCTGTTGGGAATAACTTTCTGTTAGAGGTACTGTGTGGATCAACAGGTGTGGCTGCAGACAAAGCTGTCATCAACTAATCAGGATGTGCTGTGTGGCAATGTGAGAATTTGCGGCTTTAAAGGCCATAAAGTGGGGATATTCAGGTTCTGGAGGGGAATGAGAAAACAGAATCGCTGAGTGCAGACCTTATGCTTTATGAGAAGAGACTTTGGGCTATTCAGGGAATGGGAAAGCTTGTTGGAAGACAAAGGAGCTCTGGAAATTTGGCAAGGCTGAGAGAAGAGCATCCTCTTGGCACAGTCAGGAAGATGAGTAGACGTGTCAGGGGATCAGCTTGGGCAAGCAGAGCCATGAAGGAGCTTTAAAGCAAACAGGCACTGCACAGGAGGTGGGAACAGGGACAAGCTGCCAGTGAGGAACTTAAAAACTTCCTTGAACATGCAACAATAGTGTTAGGAAAATGAAAGATTAGGTGGAATATAGACTTGCAAGGGAGGGACAACAAGGGCAACAAAAAGAGCTCATATAGTTATGTGAGCAAGAAAATGCTGCAAAAGGCAAATTTGGACTCATCGCTGTGTGGGACAAATGATTTGAAAACAGAAGCACAGCAAGGCAGGGATATCCAGTTTGCATCTGTTGCTATCAACAAGCTTTTCTTTGCCCCTAAACTGAGTGAAGAGGTACAAGGTGGAGAAGAGCTACCAAGAGAGAATGAGGATTGAGTCAGGAATTGCATGAGGAAAACTGGATCATGCAAGCCCATGGGACCCAGCATGCATCCAAGGGTGCTGAAAGGGCTGGGTGGTGTCCTTGTAAGGCCCCTTTCTGCTGCTCTTGAAAGATCATGGAGACTGAGGAAGTTCCATGATGACTGGAGAAGTAAAAGTTGAGCTCATCATCTAAAACGGCCAAAAGTATTATCTAAGAAACTGATCACCTTGGTTGTGATCAATGGGAAAATCATGGAGTGAGACTTCTAGGAGCACATTTCTGGGGACATGATGGTCACTTAAAATGGCTGGGAACAACATGGATTGACCAAGGTTAAATCATGCCTAACCCACCTGACTCCCCTGTAGGGAAGTGACTGGATGAATGAGTGAGGGCACTGACTGCCCTTTACCTCCGCTGTAGTGAGGCTTTGGTCAGTCAGCTTTTGATACTGCAGCCCAGATGGGAGGACAATCACATGGACAACAAACACAGCTTGACTGCTTTCCGAAGGTCAAGGATGAGGGGCCTCGTCCTGTTAGAGTCTGCTTATTAATGGGCTCGTGGTATTACTCCACTGTGAGCCCATGAATAACCTGACTATAACAGGGCTCTGCTGTGGGACCTGTTTAACATCTTATCAATGACACAGAGGGTGAGACAGATAAGAGTACAAGAGACAACAGCTGCAGATTGAAACAAAAGTGGTTCAGGTTATACGTGGGGAAAAAACTTTTTCTCCATGAAGGCAGTTAAGAACTGAAGAGGTTGCCCAGAGAGACTGTGCGGTCTCCATCTTTGTCTGATTTCAGCAGGAGATTGGACCACTGACCTTCTGAGGTCCCTTGCAGCCCTTAAGCCTGTGATTCTATGACTCTTGTAACGTTGCTGATCTAGTGAGATGGCACTGACTGCCATTAAAAGTGTTCAGAGAATATTTTTCTGACAAATGTCAGCTTTTCAGTAAGACTGAAAACCTCAGCTTTTTCCTCGAATGGCTTCCCCTCCAAGACCTTTCACCGTCTCCATGTCCCTCCATCGGGCACTCTCTAAGAGCTCAAGATCTTTCTTACAGTGTTTGATGATTAGGTCAGTACAGTGCCGTGATGGGGAGAGGTGAGGTGTTCATCACCAGAGGACACTGAGTGTGAGGTGGGCACACTGAATCCATCAGAAAGATCCACGACACTGTTTTCAACAGAAAGCACTTTCAGTTTTGGGTAAACACAGAGGAACTTCTCCCCTAACCCCTCCCAAAACACAGCAAACACCACTTCTGTCTTTACAAAACCACAACTTTTCGTGAAAGAAGGAAAAATGAAACTCTGTGAGGAAGACGCACATTCTGTCTATACTTCTAACTGATGAAAAGCATTTTCCTAATGAAAAGAGTTTAAAAGCAGAAAAACCCTTGTCCAGTTTCATTGTTCGTTTCTCGCAGAGAAAGGATACTCCACTGTATTATTTTCAGGATATTCCATTGTGTTTTCTTTATGTATGGCTCAAACATATCTGCTTTATGGGATGAACAAATAGGCAGTGGTATATGTATGTATTCTGGGAGATTTAGCCCTGTGGGTTTAAAAGAGCAGGCTCAGATCTTTCTGCATTCTGTTCTAGAAAAATGCTGATTTATACAGCTCATTAAGGGACTCAGAGCTAACTGCTAACTGGGAAAATATGGGTGACTAAGCTTATATACCTTTGTTTGACATAAATTCACAGTCCAGGGCTTAGAGTGCTTTTTGCAACTGAGAAAACTTATGCCCAAATCCCTTTTTCCTTATAGATCCGTTGTGTGACCATGCACAAATCCTTTAGCCTGCTTTTCCACAGATAAAACCAATTTCCTGCCTCACAGGAATCTGCCAGAATGAATACATGTAAATGTGCCCGGGTACTATGGCAAAGGTAGGGGGTGTGGAAATTAACGGAGCACCACTTTGGCTCAATCTGAACTTGTTTGACCTTTCTCATTTAAAATTTAGCTTTCATAGAGGTGTAAGGGGATTGTTTCCCGCATGTGTGTATGTGCATCTTCTCATCTGAATCCTCCAGAAATGAAAAACATAGTGGGAGGCAGTAATAGTGATTATAAATTGAGTTTGTGATGAGCAAGTTTCACTTCTGCTAGCACAGAGGGAGGAATTTCACTTTTTCAAAACCATAACCACCTTTCATGGTTTAGTCTTTGTTTTTACAGCACTGTTGGGATTTTCAGTGTACTGTAGTATCTTGTGTGGGTTGTAGGTGTGATTTCTACTCAAGGTGCTCTTTGCTCTTTGCTAGAAGGAAAAGCAAAGTGATGGATGAAAGATTTAAGGACAAATCGTCCAATCCTTTCACCCACCAAGAAGTAGGATCTGATTTCCATGTGGTGGCTTTGTGAGACATGAGCTGCAGAGGTGTTTCTAAAACAGCTCCACACAGATCCCTCGATCAAGCTCTTGCAGCAGAAGTACAGGGTCAGAAGGCAAACACAAATATCAGAAAAGTCTGATTAAAGTTTTCCCTGCATTAAATGGGAGAAGAAGGAAGGTTTGTCCCAAAACCTGGAAGTTTAAAGGAGCAAAACATTACTGTGGATTATCCAATAAATACTAGTTTCCAATGTAACCTGGCCACAGAAGAATTTGTAGGCATTTACTGGATGCCATCACTACATTCAGTGTCTTTTAGCTGCAAGTAAGAATTAGATTCAGAGTGCTTAATTTATGATTGAACATACTTAAGAGAGAGCCTGCTGTTCAGCCATGGTTCCTGGGATAACATAATTCAATCATAGGAGAAGGAGAAATCTTTAACGGACAAATTGCCAGGCACCACCCACTGCCCTACACCCTATTAGGTCTGATCAGAGGAATTTCACAGCCCCCCTTGACCTTAAAACGTATGGATATGAGAATCTCTGAAACTGTGATGCTTCTTGCCCATAGATCATCACCATGTCACTAGAAATGAGGGGACAGTCCGTGCAGCGATGGCAGCTGCTGCACTTTCCATATCTTATTGCAGAGCATGTTGCACTTACCTTCCCTCCACTATTTACACTGCATTCCTCACTGGAAGCACCACACAGGGGTTCTGTGATTCTCACTTTCCCCCTATGGATCATTTGAGACACTTTGAGACAACTGGGGGCTGCCACCATGTGTTTTTATTTTGGTGTGTTAAAATAGGGGAGTCAACAAATATGTATAAAGCACTGCAGGCAAGACAAATTCTAACAATTCACATCCAGTTCTTTCAGCGTGTTCACCTTTTGAATATCTGCTTGTTAGACCCAGTCAAGGTGACGACAACTGTAATAAAGTCACTCCAGGAAAGTTTCTCTCATTGATCTGCTCGGACAACAAAGATCAAGATTTTGCAGCACAAGCTCTTGGCAACCTTGGAGACAGTCAGTGAAAGGGAAAAAATGGGAATAAGGGGTAAGATACTAATGTAGTTCTTCAGGAAGGTGGAGAAGATTGGCAAGCGGCTTTTGTAATTGCCATCAAAATTTGCCTATTTCTTCAGCAAACCTAGTAGATGTGCAGAAATGGAGCTGGGTAAGAAAATATTCTTCCATGTTAAAAATAGATTTCAAATACTGGAGTGAACAGTTTAAATATAAAAATGTTTGTGAACAAACAATCCATTGAGGATTCAGTTCAGCTGAAGGTCTTTATTGCATTTTTAAAATGTTGAATTTTGACTCTTTCACCTCATTACTCGCACCGTTTTCCGGACGATTTAGGAATGTGCTGAACAAGAGAGATCCATGTGGGACTCAGTAATCTCCTCCCTTGTGCACAACCCATCATTTTCCCCCCTATATTTGTTTCCTGTCTTTTAGCAATCTGCTAATCCACTAGAGGATCTTCTCTCTTGTCCCACTGCACCATGGCTTCTTTAGGAGACTTTGGCTAGGAAACTTCTCTAATGCCTTTGGAAAGCTGAGTGCTCTAAGATGAAAGTGAAGCTGTTTCTGTTTGGATAGAGGAAAGAACACCCTCCCTCTGGTAATCCCCTCCAGAAGAGCTGTAATGGGACCAAGCACAACCAGTGTCATTACCACAGCAAAATCATCAAAGCCTGCCCATTTTTTCTCTCCACACTGCAGTGGTACCCAGGGACAAATCCGGCCACAGGCAGAGCAACTATTTGTGCCTCACCAGAGACATTTTGCCGAACGCTCCCTGCTGCTGTTGATCAGACCCTGTTCCTACTTTCCCAGTGCCTTTCATCACAGCTCACATCCTAAGCAACAATAAACCTTTATCAGCTGAACCCACACAACCCAAGTTCCTGGGTTTAAATCCTGAACCAAACCGAGGAGTCAGAGCGAGGTGAGCACGTGTCCCCACAGCCCCCTCTGATCACATCCGCCTCATTTAATTTGTAGCTGTATAAGATTTAAGCTGTAAATGAAAAGTGAAAATTGAATTTCTGGTGTTACTCAGTAGGCAGGCCAGGTTGCCTGTGGGCTTGGTAGCAGATGTGCAGTAAAGCAGGCCTCAGCACCTTTCCAGTGCCATTTGTGGTGCACAGAAATCCACATGACCCTTGGAATACCAACAGTGAACAGAGAAAGAAATCAAAAAAGCTTACATGGAAAGTGGGGTGTCTTTCTTCTCTGGGAAATTTCCTGCTCTTAGTCTGGGGTAATACAAAGAAACTACACTGAACAACTGCAAGAAGCTATAGTAGAAAACACCTAAATATTTTCATGTGCCCTTTGATCCCGGTTAAAAGCTGATATATGGGAGGGTTTTTTTGTGAAAAAATTGCATTATGGCAGTTTATACAGACTATTCATAAAGGCTAAATTATTCTCATGTTTTTATGTGATAGATTTTGAAACCTCTTTTAAAAATGAGTCAACTAAACCCCAATTTTGATGCCAAATTTATCCTTGGGAGACCATGCATTTTTTCCAAAGCAAAACATTTGCTTGTGTTATATCAAAATGTCAGCTGTTTTTTATTTTGCATGTTATCCTCAGTCAGAATATTATTCATATGGTACACAACGATCTCGCTGGATAGAAATGTATTCCATCTCCTGGATTTGTAAATGAAAGCTGTAGTTTGGCACGAGCTGTGCCAAAACTCATGTTGTTGCTGTCTTGTGCCTTTTGCTGCCTCCAAGGGGGTAATTTTGGCATTAAATTAGTCATGTATTTAAGATGTCATAGAGGCAGGAGAGAAGACAAGGGTAGAGGAAGGTTAAGAGAATGTGACCCAGCAATTTCTTGGGAAATTAATATCTCATCTGAAAAGCAGCAGTGCTCTCCAAGTTGAAGAATGTGATGTCTCCACTGGGAGTGGCCTTTTGATATTGTCTATTGCCTGGTAGCTTGCCAAAACTGATTAAATTATTCTTGAAGTGTTCAAGGCCATACTGGACTGGACCCCAAGCAAACTGGTCTGGTGGAAAGTGTCCCTACCCACGGCAGGGGGTGGAACTGGATGGTCTTCAAGGTGTCTTCCACGCCCAGACCATGGGTGCTGAGATTCTACATTATGATTCTGTACAATAATATGTTTGCATGGCTCTGGGGCATAAAATCAATGACCAAAATCATAAGGAAGACAGGAACTGTCCTGGCTGGCTTGCTGAGCATGGAAAATGCTGCATAAGCTTCCCATTCACATCAAGGTGCAGCCCCATCTGTCTATCAGCCTTCTGCCCTTCTCGCTTCGATGGGGAAGCATTGCTGAATTCATTGGATCATTCCACTGAATGATCCAATAAATTCAGCTTCTAGTGTAAGTCACAGAATCATACTGTGGAATCATGGAATGGTTTGGGTTGGAAGGGACCTTAAAGCCCATCCTGTTCCAACTCCCCGCCATAGGCAGGGACACCTTCCACTAGACCAGGGTGCTCTAAGCCCTTTCCTTGTAGACTTCCAGGATTTCAAGTCCTTCACCGAAAAAAGAAGGCAGGATATTTAAAAGTATAGGAGACAACATACAACTAGATCTGTGGAATATGCTGTCACAAGATAGTAGGAGGAGAAATGTCTATGTGAATATTTCTGAGTAACCATGACCGCCGTACATTTTCTAATAGAAACTTGACAAGGCTACAAGCA
This sequence comes from Falcunculus frontatus, assembly GCA_013398115.1. Classification (NCBI taxonomy): domain Eukaryota; kingdom Metazoa; phylum Chordata; class Aves; order Passeriformes; genus Falcunculus; species Falcunculus frontatus. Next base: position 260,498 of record VZRV01002978.1, read on the forward strand.
TTCATATTTTGATTTTTTGAATTGGTAACCAACAGGGCAATGAAGAAATTCGCTTCCATGGTAAAGCACTTCACAATTAAGCCTTCTCGGTTGAGTGCTGAATGCTTTCAGCTTCCAGGGAAGCTGAATACCTCACAGGCTTCCATTCTCTGCCAGATGCTTTGTAGATGTTAATCCACCCATCTGTGAACCATCCACTCTGCCCCAGCTGGAGGTGGGATACAGAAAACACAGGGAAAATAGCCCGTTAAACCATGGTCACTTCCCACACTTACACTGAAACGTGTGGCAGGAAATATGTTTAACAGAGTAACATGTGTAATTAATTTGGTTTTTTTTCTCCTAATATTAATATTATAAATTTACTGTCTATTTATTGATTTTATTTAGCTCATTTAGCACTTTTGAAAGTAACAGACTAAAAAAATCATTCTAAATCATCAAAAGAGCAAGTTTGGCAACACATACAGTCTCCCTCCTCTGGATCCAGTTGCTGTGTTTCAAGGGCACTGCCGAGAGAGGTGCCTTGGGGAATGAGAGAAGAGAGTACAAGGGGAGAGTACAAAGTCATCCTCAATTCCTAAAAAAGCTTTCTGTCTCGGTAAGAACCCCAGCCAGAGGTAATCCAGGGCTCTTACTGAAAAACTGAAACTGGAGAGTCAGAAATAAAAAATTATTTTATTTCTTAGCCAATCTGTGTTGGGTTTCAAGTTGAAGCCTGGGTTGGATGAGTTTAGCTCCAGCAGGAGAAAAGCAAATCAAGGGTCTATCAGCCTCCAGTTTTCAGCAGAATATTTCACAGATAAAATATTTTTTCAGCAGAATATTTCACAGATAAAATATTTGGATTTTGAATCATCATCAACTTCCAACCTTTCACAAGTATTTAACTTCATTCAGACTACTTCATGACACGTCAGCAGGTGTGTTAAAGGAGCCCTTGACCTCGGAGGAATTAATATATCACTAAAGCATATGACTTCCACTGTTCAGCTGGTGATATTTATACCTTCTGCAGAAACCAGCTTTTGAGATATTTTTCATCTTTCCTTTCGCTCTCTCTTTTCCTCTGAAGCTTTGGAATTTGATATCTGTCCTCCTCTAGCTAAACTTAATATTTTATCTGGGTGTTGAGATGAAAATGTACAGATTTTAAATGAGAAGAATAGCTGTTTACAGGTTTTAGATTTCCCTTGGTTTCCAATTTGTTCTGCAAAAAGCAATGAAGCTTACTCAAAATATAAAACACCATTTGCCTTGGACATCTCACCTCCATTTAAAGTAGTTTTGCACCTGTCAGTGAGGTCATGATTAAAAGCATATTCAAATTGCCTTTTACAGAGTACTGTCACAGCTCACTAATAATTCTCCCCAGTCAAGCAAGGAAATTCATATGATGTTTTCCTTTTTTTTTTTTCAGTAGAAATTGAGAAATGGTGTAATAGGTGATATACTTTAATGTCTCTAAGTCTTGCAGCACATCACTGCTGTAAATAACTTCGTTGTTTTTCCATTATTTTTCCATTCCATTTATGGCCCCTTATGAGAACTATACAATACACATGTACCTCTAGGAGTTCGTTGAATGCTTATCAGATATCAGATAAAGTTGCTGCTCTACCCTTTCTGGCTGAGAGCTCTGATCCAGGCCCTTTGGAAGTCTGTAGGAGGAAAACATTCCTGTAACGTTTACATGTGGGACACAGTAAAGAGAAAGAGGATCCTTAGCACTGAGCAGAGCCATAACTCAACAATCTCATTCTGCTATTTTCCTTTCAAATAATGCTGGACTAAAGGAAAGAACTCTCATCTCCCAGAACTGACCCCACGGTGGGAAGGGAAGAAAAGTGGTGTATCACCTTATTCCGTAAAAAAATTGGTCTCATTAGTGAAAACAAGCGTCTGTGTGTTCTTGATAGGCTGGAGAGCGTTTGGGTAATTATCAGTATCTGTCCATGAAAAATGGAAATAAACAAACTGATGAATAAATACATTTGCAGTAGAGGAATTTGAACAGGCTTTCAATTTCTTATCTTCATGGCAGATGATTCCTTTTCTTCTCCCTAAACATACATTTTTTTTTTTATCTGACCAGCTCTTTTTCCTTTTTCTAGCCCCTGGTAAACACAACTGTGAGCCCATAAAATCCCTCTCTCTTTATCTTTTATGGGGATGCAGCAGTAGTTCACAGCAGCTCCACACATTTTCAAGTCAGTAAAAGTGACACTTGTTCTAATGTAATAAGCTTAGAAACTGCATTTATTTAAGCAGTTAATGACTTTTGCTACAGTAAGTTTTCATTAGCTTGTTTTTTATTTTCATTCTGTTTTCAAGTCCCCTCTATTGTGCAAGGAATAATGAAGCTTGGTACCATGGCAGAGGCTTCTGATTTAGTTGCAAGCACCAGCAGTTCTTTGAATGGCCTCAAGTTGCACCAGGAGAGGTTTAGGTTAGCTGTTAGGAAAAAAAATTCACAGAAAGTGTTGTAAGACATTGGAATAGGCTGCCCAGGGAGATGGTAGAGTCGCCATCACTGGAAGTGTTCAAAAAGCGTGTGGATATGGCCCCTGAGTAATGGTTAGTGGTAAACGTGGTGGTGGTGCTGGGCTGGTGGTTGGACTCTTATTTTAAAGGTTTTTTCCAACCTTGGTGATTCCTTGCCTCTATGATTCCATGAATGTCCAATTCTCTGAATCTTCTGCACCATACTGCCTTTTCCAAAATCCCATGAGTATGTCTGAGGTCAGCCAGGCACATCCAACATTAAGAACCCCTTACATTCATGTGAAGGCACTTGTTTTACAGTTCCTTGGGCGATGATATCAGTATGCAACATTCAAGGATTTTGCGCATTGCAACATAACCCTCCTTCTCATCCAGAAGTTATTACACTGCAAATGAATTGGGGTGTTTTTGCTCTTTGTTTCTCAAATTGCTTTAGCTGGGATACTTACAAGTGCCTCAAGTGTCTTATGCAAAGGCTGTTTTTGTGACCCTCCTTTTCAGTCACCTCCTTAGACCTGACAGTGGCAGGTCCTGGCAGGGAGGCCCAACACCTTCCTTACTGACAGTTCCTCACGACCTCGGTGCCCCTGGTTCGAAGGCTTGTTCATCACCACTAAGTCAAGCCAGGAAATGAAATCCAGGAAATACAAAAATAGAGAGAGCTGTAACCACAGTAATAACTTGTATGAGATGTAGAATTCGGCTGACTGTAACTCAGCTTCCTCTAAATCAGCCTCCCATTCCCTGGAAGAAGATTTAACCAGCCTTTTCCTTCATACATTGCTGGAAAGTCTTGACAATTATATGATGATTTTACTTTCTAGGCAGGTAGAGCTCTAGTTGCTGCTTTTCTATATAAAACCTCATATGCTTCAGGACATCCTGACAGTTCAAAGCAGGGCATTCTTCATTAAATGCTCTCTACTTTGGAAGCGTCCTTCAAGCCACTTGGATTTTCTGTCTTTCAGAAGTATTTCTGCATTTCTCTGTGTCTTTGTGGGATTAGATTGAAGGACAGAAATATGTCCGATTAGACTTTTAAAGGCATTTCTTTAGCTTTCAGGTGTCAAAGTAGATAGTTGTTTAGGAAATAGGTAATGAACAGTGAACATAATAAAAAGTCAAAGCCTGTTTTCAGCAAGTACAGCCAAGAACCATATAAAAACTGTTAGAAAACGCAATGTGAGCTGCGCTGCGAGGTGTCACTTTCAGTTTTATCCACACTGTGTTTTCTCATCAAAACAAGGAGCAAGAAGTAGGTTGTGAATCAGCGACAGCGTTCCCTAAATCGACCTTGCCTTCAGTGCCAGTAATAAAACTGGGTCTTTATTAAACCACTGAGTGCTCATGCCTCTTAACGTGCCCAGCTGGGCCATGTCTTTTTAGGCACTTATGCTATTTGCATCACAGTGGCAGAACATATGAAAAAAGTCCTGGGGCCATGCAGCTGCCATTTCTTTGAACTACCACCACTCCAGCGTGTTTAAGACTTTAAACAAAATGTGTTTTTATAGGTTCCCTCTGTGTTCAGACTAAAAAATATAAGCTGACACACTGGACTTGAGTGCAAGAGACTCCAGTGTGCCTGCTGGGATGGAAGAATCTGGAATATAAGAGATGAAGGAAACTTTTGGCCACCTGGGCAGTCCCAGCTGCCGCTCCTGGGAAGAGCTAGCAGCGCGGACAACCCACTTCTTCCACGTGCCAGCAGGGAGGAACATCTCCCAGGAATGCAGAGGAAGGACACACTCTTTTTTTTGATGAGAAAATGCCATTCTCCAGTGGGCTAGATGCTCTGAAGAGAACTGATATCTGAGACACCAGGAATTGATAACAATTCAGCAAGTCACTCGATGTGGGTTTATGAATAAAGCTACCAATCAGCCAAATTGCAGAAGATGCGGCAAAAATCAGTAGCATTGAACTATTGCTGTAATAGTTGTCAACACTGAAGTTATTTCTTGTTCTAGAGAGAGAAAAAAGTGTTTATATATTTGGAAAAGACCATCTATAGAAATAATCACACCACCGGAAGATATATGACCCGTACTCTGTCTGTCTTGGCCAAAGGGTTCCTTTGACACTGCTTGACCCAAAAGACACAGAAATATTGAAGAAAAGGGATGCGAGCCCCAAAGCCTGGCTCTCTTTCCATTCACGGAGTCTGTTTTCCCTTCAGCTCTGCACAGAGAAGCTGCTCTTTGGTTCTTTTCCTGTGCCTGACTGTGCTGCCGTGAACTGAAACACTTCTCATATTTCATGTCAGCAGCAGTTTCACTCCAGTGGTGGATGAAGTGATTCAGCCACAGGGACTAAATATACCTTAAAGTTTTTCTAAGACCTTAATGCTGTTTTGTGTTTTAAAAGCCACCACACAAATGAAAATTGTTTTTCCGTATTAATCAAAGTACTTACTTACTTTAGCTGCTTTACTCTCACTTGAGAAAACACAAACAGTGAAAACTTTAAATGGTGCCCTTCCTGAAACAAAACCATGGTTTCTATATCAAGATGTTCTGTTTTTCTCGTTGGCTCTTTACTTCACATTTCAAGGTACCATTCCATGATAACATCATCACTGACTGTATTATAAAATTAGCTTGAACTAAGACCAGGCAATCAGTAAGAGATGGTTCCCTCTGCCTCTAGTAACCAGAAAATTAGAAAAAAAAATGCTGCTTATGTTAAGAAATAATGAAAATTATTTTACTTTATAGTATAAATTAATTGAAAAAATAATACATAAGAAGGTTATATGGTTAAATTGTACCTAGTACAGAAGGGGAAAAGAAGTCTCTTGATATTTCATATTAACAGAGCAGAAAAAGACTTGGTTTTTCTTTTCCTTTTAAGATCAACACAGATATTAAAGTATATAGATACAAGAAGCACACAGATACATGAAGTGCCTTGGGTGTTTAAATTAGAGTATTTCCGGTGTATCCTGCAACACGTGCAGCATATCTCACAATTCAGGTTAAAGAGGACCACAGAAAGCAAGAAATGCATGCATGGCAGCCAGGAATCTGCTCTGAAACACGGGCTGTGTCTGCGAGAGTATTTTGGACCAGATGGGTTTCAGCCACCTTCCTGAAGGGATTCTCAGAATTGATTTTTGGGATCCTAAAATATTTCAGTTAGCTTGGGGTTCATCTTTAGGCAAATGAGTAACTTGGGCTTACTGGCTAAAATTATTTTGATAAGATAGAATGAATTGAAATACTGAAGAAATGTGCGCAGCAATGTCCTTTATTTTAATAAAGTTTGGTATAGATTTTGTAAGTTCAGTCTTGCAACGTTGTTTTATTTTAAGAAGACAATGCCTCTATCTGTGCATGTGGATTTTATTTTAGAACTGATTTTTATTTACTTGCATTAAAAAAAAAAAGTAGGAAACACATCTTTTTCCTCTCTACAATTCCAGTAAAATCACCAGACAATATATTGGACATGGTAAATTACATTGTTTTCTGCTGTAGGACAAGTTATAGCTGTGACAAAACCATATGGTTGCAGGGACAGCTCTTTATAGTGGAAATTTCTTTAGGTATGAGGAGGTTACAGAAAAGGTACAAAATGCAGCTATATTATACCATCCAAAATGTCTTCCAGGTAGCACAAAACAAAGGGAAGAAATTACTGAAGAGTGGATGACAGGGATGTAAAATGCAAAGCCTGGAAGGACTGTTTCATGTTTTTTTCATTTAATTGCATTATGAGTTTAATTTCTTCATCTTCTGTTAGACTTCTGTTGTTTTCATGGTTTAATCTCTCTCCCTCTAGTAACTAATGGGTAATATTATAGAACTGGAGTATCTAACAAGAAAAAATGAAGGTTTGTTATTATTTTAAATGTGTGGATAGGAGAAAACAATTTGTTTAGTGACAATAGAAATTCAAAGGATTCTGGTTTTGGTGTTTACTGTTATACAGATATTTTTACTTGGCGAGAGAATTGCCATTTAGAAAAAAACATGAACAAAATATCAGCAAAAGTCAGTGTTACTGAAAATAATTATATTTTAATTGTATTCTCCTTAATGAAGTAATTTTCATTTTCAGAAAAGAAATTATGTTCTTTAAAAAATAATCTTTGCCATCCAATATATTGGCAATATTGCAGAGCAAGTTTTGGATATGTGATAATTTATGGGGCTACATCTTTGGACACAAGTCTTTCCACAGTTTCTATGAACTTAATAGTAAACTCCTGAAGTTTAAAGAAGTTCTGAAACCATGGCAGATACCTTCCTATACAGCATATAATGTTGCCTGTCATTTGCCCAGGATGAAAGATGCCTCCTTGTTTTGGTAGTGAAAAGCTCTGACAATTAGCTGGGTTCCATCTTTGGAAGTGAAGAGCCTGTGCCAGTATTTTTTGGACTAATTACAGTAACATATTTAGATTTAGATTAGATTATCTTAGAAATCTTTCTGTGTGAGGGTGGGGAGGCCCCGGCACAGGATACCCAGAGAAGCTGTGGCTGCCCCAGGATCCCTGGGAGTGCCCAAGGCCAGGTTGGACAGGGCTTGGAGTAACCTGGACTAGTGGAAGGTGTCCCTGCCCATGGCAGGGGGTGGCACTGGATGGGCTTTAAGGTCCCTTCCAAACCAAACCATTTTGTGAGTCTGTGGTTCTGTATTTCTGTTCATGGGCCTTCAGGTGTGGTAGAATGCACCAAAAATGGAAATACATTTGGAAATGCATTGTGGTTTCAAGGGAAGAAGGTGACACATCAAGTCATCTGGTGACAGAAACCTGAATCCGGCTTTGCCTTTGCTGCTGCCTCACAGAGCCACGCCTGGTTCTCTGGTAGAAAGGTGTGAAAAGCACACGCAGAGCTCTGTAGCAGAAGCTCGCCTGTCACGAGCTGTTGTGTCATCCTATAACACTCTGCATTCAAGTGAGATTTGGTGGATCCATTAGGACTGGGTTCACCTTCTGGAACCTGAATGCCTCCCAGTCCTGGCATTTTGCTTGAGTGAGTTGTACAGGGTTTTGCAGGGAACAGAACGAAGTCAGAAATGTTTTTATCAGTAAAACCTTCAGTAACAAATATTCTTTCCTTCTAAAATGCTATGCCTTGGTCAGGGAGAACCAACTGATTAATTTTGAAAGGTTTTCTTCCCTCTTGTTTTTGGATTGCTGTCTGAACCCTCCAGAATGGTGCTCAGTGCTGGCACTGAGATTTCTGCCTGTGTAGCTCATTTCTGTGCACTGAGGTGACAACACAAGCTTTAGTGGGGTGCTCATTAGTGCAGAAATCCTTCTTGAATGCACATTAAATTTTCTATGAGACAAACATAGTACTTACCATTCCATATACAGTGACAAGGCTTTATTTCTATACTTTGTGGTTGGCTCTATTAAACTCCAACATTTCTTGACTAATATTTTTATATTTGGAAACAGAGAACTTTGTTCTGAACTTCTCTGTGTAATGGTTGGTTACAAATGTGTTTGGTCTCCCTTTAGATTTCCAGTGATACGTTAAGAGCAGTTTGGATATTTTATTTGAAGATTCTAAAGATTCTAAATTCTAAATATTAATTATAAGTTAATTCTAAAGATATTTTCTTATTATTTTTGAGATAGATTCCAATGTTTGCTTTTACTAGAGTCCGCCATGTGTTATTTTGAAGGTTCAGAATCCTTAAAGCCATATCATGATTCTAGTCAAGAAAAATTAAAACAGATGTTATTTTTTGAAAGATTATTATAAATAAGTTTCTTACTTTTTCTTTTTTAATAGTTCCTTTTAGTTAGGTACCTTTTTTCTGTACCAACACTGTGTTTCATCCTACTGCACCTGTAAGTAGAAAGACATTTGGTTTCTCTATAAAAGATAGCCACGACCAATCTCTGCTTCATGGATCCTGCTGAGATTCCCATTCCATGATGATGATGAATTTTCCTTCGTTTTATTCCCCATCTCCCTCTTTGGCTGTGCTTTTGTAGGAGAAATATATAAAATGAATCCTTGGAGCGAGGAGGAGGCTGAGAAAACTGGGAAAGAGTTACTTTCAGAACCAACAAATGAGTTTTAGATTTCTATGACTTCAAGTGGAAGGTGTCCCTGCCCATGGCAGAGGTTGGATTGAGATGAGCTTTAAGGTCTCTTCCAACACAAACCAGTCTGGGATTCTGTGATCCCATAGTGGGAAACCAGAAACATGAAGGAGACAGCCAGACTATGGAGGTGAGGGAAGTCCCTCGAAGATCCTAGGGAATTTCTGAAAGGCTAGGACCCAGTGTATTCATGTATACCTGCTGAACTGGTAAAATTAAAGTCAGGAATCGACAGATAGAAAGCAATGCATAAGTTAATTTTAAATTTCTTTCTCACCTTTTCCAGTTGCTTTGAGTTCTGTGTGTTTTAAAAGTTGGAGGGTCTAATATTATCTATTCATTCCTTGAATCTTTAGCTGGTCGTTAGGAGCAGGAGTTTGGTCCCTTGGGATCGTTCAGAGGAAGAAGAGGCCAACACAGCTCAGTCTCAGAGCTCTGAGCATCTCTGGGTGCTGTGACACTTGGCTAATCCCACAACTGTGGGATGGCTTGCTCTGAAGGCGGGCTTGGGCTCAAGCAACTGCTTAGGCTCCTGCTGAAAGACATCATTAATTTTCAGGATGAATTGGAACATTGCGGGGATTCTGGTTTTTTGGCAAGTGCAACTAACATCCCTTTCTAAATCTGAACAATATCACAGTGTGTGCCTGCTCAGGCTGGACTGGCAGGATATTCTTAATGCTGAAATAATAAACAATGAAAAGTCATCCTGCAGCAAACTGTCAGGACAAGAGGAAACGGCCTCGAGTAGTGTCAAAGAAGGTTTAGATCAGACATTAGGTAAAATTTCTTCACGGAGAGCATGGTCAGGCACTGCCCAGGGCAGGGGTGGAGTCACCATGCCTTGAAGGGTTCAAAAATGGTGTGGCTGGGACGCTTGAGGACATGGTTTAATGGTGAACATGGTGGTAGTGCTGGGTTGGTTTTCCAACCTTAACAATTCTGTGATTCTATGAAATGCAAACATAAGAAAGAGAAGAAGAATTAGCTACTTTCAAGGTTCAAAGCAGCACGTGATCTACTTGTGTCATAAAGAGATAAAAATGGGGATTTTCAGGATCCCGATTACTAATGGGGATTAATGACTAATTACATGAAATTAGTCTCATGTAATTTATATTCATTTTCTGTTTCTGCACGTACTTTGCCTGTGCTCCAGAAAACACACAAGTTTTTCACAGGCAGCATTGATGACAGGGTTTTATTTCAAGAACAGGCCCTATGCAAGCTTCTTATCACTTTTTAAGACAACCTCTGTTTCGATAAATGAATAAACACTACAGTAGGTAACTATCATCTGTTTGAGGGAAGTGTTGCAGGTTCACCATGTGTCTCTTTTTTGTACTATTTCCAGTACTTATCATGAAAAGTTTTAATTATTTCTAGCAGTATATGTTCTCTGGACATTTACTGCTGTTAAATAATTTTTAGAGGATATTCCTATAATTTTGCTTTCAGCCTACATGAACAGTAAATATCCTTAGCAGAGCCGAAGTTCTCTCAATCCCTTTTTTTCTCCCCCTAAATATTTTTTTTTTTCCCAGAGCAGCTGATCTGTTCTTACAACATCATTATTTTCATAAATTCAGCTCATAGGTGTCTAGTTTCAAACACTGCAAGGGTTTTGTTGACCACTCTCCACTGCAAATAATTACTCTTTTTCATGGACTCGTTTAGAAAGGATTTCTTGCTTTATATACACTTTTCACTTGATATCATTTAAATTATTGTGATAATGTCTCTGGTTCTCCTTGAGAGCCGGGTTTGATACCCTGAAACACAGGGAGTAGGACCTGGCTTAGGCATGGCTCGCTGAATTATTTTGATACATCCCGTAACCGGAAACCTTTCTGGAAAAATTGCTTTCCTTCATAGCCCTACAACAATTCAAGAATCAAAGCAGATAAATCTGTTATCCCCATCCTTGGTGGTTTTCACCATCAGCTGAATAAAGCTCTGAGCACTCTGGTCTGACCTCAGAGCTGCTCCTGGTGTGGGCAGCAGTCAGACTGGAGATGTCCTGAGACTCCTGGGATCCTACTGGCACAATCAGCACCTGTTCATAAAAAAATGTTGTGGATTTGGGGTTTCTGGGGTTTTCTTTCAGAAAAAAAAATGAAACCACAAATGCTCTGCAAGAGTTTAACACTTGAGTTATTTTAATATTTTCACATCTATCTCTGTAACTATATTTTTTTTTTTGGGTAGGAATATTTCTTTTCCTCAGTTTTTGTAGACTGCATAACAGGGGCTTAATTTTCCTCGGGTCTTTTCTTCAGTCTTTCGTTCATGGATTATCCACAGTGCCACTCACACCTGTATAAGAAGGTGTGATGAATTTAGCATTAAGCTTTCATTACAAATGTGGTAGCAAGTGTGCAGTGTGTTGATGACCTCCCCTTAGGTTTTCATGCTCAAAATTGTTCCCAAGTCTTGCAAAATCCTCCCATTTGAAAAATTTTATATTACTCAGAGAAATGTAAACTGACCTTATGGCAAAAATAAAATGATTGCAAAAATCACTGTAAAGCCAGTTTTGCCATGTGTTGGACTTGTACTTGTTTAGAGGTTGTGTCATCAGCAGGGATCTCAGACAGGGAACTCTCAGGTAACCTGGGTAAGCTTCAGGATCTCTTCTTCTGTAACTTGTCCACCCACCACTGATCATTTGGAAGTAGGATTCAGAATTAATGTGTAAAACATCTTTTGCTTTACAAGAGTCACGAGTTTTGTACTGTGGCAATCAGTTCTTTTTTTCCTTTAACAGAATTCATTTTTCAAATATATTTCTTCTATTTTATGCTTATTATTTTGGCCATATCCTTTTTCATCTGAGATTCTGAGTGACTGTTTTTTCAGGCTCTCTCAATTCCCATCTCATGTGTGGGTGTGGAGGGTCTGAGCACATGGCAGCCATGTGGTGCCCTACTCTTAGAATCCTTGGTTTGGAAAGGTGTCATTACATGATATTTATCTGCATGAAAATTTAAAGGAACCTATCTTTAGTAAAACACATTTGAAACTGTGGCACTGCCATTTCAAGGTTTTCATCAAAAGGAAATGTGTGTCTGGGGAAAATTGCTGTTTCTCAAGTGTCTCTACACTCTTCAATGCTCAATGCAAGCCCAGGGTGGAATTTTGGGTCACAAAACGAGTTCCACCAGGTGGTGATTTCTTTTCCAGCACTTAGTTTAATTAGACTGCTTTAGTTTTGCGTTTGATCGATCCTTTTCACAACTGGAATAAGGAGGAAAACCACAATTTATTTACACCTAGCTGAAAGAAAAGTGGAACTCAGATTTAAGGTATGAAAAGTCTGAACTTGGGAAAAGTCACTGTTCCAGTGCCTGACCACCCTCTGGGGGAAGAACCTTTTCCTAATATCCACCTAAACCTCCCCTGACACGTTTCCAAGCCCTCATGCAGTGTTTTAAAGTTTTCCATTCAGGTATTTATTCCAGCATACATTTCCCATTTCAATGGTTTCAGAGTTCTGATGTTATTAAAATCAGATTATAACAAAATCCAAACGTTCACTGTAGTATGTGACATGAATCACAGGATTATTAAGGTTGGAAAAGAGCTCTAAGATCATCAAGTCCAACCTCTGATCACCAGAGTCATGCTATGAGATAGATTAAATAAAAGCCAATAAGAGACAGATAAAAGATTGCAAAGATCTCAGATAGCAAAGCTGATTAGGTTTTCACATAACAAAAATACACCAAATGAAGTAATGTATTTAATTTAATGAAAGTGAGGCTGCAACCATTAGGAGACTGGGGTTGCAGCTCTGAGCTGATCTTTGCTTCTTAATATACTACTAGTTGTCATGACAGAGGCTTTGCCAACCATCCCTTGCTCAGCTGCAGCAGGTAAATACCATTTTATTACCCCTGAAATTAAAAAATTGTCACTTCGGATCTGTATTTTACCAAAGCAGCTGATTTCATATTCAGGTTTGGTTTTTTTTTTAACCTTCAAATTTATGCACTTTCTAGTTTCTGAGGATTTAAATGTAATGAGTTTTAGAATCTGTTATTACAAACACAACAAATTATTCACAGGATAATGGATGGAAAGTGATGAATTACTGGAACATAAATCTGTACCATTCACTCATGGTGGGAAATAACAGAGGAATGGCAAGGCTGATTTATTACTTGCTGGTGTATCTATTCTTGTTCGTGAGTGTTAAAACTACAGTACATAGAAAAATTTAATTAAAGTTATTAAAATGAGAAAACTATTTTCTGTTTTCTATTCCACAGCTGTTAAAGTTTTTCATTTGCTCATAAATTTAGGAATAAGTGTAACATTCATCAAAGTGTAAAGACCAATGTTAGACATAGAGCTTATTGTAAATCTCATATTTCATCAACAGAAAGGATAATATGTGTCAGAGGGTGCAAGAACTCCGAGCTTTGGAAAGCCTAGCATAGAAAGAAATAATTTTTCATAACTATCTGAAATCCTCATACGGAGAAAACACGTTCAATCCATTTGAATGTTATAATAATACATATAATATTGGCATGATGATTTTATTTCCTGTTTCAGCCATGACTCTTCAGTACATTGGAGAAGTCACCTCGCAATAAATTTCAGAACGTCTTTCTCTACTGTGTTCTAAATTCTCCCAAAAAGCAAGAAAAACCAGTAGTGTTTACTGGGAGGGAGCAAGATATCCTTTATTTGATGCTCCAACATGATCCAGATCTGGAGGGGGAAAGACACTTGCAACAAAATCTTTCCAAAACTGCTACAATCCCTTTTTTATCAGACTATTCTAAGAGATCGTGGGGGGGAAAATGAGTTTAGAAATGGGTTTCTTGATGGGTTTTTATTCACTGACACTTTATTTTATTGATTTCTATCCCTCAAGTAATTTGAATGCATTTTGCAATGAACAGATACAGAATCTCACTCAAAATACCAATTTGTTTTACCCAGGGAAGGGAGATATAATGGGCAGTTAGATCAGGTTTCAAAGTCTGAAGTAAAAGCCGGGTCGGTTAAGGTTTAGCTTCTCAGACAGTGCCCAGCTCTTGATTGGCTATCCAGAGTTAAACTTCAGCCCAGACTTAGGGAATATTTTGCCACTTCAAGAATTTTTAGCTCTGCTTAAGAGTTGGAGCTTTTGTTCTCAGAGACGGAATTTTTCTGCTGAGCCAAGGACATAAAACAGAGTTTAAATTCAGAGCATTCTTGGGGCTGCCTGTACTCCTGGAAAGATTTATTAGCTTCTAGTACCAGCAGATAGTTAGCCAGACTGCATTGGCAGAGTTCCGTGGGGAAATGCAACCAATGGACAGCCTGCAGAGGAGGAAAACCATGAAAAGCTTGACAAATCCAGGCAAGATCAGTGAGCTGAGCAGATGAAACAAGATCCTAATGAGTGATCAAAAGGCTGTGTTAGCTCATACCTAAAGGAAGGCACTTGAACAATTTCCTATATTTCCCAGGAATGTGTGTCCCCGTGGTGTCAGCTCCTTTACAGCTCATGAGAAATCAGGGTGGTTTCCTTAAAGATGTCATTTTAACAGAGCAGAAGAGGAGCATTTGAATCCATCTGATAATTTCCCTTGAATCAATATACTCTTTTTTCCCCTTCTTATTTCCTTTTAGATGCTTCCTGTAGTTTAACCTTCTAAAAAGTCTTTTGCTCTGCACCAAAGACTCTCCTGATGGTCAGGGAAGAAAAATTCTTCAGAGTGGGGTAAGGAGGAGCAGCTCACATAGACAGCCAAGAAGAAAAGGGGGAGTAAATCGTGTGGGTTGACAATAGTAGAATAAATATGGGGAAAGCATCTGGATTGATCCACAGCATTTCTCATGTGATGAAGTGAAGGTTTCGTACAGACGGCACAGCTGTGAGAGCTGCCGAAAAACTTCACATATGTTGAGAAGGAACATTGACCTGTGTAGACAAAACCTACGGATACTTACTTCTATATATAAAAATATGCATATTTAAGTAATAAAACAGGAAGTCAAAACAGAGTTGGAAAGAGACACATTTATCATCCCTGTTTCTTAGGTGGCTGCAATGGAGAAAAAAGGTCATCTAAAAGCTCTCTGGGGATTAAAATACTGAGTTCCCATAGGCCATATGTTGAATTAAATGCTTTACTGACATGACACCTTTTGTTCAATTCGCTAAGGATATTTAGAGCCTTTAAACCAGTGACAGGAACACACACTGGACAGGGAATCCCATGAACCTCTCCAAGGACGATGCATATCCCTGTTTTAAATGGTGCGCTGTGCCTTGCATGCGATCACCTGATGTAAATTTGAAGAGTATGCAAGCAGCCTATTTAAATTTACAAAATGCTCTATAGTTTTGCAGGCCATAAAAGCAGCTTTATTTAAGGACAGTTTTGCATCATTGCTTGCTAGGAATAATTCTTACCTGAATATTTGGGCACTTCTACATCATTAGATGCTTGAGGAAAATGGTTTGTTTAGAGCAGTAGGTTAATAGAAATGGAAGCAAACTTGTATATGTAGGAATGCTGACCAAGCTTTAGCTCAGTAAGAATACCTAAATAAAATTCAGATAGTGTAATTTGCACACAAATGGTTCATTACCAATACAGAGATTAAGAATTCTTTTTTTTCTTCTACAACAGCAATTCAAAAAATCTGAGCTAAAATAACAACAGAATCAGCAATTCAAGCCTTTAGGTAACTTAGAGTTGCATGAGTTCACACAAATCTGCAATTGAAGATGAAAGAGAGAAATCATTCTTTTTGGTGTCATTTCTGTTTCATCAGATTTGCCGTTTTCCAAGGCTAATGAGGGATGGTCATGCTCTCCTAATAGTTCTGAATTAAATACCTGAAAAAGCAAGCAGAAAATGAGTCACAAGGCTTTGTCAGATAACTGGAGCTTAAATGGTGAATTCACACGGTCATAAAATAACCTGGGAAAAAATATTGATACACACCCTCTTGGGACACAAGTTACCTTAAAAACAAAATAATTGATGCATCCGAATTTCCAAACCACTAATGATACCCTCAAGAACAACATGCAAAAGCTGTAATTTTCACAGAAAGGTTCCTAAAATGAATAATTAGTTTCGTTTCAGCATTGCTTTTATTTTAGTATCGGCCCATTAAAAAAATTGCAAAATAAACCAGTTTTAGATAAGCTAGTGTTTGGTTTAGCTTTCCATTAGAGATTGTGATCAGGGACATAGTAATTCAGAAGTAAATAATGAGCTTGCAGAAGGTAGGATGACTTGGAAGTGTTCTGTGCTATAGCATTAATATGTAAATAAAAATATTTGTGAATATGTGGCAGTAGATTGGCCAGCTTGGTGAGGTGGACTTTAAGCTGAAGGTCTTGAGGGGCAGGGATCAAAGTGGCAACACCCAAGTCATTGCATCCAAGTGGGAAATTAGCCAGGCCATCAAGAGCAGGAACAGATGTTCCTCAGCTTCCTTCCAAGGTGAGAACGAGGAGAGCAACACCTCGAGTGGATGTGTCCATTGCATGAAGCCTGGGGAACCAAGAGGAGGAGCCAGAGCTCCGTGCCCCGTCAGGAACTTACGGTGTCATAGGAGTAACTGTAACACTGTGGGACCACTCCCGTGACCCAAAGATGGCCATGGATGGCTGACAGCTTCTCCGTAAACACGGAGAAGGAAGGAGAGGAGGAGGGGTCGTGGTCTACATTAGGCAGAACCTTGAAAGTGTAGAAGTCAGCTGTGGCAATTGTTGACTATCTTGCAGTGCTGGTTTCACCCTATTGCATGACTCTGGGTCAAGATCAGTGGGATCACCTCCAAGGAGGAATCTTGCAGTAGGCATCTGCCACTGACCTCTAAACCAAGATGAGAAGGCCAAAGCAATATCTGGGTCACTCTAGTTTGGAAACAAACCAGCAGGAGATTCCAAGTCAGAGCTACAATTTAATAGGAAAATTTAAATAAAGGCAGAAAACCCTGGCTTAAACTGGCAGAGTCAGGATACACCCTGACCCCCTGTTGGTCAGGGTGGTGGCAGCAGTCTGATTAAATGGTGGCTGCAGTCCTGTTGAAGTGACCGATGTGGTTCTGCTGAAGTGATGATCCTGTAGAAGGGTCTGGTCTTCCTCTGAAGGTCCAGTGGTGGTTATGTAGCTCTTGTCCTCTGGGAATCCAGTAGGTAAGGGCTGCCTGTGGTGTTCCAAACCTCAGATTATATCCAGGTGGGAATGCTTGGTTCCTCCCCCTGGGCGGAGCATCTCACAATGGGATGATGTAATTTTATGAGTCATGCAGTGAGGCTAGATGGCCCATTAACAGAAGGTATTCCCTAGAGGGAGTTATCAGGAGTGAGTCATGGAAGAGATAAAGCAAACTGCCCTACCTATCTTAACATCTTGCATAGATGGTGATGGAACACATACTTTTGGTTACATCTTACATTGTAACCTAAGACAGTCACTTAAACAAATTTGGGTCTACAGAACCTGGTTCTTAAGGGTGACTTCAACTATGCAGACATTTACTGGAAGTACAATACAGCAGCTCACACGTCAGTTCATGGGACATGCAGTTCCTGGAATGCCTAGAGCACTGCTTCCTCCTACATTTTTTATATTTGCCAGCCAGAATGAACTGTTGCTGGAATTGCTACTCCCAAGAAAAAGAAAACTTGCTTTGTAGTTCCTCAGTCAGTGATGGCCTTGGCTGCAGTGATCACAACATTGTGGAGGTTGGGATCCTGGAGGTTTGTACCAAGAGAGAGGATTTAGATTTTAGAAGAACAAAGTTCACCTTGCTCAGAGCTCAGATGGGAGGGATTGTGTGGGAAGAGTCCCTGGAGGAAAAAGGAACTAGTGCGTGCTGGGGTTATTCTGGAACGTTCTCTTGGAAGCACAAAAGCATTCATGCCTTTTAAAGGGAAGGAAAGCAGGCAGAAGAAGAGAACACCCTTGGCTTGCTGTGAGCTTCTGGGTCTGCTCAAATCTAAAAGAAAGTAGCAGAGATGGAAAAGCAGTCACATACCCACTGAGATCTGCAAGGGCATTGTCAGAGTGTGCAGACCTGCAGTTAGAAAAGCAAAAATCTCAGCTCAAACTGACATTAGCCAGATATGTCAAAAAACTACAAGAAAAGGTTCATCAGGTATTTAAACAACAAGCAGAAACAGAAGAAAAATATGAGCCCTCTGTTTAACAGGAGAGGTGCCACCCACAAAGCTGAAAATGTGGAGGTTCTCAACACATCCTTCACCTGTCTTCACCAGCACTGCTGGATCCCAGCCCTTGGGAATACCAATCCAGGTTCGTGTAAACAGAGACCCACCACCAGTGAAGGAAGAGTTGGTATGTGAACTGTTAGAGGAGCTTGACCCTTATAGATCCAGAGGATGCTAAAAGAGTTGGCTGATGTAATTGTGAGGCTGCTCCCCATAATCTTTGAGGAGTTGCGGAGGTCAGGGGATGTCACAGAAGACTGGAAGAGAGTTAATGTCTTCCAGGCCCAGAAGACTGGAAGAGAGCTAATGTCACCCCTATCTACAAAAAGCACTTAGAGGAGGATTGAGGAAATTACACGTCCATCAGTCTGATTTCGTTCCCTGGGAAAGTTAAGGAAAACCCTCGCAGGTCAAGACAAGTCAGTTTACTCAAGGAAAAGCCAAAGGTTGTGTACATGAAAGCAATGAAACAATTAGATTTTATTCTCTACTTCCCATCAGCAGCACACACCCATAATTCTTCTTTTTTCTGTGTACCACCCCAAAAATTTCTGCTAAGAGCTAGATTCTGATACCCAAGCTCATAACAAATAATTACATATTTCAAAGGTGTTTCTCCCACCTACAAATACATATGTTATTCAAATCAAAACTCGACTGAGACAAGTAGTATAAGTGTTATATATTTGATTGGCAGTGAAAAAAAAGGCATCAGGAAGCGTCTACCAGCTTTCTACAAAAACTTAAGCCTGTGATATCAACACTGTTTTAATCACATATCCAAACACAACCCCATACCAGCTAAAACGAAGACAATTAACCCCATCCCAGCCGAATTCAGTGCAGAGAGACACACGTCTTTTACAATCATGAAAGAGCTATGGAAAACTTGCCCTTTCTCTTTGAAACATCCATCTGAATACCTTATGAAGACCATCTAATTCAAAATATATGTAGTAGAGAGCAGCATCTCTTTCTGCATTAAACAGACATATATTGAGTGGGCTCATGGTTGCATAAGGTTTCAGGAGAAGTGAGGAAGATCAGTACAAGGATTTGTGTGGGAAAACTATCCTGATTTGGATTAAAAAGCAAGCTGAAGTTACTTACAACATACAAAAAGTAAATAAGGTATAAACTGGACACCATTTATTTTCCAAGAGCAAGCTTATCAGAAGCTATATGGATTCCAGACTTACTCAAATTGCATTTCATTGGGAGTAGTTTTCTCTCTGGAAAGGAAATATTTGCTTTTAGGTGCATTCCTCATCATTTTAGGACTCTCTTTGGAGAGTAGTAGACCACTGTCCTCTGGCAGGGTTTAACTTAGCCCCTGAGGGCATGGCTGGAGTGTAGTGGAGCGGGTCCTTGGGGCTGCTTAGCTGTGGTTATGGTCTTACACTGCTTAAACTGCTGGGGTCAACTGATGAAGTTTGTTTAGTTTTGGTTGCCATTGTCACCTCCTTGACAGGGAAAGAAGCAGTGCTGGAATACTCTGCTGAATTTATCTGGAGTCTGCTTGTTCTCAGAAGTGACTCACACCGAGGTTTTTATAACCTCTTCACGAATTTTACTTGTGGGAGAAAAGTAGCTGAGAGAAGCTCTTCAGTGAGACGATGCTGATAAATGGCCTTCTAGATAGTTTTGTCCTACTCTCCAAATTTGCTTTTAGCGGTACACCTGATTCCAGCAGAACTAGGCTTCAAACTGAGAGGGGGATAATGAACACTTGATTATGTTATGCTTTTTGGTAGAACCAAGTCTGTTCTCTTGCCTCGGGGGCTGACGGGTGTTGCTGGTATGTCTGAAGTACCTAATCATGCCTTGGAATACCACTGGCAATGAGTTCCTGATTAATGACTGATCCAGCTGTAACTCAGGAAACATGTAAAATTGGACATATCTTGAAAGCTGCCGCGGATGTCACAAGGTTGGGTACATCAATAGGTTGGTACCATCAGGATTTATATTGTTTGTGCCAGAAGGACGTTTCCAGATTGAAAACCGTCCAAATGGCAATGAATTGGAGGCAGCAGATTTCATTCATTCCAATAAGAAAAAAAAAATGTAACTGATGGGATGGACAAGGATTATTTTCATGAAATAATCCTTTCTTGGCTTCTTTGCTAGAGAAAACTTGCCTGAAAGCTTGAGAAACAGATTAATTAAAAGTTAAAGGCTCACCTCAGTTTTTGATTGTGCCTATTGTTGAATGACTTTTTAGTAGGTTTTGTGACTCTGCTCAGACACAGAGTCATCTGGTGGCAATCCAGTAAAGATTTACACTGCTGCAAGCTCAGAACCCAATTATTGTAATCATTTTATGCTCGACTACTGGTGAGGCTGCTCCACTGGCTCAGAGCTAGTTCCAAAAGAGAACGATATGATTACATGCATTTTTACAGGTAATTCAGCCCAGTTCGTGTGCTTCAGGGTTGGCATCTATCAGTTTAAACTGCTGGTTTTGATTGTGAGAACTGTGGAAGGTATTGTTTAGGACCTTTCCACATCTTTACCTCGTGCTCTTGTATCAACAGCTGAACATCCATGATACAAAGTCCGTGCTTCGTGAGCTCACCATTTTGGAAAAAGTGTTCCTTGAAATCCAAAAAATTCCTCTTGCTCTGCTTCTAAAAAGTGATTTTTGGATCACTTCTTTTAGATCACTTTTTTTAAATCACTTTTTTAAATCCCCATGATTTTTCCAACTTACCACCTCATTAATTTTGTAATCTTTTTCAGCTTTTTCTGATTTCTTTAGAGTTTTGACGACTTTAGAGAGTGATACTTAACAAATAATTTATATTTGGTTTTGTTATTCAGCATCTCAAATACAAGTACCTTATCAAGAGGGAGAAATATTAGTTCAGGTCTGTATATAGACGTGGCTATTTTGTATTCTTGTTCAAGTTCTGAAAGTGAGACTTTAACAACAAATTCTTCTGAAAAGAAAAAGAAAAACCTGTACAAGCAACAGGGTTTTCAAGAATAGCACGTCTTTCTCCATTAAAGCATGTCAAGTCTTATCTCAAGTGTATTTCTGAGTTCACCACTTTCCATTCTTGTTCTAGTATCACTGAATTAACCTTCTATACACAGTATGATCTCAGAATCAAAAAGTTGTTAAGACCTTGAAGGTAAAACTCTAAAGATGTCATATGTCTTCAGAGAATTACTTGTCTGAATGGAGCTGTCTTCCTTTTTTTTTTCTCTCTTTTAAAGAAAGGGAAAAGTACGTTGCAAAAATACTGAGCTTCCTGGTTGTGAATCCTGTCACTGTTCCATGCAGGAGCCAAATGATCAGCTATCCTGGAAATAGGTTGTTCTCCACATTAGCAGAAGCGTCCTGCTTCTGAGTCCATCATCACTGGTACTTGGAGTTACCTTAACAACTCCTAGTCCTGTTTTTATATCTTTGCCTCGTGAAGGGGGTACAAAAATTAAGATTTAGTCCTCAAAGTTCTCTTTGTGCCCTCTCGCATTCTCTCTGCAGCTCAAGCAGTCTTAAGGAAGGACTGGCTAAACCTCTGAATAATTTAAAGCTAAGTGTTCTATTTACGATAGATACTAAAAGTGTGCCCATTCCTGCAGCATCTCTCAGTCTTTAACGCAGACAGCCTTGTATTACTTTGGCAAATAGGCTAGTCTTGGGAAGGACTTACAAAGGGATGGGTAATGATTGAGTGGCACTATTGTACTTGTTATACATGAAATTGTTTATCACTAAAACTGGCTAAAATGCCCAAAAATAAAAAGAGAAAATAATTCCATCTCATAAGGTAACAAGGAATTATAGTTCCTGATTCTCAAGATGGTTGAGGAAGCACAGATAAGTCACTTTTTTTTGCTTTTTGTTTATATTTGAGGTTTGGATTGGCAGGAACTCTTTGACAGAATTGACAACTTTGGAATTTCATCACTCTGATTTCTATCACTTTTTCATTCCGATTTCCCTTGCGCCCTGTAACAGGAACTTCAACACAAAGTGCCATTAATGTGGCTGTTGTGTTGGGTCACTAAATCCCAAAATCTGGGCTGAACAAAAGTTATTCTAAAGCTTTGTTTTTTCAAGAACAGTGCTAAATATTACCATTCACTTGCTCAGAAGAGAGGGAAAATAGGAGAGGAACTCTGGCAGAAGAGATAAGATCCCTGACAGGAACCAATTGTATGGAAGGCTGTAAAAGGCAAATAATTTGAAAATTTTGCCCCTTGTATTAATATTTCCTTCATGGTTTTTCCTGAGACATCATAGATTTTGAAAGCTGATGCAAGGCCATTAAAATAAAGGAAAATGCATGTACTTTTCTGTAAATTGCCAGCTAAAAAGAAAATTTCTGCCTACACAAAAAGGGGACACACAATTAATTATTTAAGTCCCATTATTCACAAGGACTGAAGGGTGGTGAAAGCACACATTTAGAACAAGTTTTCTTTGAAAGGACATTTCAATGCCCAAGTCTGCCGTTGCTGCTGCAATGTGATTGAATATTAGCTGTGCAGCATTAAAAGACTAACAAAAGGTGTCAGAAATGCTATCATTTCTCCTGGTGAATAGATATCTTACAGCTTTGGCCCTTTTTCAAACAGAGTGATCCCAATATTGACTGCTCCAGCTAAGGCAAATATTTGCAGAACTTTGGATCAGAAAGGAAGGATTACGGGCTTTCGTGCCCTGTGATAGGCACAGGAGATGACACATGGAGCAACAACCTCTTTTTCTGTGCATTTTGTCATCCTTGAATTCCTACAGTGAGTCATTAGCATTTATCACATCGTTTTCTTGACCTGGACACCTCTATTCCAGCATCTGGTCTGCCTCCAAAAACACACAACTCCCTTCTTGCAGCTGAAGGTTACTTTTATAAAAAATCAATTTATATGTTGGGATCTTGTGTCCATAATAAAGGTTGGTCACAAGAATAAGGAAAATTCAACTGAGGATTAAAGCTGGCTAAAGTATGATCCATATTCCTGAGAAATTATATTATTGAGCATTCCTTTGCAGTCCAAAGAAAAACCTGCAATGCTGGGCACTCCTGTGGGCACAACACAGAAATATGGCATGAAGGTGAAAGGTGCAGCTGAGCCTTAGGGGTGGGTCTGGAGCAGGGTCAGACCACAGAATCTTCCACAGTTCCTTTTCCAACACACGTAAGCCCAGGGCTGCACTCAGCTGAGGGCCTTCAAGCAATGGCTTCTTGCCAGTTTATTCTGCTTAAATAAGTTCCTTTACAGCTGACTTTCTTCTCCTGCCAGAAATGGTAGAAGGGAATTGAAACAGAATAGAAAAGAAGCTGATCCTGAATATTGTGGTTTATTTTGTTACTGTGATTCATTGAAAGAGACAGAAAGCTTCAGTTTGGTTTAATTCTCCCTACCACGGATTTCTGTCAATGAACAAACCCACCCTCCCCCCTCCAGTCCAAAACACTATTTCATTATTTACAAGTGATGGAATGCACATCATAATTATCAGTTTATTTGCTAGAGACGTGACCTAGTTGAGTTGAAAAGCTGTTTTCACTTACAGAGACAAGCAGAACTACCCTGGAAATGTTTATGGAAAGATCTGGTGTACAGAAATGTTCTCGCTGTAAACATTTTTCTACAAGAAACATCCAGATCAAAACTATAGGCTTCCGAAAGATAAAACAGGCCCTGAACTGTTTCAGTGTAGTTGTTGTAAATCTGTGTGGTTACTTTTTGATACAGGACTACAACCACATTGAAAGGAATCTTCAAGATACGGTTTAATGGGCATGGTGGGGTTCAGATGAAGGTTGGACTTGATCATCCTGGAGGTCTTTTCCAGCCTTAAGGATTCTATGAAGCTGTAGAGCTCTACTTTGTAAATTTTCTGCTTATCAATTCAATCACTGCCGAAGTTCATGAATAAGAGACAAGACTATCTTAGTCATCTAACGATTTATTACTTAAAAGAACAAACAAGGCATCAGCCTCGGAGGCCGTGAGATTTAGTAACAAGTCGCCATAACGAAGGATAGTCACAAGACTCGAGGTTACATGGCAATTTATAACTTTCTAGTCCAATAAGCAATTAACACCAAACTTTGTTTTGACTTTATGACCTATCACCTGTAGTACTTTTTACTGCAATGCGACTGTCTCTTAACCAATAATTCTTTAGGTCACGTACACACATATACTTCTATTGTAACATCTAAATTCTTAGCTTAAACTGTAAAATCACATTATCATACTTAAAACCCTTCACCATAACACCCAATACATATTCTTACTTATAACTATAGAAACATAGGTTTGTAATTCTCTTGCTTAAGGTCTACACGTGTCTGTTATTACACCAGCCCAAGCTTCTTCCATGGTTGCAAATCAAATCCTCCATCATCTGCAGAAGTTTTTGCTCCTCTGTTTCCTACATGAAGCGTGATAATGAAGCAGTAGCTTCTTGGAGTCAAAAATTCAAAGCTTATTTTTACTGCCACCATGAAATATTTCTTCCCTCCTGCAAAGCACGGCGTTACTGAGCGAATGTCAGAGTGCGAATGTCATGAACACGGACTGAGCTGACGCTTTGGACGGGATGGAAGTGTTTCACCCCATATAAAATTGATTACCGTGTGCCTCAGAGTACAGAGATACAAACCCATAGTTTAGGATACAAGCAGACAGCGTTTCTCCAAAGGGAGAATTCCCCAAGTTCAAAGCTTTGTCCAGCTGGCTGAACCAAGAACAGCTTTCTTTTCCTCGTTGCTGTGTTGCCACGTTTTATTCAAGTCACACTTGCACAGAACTTTCATAGTATTCCCTTGTTGTCTGAGATAATTTACTTTCAGCTAGATCTTGAATAACTGGCCAGAGCTGGTTCTGTTCATCTGTGAAACAGAAGGTGTTACATCAGTGCTAAAAGTGCTTATGGAATGCAAACACTGGGGAAATACCATCAGAAATATGCATGCATGGGAGTATTAGCACGTTAATTTTCAGCTGCTGAAGAATCCCACATGAGCTTTTCGGGTTTTTTTGAGCAAGGGGAAGTTCTGCTTGCTTCCTACGAAATTCCCAGGTGCACACAAATGAGATGGGGTTTAACTATATTGCAGAATATATAAGTTGTCACTGCTTTACAGTGAAGGAAAATTAAAATTGTAACTGTTCAGCATAGTCTATAGGGAATTGTCTGGTGACACAGCTTTGTGGACCCCTTGTAGAACTGCTTAAGGCAGTGGGCCTCTGCCCAATGCGTTGTTTGTTAAATCATGTGTTGGTCTTGGTTTTCTTTTTGTTAATATTTAAGCACAAACATACGCTTTATTTACCTCAAGGGGTACCATGAAAATTCCCCAACAGTCCTTTTAATTTAATGTGATAAGAGAGGAGTGAAAAGGCAGGTTTTTACGAAGCCCAATTTCTGCTACAGATTTTGTCCTTTTTCTTGTTTTTCCTCTAGTAACTGAGACAGAGCAGGTTTAGTTTAGATATTGGGAAGAAATCCTTCCCTGTGAGGGTGGGGATGCCCTGGCACAGGGTGCCCAGAGAAGCTGTGGCTGCCCCTGGATCCCTGGAAGTGTCCAAGGCCAGGTTGGACAGGGCTTGGAGCAACCTGGGCTAGTGGAAGGTATCCCTGGCCATGGCAGGGGTGGCACTGGATGGGCTTTAGGGTCCTTCCCACCCCAAACCCTTCTGGGATTCTATGATATCAGTCTTATTAATTTCTACTTCCACTGCCATCTTTCCTCACTGCCCACGTCTCAGCTTATTTTATTCCCCAGTACAAAAATTTGCTACCTCTTCTTCTATTGTCCTTCTTTCCAATTTTCATCTGCTTTGGGTATTATCATCAGAGCCTTCATCCCCAGTGGCTCATCTTAGACTGTGGCTTTCTCTGAACTTTGCTTCTGCCTTTGTTTCTCATAACAGAAGATTTGGGGTCATACTCATGAAAATGTTTCTGGCAGTTGGGGGCACAAGCAGATCTTCGTTAGGAAGAGAAACTGGAACCTATTTTTTTAATACATGGAGAGATACCTCTTTGATACGCTTCTATGTAATCCATGTTGGAAAAGAGGGAAATCAGCCCCTGCTGGTTTTGCAGAGTTATATCTAAACTGAAGTTCAAAAGGGAGAAAAAACTTCCTGCAACAAAAGCAAGAGAGTTTCATATGTAAAACAACTTTCAGTGATGCCATTTTAAATAAATTCTACCATATTAAAAAAACCCCAAACAAGCCAAACCCTTATTTGTTTCCCCAGAACTTTAAAATTCTGAAGAAGATAATTCATTGCAAAATTAGCAGCAGGGCTATTCATAGGGAGCATTTTTTTAGACATGTTTGAATGGGCTAGTTGTAAGTTACATAATTTTACCTTAGCATTATAGGTGAATTCATGTGCATTCCAGCAAGCCATGAATGACACTCATGCAGCATATGAGGAACAAGCTGTTCTGTATTTTTGGTAAATTAACGTTTGCAAGTTTTCAAAGAGAGAGCCCAACTTTACTCCTCAGACAATACAGAGCTTAAAAAAAAAGCCCTTCCACTTTTGCATGCTTAGATGTAAATCTCAGCCACAACCTGGCCTTGCTTGGTGTAAGAATGGGGCTGTTTGACAGCTGATTTTCTTCTAAACCCAGGGACTTTCCACTGAGTTGATCCCTAAGGTTGCATTTCGGAAGACACTGTGGGAAGGAAATGGCCTCAGCAATCATCCCAAATGATTTATGGGGTGTTCAAACCCAACACGTATCTCATTCACATTATGCCTTGATGCAGATCTGTCTAAGCCGAGTGTGTGCAAGCAAATTCACTCGCACGCACTGTAATAAGGCTCCACATCCCTCCAGGAGCTTTGAAAAGATGAGGGATACTTATCCCATTTTTATTCATTGATCCATCCATCCTCGAAGCAAAAGATATTATATTTCATAGCTTCAGCCACAAGGACCTCCAGCCTTGCTGAGGAATTTTCAGAACCACTGACTCTAATTTCCTTATTCTGGGGAGAACAGTAGAAAGCATTAGATTAATATCTGAACTTAGTAAAGCATTTGATATCATAGTTCACAAGAATTATTCATGAAAATAATCTATCTTGGCTTGACTATCATCCTTTGGAGGAATTAATACTTAAAAATGCTTAAACATGATTGTCTATGAGGATGTAGCTGACCTGGGGAGCAATCATGTCAACCTCAGCCCACAGAATAAAAATAAAAATAATGTCATTTATGTAGTCCCTTATCCTACTCGAGGGAGGAAGTTTAGAGTCAGTAAAGTGATTGAAAAGTGCTTTGCTATAAGTGACTGGGATATTTTGGCTGACATTCTGCTTTTCAAGAGTATCCATTTTAGGCTTACTTGCATATAAATACACCCTGGCTTATTTTCCCTAAGAGGCCTCTGGGTGCCTTTCATCGATTAAAAGAATATTTTATAAACCATTAACAATACTCTGCCAACAACTGGCAATGCTTACTCAAAGCCCAACTAAAATTGAAGCTGCCGTGGTGCCACTAGTGAAGAGCAAAAGCCACCTACACCTTTTTAGAAGACTTTGTTCCTTCGTTATCACCTAGAGAGACCAGCAGATGCTGTTCTGATGGGCACTGATAAGTGCTTGGGTGAAACACAAATGCCATGAAAGTGTGAGATGGTTCATTTTTGTGGAGCAGAAAGAAGCAGGAATAGACTTAGATCCCAGGTTTGCTCCAACCTCGAAGTAAAAAGGTTCTGGCCATTGAGAATTATTTATTTATACCTAGTTGCTAGCGTTTAGGTTTTCTAGCTTTTGTCCATAGTGATGGAGAGAAAGGCATTCATAGCCAAACTTTCATCATTTTCAGGAGCTTCTGTTTTCCAAGAATTTCCTATTCCCAGGGTCACTTCTTCCCAAAATTCCCTATAGGCCATGTATGAGCTGGAGAATTCTGAACTTGAAACTTAAAATCAAGGCTGAGCATGAATTTGCCTTTTCCTGGGGCAATCGAGTTTGATGCTTTCTGGGCTGTTTTGGTGATTGAGATAAATTTTGTGCAGCTTGTGCCTTGAAAATGATAGGAACTATCAATTTAATGGGCAGTTGCACTTGCTAAAGTGCTTTTCTCAATTTTTTTTGTATGTGCCGTGATCAAGTACAGCACCAGGGTCACTAAACTGTATCTTTATACTTTAATTGCACGTCCACATATGTGATTGACTAAAAAATTGATAAATTGGACCTCGTAGAAAACAAATAGCTTTAAAAAAATGTCCCAGATCAGATTTTCTGTTTGTTGCCTTATTTTACCCTGCAGCAAAACTCTTTGCAGCCCTGACAGCGAGGATACAAGGTCAGTGGAGATGCTGACATTTAATGCCTGTAGTAAACATTTCAGCACACAGAAAGCAATTATTTACAGCTTAAGCAGTGAGAAATTACAAAGCTTGTCTTTAGACCTTGTGGCTGCTTGGCTGGTATTTGCAGAGGTGATGTATACACAAAAGGTTTTCTTTACTGTTGTATTTTCTTTATTGTATTCTCTCTAGATGTTATTGTGCTGAACTTTCTGAAGGCTAATAGCTCACAGAACACAATAAAAAGTGGTTATTTAGCAACACTTCCATGGCTATAATACTTTTCTTTTTTACCCTCTAATGCACCTTTCTAATAACTTCCAGCTGAAAATACTGCCCTTATTTCCTGAGAGCTCCTCATGTTTACTAAATCACCAGTAGGTATTGTTGTTTTTACAAACCTCCTCACAAAAGCACCCTGTAAAATATTATTATTTCAAGTAGCAGTTCACAGGAACAGAGCAGTCCCTTGTACAGAGCAGGAGAAGTGATGTAGTAGAATGTAGACTTCTTACTCTTTTAAATAGTAAGCTTTTTTTAGAAGCTTACATAGTTTGGGGTTTTTCTGTGAGTGGTGTGTGCTGTAGCAATATTTTATAATGCCTGCTGTTTTATGTGTATTTCACAATTAGAAAATCTCACTTTCAGAATTTACAATGCACTTAAGTAATACATACCTCATAAAATTCAAAATTAAAAATAATTTTTGATACAAAATCAAATTATTATTGTTTATTATGCATTGCTGTTTTTATTATTACATATTTTTATCCATGACATCACGGCAAGTACCGAAGATGAGCAAAATGTGGATTTAAAGCTGTAGCAGTCTGCACAAGGAAAAAGACACAAAGGATAAATGACAACAGAAAATGCCAATAAAAAGCTGAGCACAGCAGGGATGTTGTGTGGTTGCAGTGTCTGAGAACCAGGCAGCTTGATACAGGCTGTTAAAATACAGTACCAGAAAACAGGAACTGGGGGAACTAAAACTTTTTCTAGGTAAGAAAGTGGTACATAAAAAAAGCAGAAAGGGTTAGGAACGCCAGGAAATGTGTGGCTCTCTTAAACACCCTGTGTTAAATTCTCATTATAAATTTGGGGCTTTTTAGTGTTGTGGTTGTTGGATCTTTGCTGGCCACTGTCACAGTCCCCCTCCTCAAAAGGATGTGAGAATGAGATGAAAAATCTCGTGGGTTGGGATACACACAGGGACACCACGTACCAACTACCAGGCTAAACAAGGAAAAATAATTTATTTTATTGCCAGTTAAAATAGAGTAGGAAAGTGAAAACCAGAGTCAAGAACTCTGAGACAGTTTTCTGAGAATATTTTACTGTTTGTTCAAAAAACCTGTGATTAATTCTTGTGTGTGTGGTTCTTTTCTTTCTCTCAAAACGACTCCACCATCCAAAAAAACCCCTCCAACAGTTCCTTTCCTTCCAGCTCTTGAAAATTCTTGAGCAACCACAGTTGTTGGCCTTTCCCTTTGGGGAAACATGAGAGTTATCATCCTTCAGCTTAAAGCAAGACAATCTGGAATTGTAGAAAAAAGCTGAACTGCCCTTGGTAGCTGGACTTGGATTCAGTCTTGGCTTCCCAAGAGCACGTGCCCCAAATGGTCAACTCGGGCCTTCAGTTAGCATCTCAGATGCATGAGACAGGCAATTTAGGTGAGGAGATAAAATCTGTGAGCTCAGGTAAAGATGTTGTGAGCAACTTTTAGTCCAGGTGCCTGGCTCAGTGATACTCTTGTAGCTCTCAATACATTCTACTCCTCCAAGAGTTATGAGCTTCTTCTTCGTATTTATTTGTATGTGGAGTTATAAATTCCTGATCTTATTTCTTGCTTGTGGGATAAATTTTCTCCCTGTGCATCCTTATTCATGCAGGCTTTCGTCTGATCCTGCTGTAAGATTCTTTCCTCCTTTTCATGTGCTCAAAAACTGTAGGCGCGGCAGTTTCCACGGTCATGGAATTATGCAGCTGCTTAACGCTCCTGTCTTTCTTGTTGTGCTTATTCTCCTTCCCAGTGTGATCCCGGGGACAGGAGTTATGACACCAGAGTCTCTTAAATCAGCAGTGTTAACACAAGCACAGTTTGCACTCCCTGCAGGCAGAGATCCAAAGGCAAAGGGTGCTCCGGAGCTGGGCGTGCTCCTGCCTCGTGGGTCTGCCCTGCAGCTGATGGACAGAAACCACCTTTCATGCTGCATTTTGAGCATCATGGAAGTGCAGTATTCTCAACTGCCACCTAAAAAACCCAACCAACAAATTGAGCAGATTATTTCCACTTTAATTATGCATAAGCGTTCCTCGAAAGCTGTCTTAAAACGCATCCAGTGTGACCTGCAGATTGCTTTTCATTTCCTTACTGTCATGGACACTTCATCATGCCATCCGCCATTCAGTTGGCTAAAAAAGAATGGAAATAATGCTTTCAGGCAAATAAGGATGCAATTTCACCCTCCACCCCTTTTCTCCTGCCCTTGTTTTTCCCCTTTTGAGAAGCAGCTGATCTGACCTGTCAAGGTCACACACCAGGAAGTATGAAATGCAGGAGTTGTCCAGTAATCTGGAAACATTTCTTTGTACCTCAGACAAATTGTTCATTTAGTCCTCAGACTATTTAGCTCTCTGGCTCCTGACATTTTCAAATGACAGTAGTAAAAATGAATGTGGTGAGTGGAGTTGTAGCTGCTGGTTTATGTACTGCTTGAACAGGGGTTAATGAATCCCTTTTCTACACTGTGAGGTTATGAAGTAAAGCGAAGAAAAGGCTTGTGGGGGTGGAAAAACACTGAATAACATCAACATCATAAATAAATTCCTGAAGTAGGATTGGTTCTTTCTTCTGAGTGAAATGTGATAGCATAGTACACTTCCTTCAATGTTAGCAGAAAAGTGAGGCACATCCAAAACAGGATTAAAGGACACTAAGAAAAGGCAAAAGTTGGGGAGGATTGCTTCAACTCTCCTGTAGTAAACCTAAATGAAAAACCTTTGACAAAAATTCAAAGTCCACCATAAGAAGTACTAGTCTTCCAACAGGGGAAAAAAAAATCTAATTAAGAATTTAAAAATTACTAGGATGAGGAAAGGAAGAAAAGATCCTGGGAGAAAGATTCTCCACTAGCTGTCATACTGATTTTTTTATTACCCCATGTAACCAACACCACGAGCTTCAGAGCACCTGGTGCACCAGTGACACAGATATCTCTTGTAAATCAAAGCCGGTTTCACGAGGTTTAAATCAATTTGGAATTAAAAAAGTTTATTAATGTTAAGCACTTGACTGTCTGGATACATTCAGGATCAATATTGTTAATGAAAGGGATAAACAACCGTAATAAATAAGTGATAAATGTACACCCCTAATTTGCTGGTACTCTTCTACAGCTGATCGAGGGAGCTTTAATCTGACACGAACAGACAGAAATATGCTCCTGTCCCTCAGCAAAAAGTGAAATAGCATCTACAGAAAGGAATGAGTGCTTGGGAGGAAAATGCAGCCAAAGTGATAAACAGTAACATTGTGATTGCTGGATCTGGAGAATAAAAATAAGCCCCTGCAATAACAAACATATTCAAGAGAGCAAATGAGAAAACAGATTGTAGGAGTTTATCCCAAATTTCTATACAAAATAAAAATAATCTTATAATAGAAAATATCTAAAACTTCAAGGAAAAATTGAGCAAATGAAGGGGGAACCCTGTGGGGTGACCTGTATGAAGAGGCAGAGAAATAACATTATTTAAATCATCCTTTAATACCAGACTTACAAGGGTGTGGGGAGGGGTTGTTTCTCTTTAAAAAAAGGGTAAAATAATGCATTTTGCAGAAAAATTTGGCATTGTTGCTACGGTAAACACACCTCAATCAAAGCTTACGTGTCCTATTCATTAGGCACATAAAAGAAAAACTCCCTATTACTCAAACTGAAGAAAAAAACCAAAATAAATATTTTTTTTAAACCTATATCTGATCCTTGCTTTTAGTCTCCCCAGATTTTTGTTTTCAGTTCATAAAACCTGTTGCACCTTGCACACAAGTGAGTGAGCAATTATTTGTATGACTAAGCTCCTATAAAGCTTGCAAAAAGACTGAAGAATAATTATTTATGCACACCGGGAAACGGAGTGGTAATCAGAGGAAAAGTGACTTTATATGCAGCCTGCATGGGTTATAAAGGGATTTCAGTGTTTAATTCTAAAAAGCAGAGATAAATGATGATCTTTTCTAAATATGATGAAACACGTGTTTTTCGTTTCTTTGTGAAAAATCCCCAGAAAAATATCAGGAGGTGCCATTTTCCTGCATTGTCATTAACATTGTGAGTGACGCAAGTGATTTCTCAAGGAAAATACTGAGACTTTTTCAATGAAACCTCCGTCTGCTGAAATTCCGTGGGACTACCAGGCTTCAGGATGCAGGAGAGGTCCCCTTCCGCCTTGGTGGCCACCCTGCTGGCTCAGCACCTATTCCAGGGGCGCAGAAGCGCTTGCACAACTGGGCACAAAACCTCCCAGACTCCTTTTTTTAGCCCCTTCCCACCAGTTCCCCATGTTGGTTCTACGTCCAGTTACATATTCTCTCCTTCTCTGTCCTGGGCTCCCCCTAAGCAGATCGCTTGTCCCTGGTTTCTTTTCCCCCCACAGAAGTCATTTTTGCTATATCAGCGCACAAATTGAGAATGTTTGACAGCATTTCCAGGGTAATCCTGGTGTTGCTGACACAGGTCCCTGGGTGCTGATGGCTCTTTCAGACTGTCTCCACAAATAGTCCCCAGTGCTCCCTTACAAATATTTCTAAAAAGTGCCTTTCTCTCCCATAAATCCCATTAAACTCCTGAAAATCTGGCCATTCCTAACAGCACTGTCTGTAATTTTTTTTTTCTTATCACTGTGCTCTTTGTTACATCCAGCAATTTCTCGTGTCATTCCTGGTGGTTTTCCAGGGTCTGTTCACTTCTCACGTCAGGGCTTAGTCCTTTTCCCGTGTGTCTAATTCTATAGACTCTTTGAAAATCTCAAGTTGAAAGAGCCTTAAAATTAGAAGAAAAAATTGAAAATTAGAATTATTATTAAATTCTAGTGTATTTTTTCCTTTATTGCATAGTACTACACTCAAAAAATATTTAATGAGTCTAATTTGATAATAAAGTTACCAGAAAATGCTTTGGTAAGTCCAGTTCGATTTTCATCCTTGTTACATCCCCATGCTGTACGAAACCTCAGAACAAAGTGCTACACCAGGAGGCTGGGAAAAACATGTCTCCTAAGGATATAACCCAAAAGCTACCAAAAATTCATGAATCCGGTGAAATATTGATCCTATTATATGTAATTGCCATCACATACATGACAAACTGATTTAAAAATGGAAAAAGCCCTCCACATGTGCTGTGTATCCTGGCTGACACGGCAATAATACCCAAGTACATTTTTAGTGCAGCTAAATGTGATACCCCAGTGGTTCTACAGAAGCCACACACTTCGGCACAGCAGAAAAAACTGGACACATGGCTCCCCAAACTCTGTTCCGTCACATCAATGCCGAAGAGTCAATGACCTCAGCGTGACCAAACACCTGATCAAAAAGGCTCAAATGTACAATTTGCAACTCCACAGACGCTGTACAATCGATAATTTGAAAACCACATATGTAACCTTCGAGATGAACCCAGAAAGACCAACGCTTTTGAGCTTCTTGGCACTGAATTCCCGCAAGGACAGCGCTGGATTAATGAGCACACTGTGCCTTGTGCCTTGTTACCTCTCAGCAGCAGTGGTTGAGCCATTAGCTTGCAAAACATTCCCTGTCATCCCAGCAATCTATAGCTGCTGTTCCTTTGACCCCACAGAAACCTGTGTATGCTGATCATCCCATCAAGGATAGGTGCTGAGCCAGGGCTTTAATGCAGTCACCTCCGTCCTGCTCGCGGAGGCAGCCCAGGGACCTTCACCCTGGTGCACACTGCCAGGGATGCACTGTCCCAGTTTGGGCCAAATTCAGGGAAAAGTCCAAAAGGAACGTCTCCTCAAAGGACAGCAGGTTATAGCCGCTCCTCCCCCACCAGGTTTGGGAAAGAAATATTCCTCAGAGGAATGTGAAAAAGAAAATAAAAACTATTTATTTAACAAACACACAGGAAAAGAATAATAATGCTGAATAATGAAATCTCTCGCTGTGGAGAGAAAACCTGAAAGATTTGAGAGTCCTTCTGTGGGTGTGGTCTCTGTCCTCCTCGGAGCTGGGTCGGTGTGGGGGGCCCCCCCTCCAGGCTGGTGGAAGGTTCCCTAGTGGGGTTCTGATGTTCTGATGTTCTGAACCAGTCCAGGAGAGAAGAAAAAAAGAACCCAAAGTCCCAGAAAAAACCCCAAGGTTTAACTCTCCGTCTCTCTCCGAAGAAATGCAGCCAAAAAACCTGGCTGAAAAGCAGGAAGGGTGCTTCCTCCGCTCTTCTCCCCACAGCAGAGAGACGCAGAGGAGTATTGACCTTGGAGAACAGAATGCTTTGAAAAAGTTCATCTGGTCCTTTTTTTCTTTCTCTCCCCTCTCTTGGGCTCAGTTTAAAGGCACAGAAAGGCACAGGAATCACATCCGGGCATAGAGCGATGATAGGGGATACACATCATAAAGTCACCCCAAGACATGCACATCAGTCTTCCTTGGTGCTAAAATGTCCCAGACACACCCCACATATCGATCACGGGAGGTTCTGCAGTGAGCTTGTAACCAGTAACTTCACAAGTGCCTGGTATGTGGGTGAACATTGGGAATATTCAACCACCACAGCAGATTTTGCCTTGAATTTTCCCCAGCAAGCTAGGGAAACTGGAATTCTGGTCTCTTTGTTTTCTTGGGCTATCAGACCAACAGGCAGGAACTGCACTGACAAACCTTGAGCTTTGGCTGACGTCCCTGTGGGGCCCTGTACCTGGATGCACAACCAGCCAGCCAAGTCTCACAAGAGCTGGTTTTAACAATATTTCAACAAATAAAAGCTGTTGAACTGGATGCCAGAGAAAGGAGAGCCGGACTTTTGAAAAGCTCCAGATTTGGGCTCTGCTCAGGTGCCATGTGCCCGGCAGTAAACTCTGAAGGTAATAAAATGCCAAATCCCTAACGTGAGAAACATGTAGTTACCACGTGAATGGTGTCCAGATGGTGACCATCCTTCTACCTGTGCTTCAGCCAATTTGTGCGTGTGTGTACAGCTTTGACAGCTATTAAGTTCTCTTAGCTTTAACACTGGTTTTGGAATGCATTTAATTTTTGTCCTAAGAGGCCCAAATTGCTGATGTGGGATGGAATCCAAAACGCACTGAGCTCAGCAGAAAAAAAAAAAATTGCAGCCTGACTGCATCTTGGAAGTAGTAATTAGTGACTGAAAGTATTCTATAGCTGGCATCATACTCTTTAATGAACATAGCGGAGCGTTGAAAGGAAAGACATGGACAGAACTGCATTGTCATGTGTGTGATTCTTCTCCGTTTATTGTCTTGGCTTATCAGGACTAAACATGATTGAATGTGAGGTGGAAGGGATTCTGGTAGGACAGCCTGGTTCAGGCAGCTCATCACAGCAGGCGGTTTAACATCAATATACTGTGTAAATAAACACCTTTGCAAATGGAAAACAATCACATCTCTAGTCTTTTTGTACTCCAGGGCCTCCGTTGACAGGCAGCACTTTGGCTTCCTCAATGTGGAGTAATTCGTGCAGTGCAGCTATACTGCTCCTCATAACCAGGATGGTGCTTTTAAAAGGTGCCCAATGCTGAAAAATCTCTGTTTTCACAGCTCCAGGAGTCAATAAAGGCTGCTCACAGTCATTGACAGCATTTTTTGTATTATCAAGTTGAAATATAGAGTCATAGAATCGTATAATCACAGACAGGTTTGGGTGTGAAGGGATCTTAAACCCCATCCAGTGCCACCCCCTGCCATGGGCAGGGACACCTTCTACTAGCCCAGGTTGCCCCTGGCCCAGCCTGGCCTTGGACACTTCCAGGGCTCCAGGGGCAGCCACAGCTTCTCTGGGCACCCTGTGCCAGGGCCTCCCCACCCTCACAGGGAAGAATTTCTTACTTGGAGCCTTCTTTTCTCTGAGCTGAACAGCCCCAACTCATTCTGTCTCCATAGCAGAAGTGCTCCAGCCTCTCCTATATATATTTTTTTTATTAACGTATATTATTTTATTTTTTAATGCTTGTGTGCAGCATATCCTGGTTCAAAGTATTACCACATATATTGCAGGCTAACAGGCAAAGCTCCCCAGATTTCATGGCCAAGTGGTATAAATCAGTTCTCTGAGTAACTGGGTGAGCTGGCACTTGGAGGACTCTGGATCTTTCAGGCCAGGCCAAGCTTGGTTTAGTTTTCTGTATAAAATCTATTTCAATTAAAAGCCTTGCTGACAGTAGCACCATTATTCAAGCCGGGAAAAGTCATTCCACGCTGATAAAATTGGATTTCTTTGTCACAGTCTTTCAGGCTCTATCCCCACAATGTGTAGCAATTTTGCATTTAAAAAAAAAAGGAAAGAAAAAGAAAAAAAAAGTTATTTAATCCGCAGTGGTTATTGCAATTACAAATAGTGTTCACAAAACTGAACAGAATTCATAATTCTCCAAAGCGTCACAGTGCCATTCAGCCACAGCACAGCTGGGGAAGAGAGTGCTGAGGAAGCTGAACAAAATAACTGATTGGGGTGATCACAATGGGAGTGGTTTAATGCTGCCACCCAGCAGAAATCACCCACTTCCTCCCCCTCGGGGTTTGCTGAGAGGCCGCAGCGCATTCAGCTCTCACCGAGGAGGCCCAGCAGCTGGAAGTGGAGAGTCTGTGAGGAAATATCAAAATGTAGCTGCCCATGTGTCCTCTGGAGCCTGGAAGTCTGAAAATGGCAGCAAAGTCTGTGCTGAAGCTCAAGGAATACAGATGGAAGAGCGACGGATTTGGGCATTTGACTAAATCTTGCGGATATTTTTGGCCATTCCTGGAATACTGATCTCATAACTGTAACTGTGTAATTTGCAATATCATAGAATCATGGAATAATTAGGGTTGGAAGGGCCCTTAAAGCCCATCCAGTGCCACCCCTGCCGTGGTCAGGGACAACTTCTACTAGCCCAAGGTGCTCCAAGTCCCATCCAACCTGGCCTTGGACACTTCCAGGGATCCAGGGCCAGCCACAGCTTCTCTGGGCACCCTGTGCCAGGGCCTCCCCACCCTCACAGGGAGGAATTTTTTCCTAATAGCCAATCTAAAACTGCCTCTTCCAGCTCCAAGCCGTTCCCCCTTGTCCTGTCACTCCAAGGCCTTTTCCAAAGCTCTCCAGCTCTCTTGGAGCCCTGTTAGGCACTGGAAGGCCTCAATAGCTTTGCCCCAGAGTCTTCTCTCCTTCAGGCTGCACAATCGCACCTCTCCCAGCCTTTTCTCACAGGAGTGGTGTTCTGTCATTTCACAGCCATGGATGCCCTTGCTGGTCGGGTCAGTTTTACACCTGGGCATGAAGAACCTCCTTTGCTTCAAGGAAATCACAATCAAAATATGCTTCTGAGCAGAAAGCAAGCACTCGTTAGGATTTTTCTTACCTACCTGGTCCTTAGGAGAGCAAGGTGGGAGCAAGCAGGCTCAGCTGATGATCCACCCAGCAAACAAACTCCGTGCAATGAGTTACCTCATAAACTCCATTTTTGATTAATTTTTTGCTCCTTCCACACATGGAGCAGATAGCAGGGGCAGTGAGAAAATGTCTATAACTTCTGAGAAGTACCAATTTTGTGCTGCTTTCTAAAGCAAGTCATTGAAATGCTGTGAGGATTAGTACGCAATGTGCAGATGTTGAAGAGGAAAATAGATCCTTATTAATTGTTATAATTATATTAGTACATTTTCCAGGAAGTTATGTGGATAAATATCAGTAAGTAGTTTTATTAAATAGGATTATTTCTCTTTCTCTCATAACCTTATCTGGAAATGCAAACTGACAGAATGGAAAAGGAAAAGACCAATTAGATGGGGGAAAAATGTGTTGCCATTCAAACACTGAGTTCCTGTTGTTTCTTAGCCTTCATTAACAAGCTCCTCAGCTCACCTCTTCTCCCTGCTACTCCCACAAGTTCAGTTTAAGCTTTTTCAGAGCAGCAGAAGTTATTCAGGCTCTGACTGATCAGCAACAAACATAAAAACAGGTCAGAACCTTGAGTATCTCTGAAACATGCACTTCACATAAGCACAGTAATGCTACTAAAAATAAAACTTTTTGGGATCATAGCAGATATCTAAAAGATTTCTGCTTCTCTGAAGAGTTACAGAGGCTTGAGCTCTTGTTCCAAACGTTTTAAACATTTGAAGGACTCTGAAAGCAACCGTTCTTCTATAAAATAAATACTTGTGCAGAAATGGTGCTGGGATGATTTTTCCCTTTGTTGTAGCCGTGGCACAGCCCTGGCTGAACATGAGCTGTGCACACATGTGCTCACACAGGCACCCGTGTTACAGAGCCCCCAGCCTGCTGTGCAATGGCCTTCATCTCTCAACACAAGTACTTTAAAGTGCTTTTCTGAACGCTTTTGCTACTTTGAGTCTTTTTTAGCTTACTGCAAACCTTGTTGGTATTGAGTATAGTGAGGCCAGAAACCACCTCCCTCCTCTTGGATACATGGGGGATTAGGATCTGATGGATTCAGCTGTCTGGTTTGATCAGGGTTTCCACGCTGAAGTCGTGCTCTTTGCCTTCAATGTCACGAAAACACCAGTCTTGCTTTTCCCCACAGACATTGTGGAAACCTCAGAGTTACAAGTAAAATACCCCCCAACAGCTCACCAAACACACTCTCCAAACATGCAGGGCATATTTGTGTTCTCTAACCTTGGAACACATTTTTTCCTTCTTAGTTTTCGAATCGGCATTAGCAGTGGTGGCATTACCAGATGCTCTTCCCAGCCGTAGTGGTGTTAAGAAGAAGGAAAGAAAGGAGAATGAGAGAAAAAAGCCTTTTTGGAAAGAGTTATTGAGTTGACTCTGTCCTCCAACACTATCTACGACTACAGTGCGACAGGAATAAGTGTATATACAGTCTATGTGCATAACTCCAGAGTGAGAGTCAAATCATGATAGTGGCACTTTCACCACCCATCTTTTATGATCTAAAGGAAAAAATAAGCCCCTGCTGGGAGGGAATTTCAGACAGGTACAAGACACTTGGCTCCACATCTGTGTCTGCCAATGGTCCCCTGAATAGTCATGGTCACTTCCCTTATTAGCATCTCACCTTTTATAAAGTGTGAGGTGCTGGTGTCACAAATACTAAATTGACTGGCCAAATAAAAATAAAAGCAGTTGAGGATGTGGGAGGAAGGTCAGAATTGATGCTCACATTTGTGCTGAGGGGTTGTCTCATTCAATACTCACTGATTCCTTAGCAACTGAGCTTGGAAACGCTCTTCCTGGTATCTGGTACAACATCTCCAAAAAACATACGTTAAACTTGTCAGCACCTCAACCCTGCAGAAGGAGAGTGACATAATGATAAGAACATGCTTTTTATGAAAGACTATATCCCACCTGATGCACCCTGCATAATTTCAAAAGCACCAGCTTTTCTGCTTCAGTATGTCAGCGTTTCCATTGAAACCCTCATTTTAATGGGAATGCTGATCATCTGCAAAAAGTGTGTTCTAAGCAGCAAACGGGAATATCCAGGATCGAATACGAGCACATCACCAATTAAATGAGTTTCAATAATTTTAAAGAGAGTCACTTGCCTCTTTTTGAAAACACAAACAGAGAATTTCAGTTTAATTTTTGAAGATTTGTTAAATCTTGGCTGGAATTCCAAATGGTCCATAAACCCCTTTTTTAGAGAAATATCTGCTACCAGGGAAAGGAATGGGCTTGGGGAAAAGATTTATTAGACCTGCTTGGTGTCGTTAACACAAATCAGGAAACAGTGACAGTCTGAAAATGCAGGATTCCAGGGGGGGGAAAAATCTCTAAAATACAACCTAGTAAAAGGAATGAAGATAATTGGCTCTGATCCTGAGATGCCCCTGGGAATTTCCAAATGGGCCCCAGGGGATGTAGGAGCGCTGATCTTCAAAAGAAGTGCACACAGGGCTATTACAAATTATGTAAGGCCTGATAAGGAAGTTACATGGTCTGATAAGGCAATTATCTGGAAAAATACCGTCCTTAAATCCAAAGCAATCCAGAAAGGCACTTGCAGGCAGCATTGGCAGTGTACTTTGGCCCATCTCCAGGTACTCCTAAGCAGGATGGGAGGAGGAGAGGGGGCTCGCTTGTGATTCTGGCATGCAGGACTGTATAGACGTTACAGATTAATTCATTGCACCGTCACCTTGTGATTTCCAGCATGTGGCTGCCCTAGAAAGTGCGAATATTACAGTTGTACATGATGGGCTGAGCTCTGAACTCTCACGTATTTGAGTGCTGGAGAGTCATGATGGCATGGAAGGCCAGAGGAGTTCAGAGCTGAGGCAGCATCTCCAGCTGCACCTCGGTGTCACTGGAGCCGCATGATCCCGACCTGTGTGGGCTCCATCTCTGACCATGAAGCCAAGAATCACCTCGTGCACAGAATGTAAAGGCTTCAGAACCACCCCAGCTCGTTACTCAACACAAGCTTGCTCATACCTTAGGTACACACTTTCAAAATGTGTTTTCCCTTAGCTACAGCCACCCGAGAACAAGGGCTATGATTGCAAATTTAGCGGTTTCTTTAGCAGGAACTTTTCTCTGAAACGTCCCCGTTAAGCATCTTTCCTGTGATTTGTAGCAGCTGTTGTGTCTCCATGCCAACTGATGGGGAAACGGGGAAGGACACACTCAAAGTCATCTCTGAGCTCTGCAGTATCTTATGAAGAAAAGCTCATGATTATAATGAGAAAAGTAATTCCTCACCATGAAAGCTGACTGAGAGCTAATGGAGAAAAGTAAGGTTTTACTTTACTTTTCAAGTAAAGAAAACCTGAATAGGATTATCATCCTACATGAAAAAGGTGGAATTGCTGTGGAGATGAGACCTTCCTCCTGCCTCCTGAGATCAGCTCCTGGGAAGGGCTGAGAACTGGCTATTGTGAGTAATCTTTGTGCCAATGCTTGTGGGACGATAAAAGGCACGACAGTTTAAAGTAAATTCCCTTGCTTGATAAATCCAAGGCTTTTACCTGTGGAGAACAGTTCATTTTTGTCAGAGGTATGTGTGGAATTGCCTCAGTGCTGAGGCGAATGGGATCTGAGGCAAAAACACATGAGTCCTGATGGAGAAAGAGAGCAAGGAACTCTTCAGTGTCTCCATGAAGGCTCAAGTATTTCAGAAATGCAATAAATAAAGCCCAAGCTCTCCGCCAAACTAGGAGCATGGTGACAAGATAGACAAAGAGAGCAACACAAACCTGGGGGAGGATGAGCTCGCATTGAAGCAATGACACAGTCGCTGCATGTGCAGCAATCTCAGCACATTCTCAGCTGTGTTATCCCAGACAATGCATTTAAGTATTTGCTGCAATGCTATTTAGCAGATGATAATGAAATGGCAGGAAGATGTACATGAAAGAAGATGGAAATATCTCGTGCCTCCTCACAGGGAAGCTATCAAGCACAGAAACAGGGAGATGACACTCAGAGCGCTCTGAGGAAGGCTATCGCTCTTCACTGCTTTCTGCTGTAAATTGGGCACTGGGGGAAAAGGACAGAAGTTCCACTGAAGTGTAACAGAGGGTAACATTTACCTCTGTGTGTCAGCACTGCACTCAGGGAATGCAGAGGGATGAACTGCAAGAGGCACCAGTTCTAGAAATTTATCTCTTGCCACTTTCTACTGCAGAGCAAAATAATAATAAATAAGAAAATGTTGAAGGCAAAGCGTGATGTCTCTCTCGTTTCAGCTTCAAACAACCCTAGTTATGTGTGTCTTCTTCATTCCTCTCCGTGATCTCTGCACAAGGTCTGGAATACTGAGTAAATTTAAAATGTTTTTGTGGACAGATCTACTGACATAAGAGAGGGTTTGAATTTCTAACTTTAATGACAGACATGAAGGTAACTGGTCATATCAGATACCTGCTGAAAGAATTGCCTACACCAATGGATTTTTGCCACATTAAAGTCATCATGAATTTTGTATTCACTCTCTAAGGTGAATTTACAGGATAATGAAATAGATGTACACACAGAACATGCGGGTAATGTAATTGTGATGCGAGGTGGACGCAATCGAGTGAACTTCACTGTTGCCTTCAAGTTACCTCAGCTTTGCAATTTGAGCCTAATGTGAATGATGCATTTAGACTAATGGCAATTTGAAGGGTTTTATTTTTCTCCTTCTCAATGTCAAAATATGTCCAGTATAATTTTATCCATTTTGCATCACATTGGATGCGCCTCTCCTTTACCATTCAGAAGTTGTTGGACATCTTTAACCCAGAAATCACA
Source organism: Falcunculus frontatus (assembly GCA_013398115.1). Taxonomy (NCBI): domain Eukaryota; kingdom Metazoa; phylum Chordata; class Aves; order Passeriformes; genus Falcunculus; species Falcunculus frontatus. The sequence goes on from VZRV01002978.1 coordinate 303,056, forward strand.
AATCAACAACTTTGTAAGTCCTTCCCTCAAAACAAAACACTTGTGATGCTCTGTGTATATAAAAATTGGTTGCTCCAGACAAAATGGAATTAGGCAAAGGCGACAGAGCCTTACTTTTTCTGCCTGGCAGGTTTGCTCATTGTCAGGGAGCTTCCAGAGGACATTTTGACCAAAATCTTCTCACTTTTATCTACTTATGGTACTGCTTAAGAAGAAGCGCGAGTAGCATGGAGAAATCCTTCTAACAACCCGCGGTTCAGGTTGCAATGAAGAAACATCCAGATTAACTGGCAGTGACCTTTCTGAGTCAACATTCCTGCACTTTGAAATTCGAGCGTTTCTAGTTCTGCCTTTTTGCCTTTGATTCTGACCTGGTACAGCTGGAACTAAATATAGATGTGTAAGGTAAAACCCATGATCACTGTGCTTCAAACACGCCTTTCAACTTGCTTGCTAGAGGCCTTACAAATTGCATCATGCACCGGTAGTCAGTGGGCAAAAATCGCCTCTCCTTGGATTAATTTAGGATAAGGACACTTTCATTTGGGAATGTGTTTTATTTAACACCATCAACCTTTTTATTTTTTTGAGAGACAATTTCCTATCATTCACATATTTTGTAGATGCGTGTTTTATCACTTTGTGGTAGTGGCACAATATATGTAAAATTAGAGAGGAAAATATTTTACTTATCAGTACTTATTTTACTTATTAGTAGAATAAATTTCAGTTGCAACTCACTGTGGTGTCTAATTTTATATAATAAACCTTGCTAATAATGTAGCTTAAGGTACTGGGACACTGCTAAAATACAAATAACAAAGAGGAACAAATCATATCTGAAACCAACAAGGCTGACATATCCAGAGGGTAATTAAAAAGTCATTAGTTATTTTTTTTAAAGTCATCGGAGGTTTTGGTTGATAAAGTAAAATGTTAACATTTGTGCTCTGAAAATTGATTAACAAGCAGATACACAATTTTCATCACAGAAAATCAAACTGCTGGTTAAAATCGAATTTCTTATGTACTTCAGATGAAAAAAAGTTCATCTACTATTCTCTCCTCTAACAGGGAAAACTGGAGTCACATCCAGTAATGAATGGGGTATGGCTTTGACTCTTGTCCAGTTCTCCATAAATTCTCATAGATCAACAGGAATGGACAAGTGAGCCAAATCCAATGAAGCTAATTTTAGCTGGCTGAAACCAACACCATCTGGATTTCTGGCCTTGGTAACGTTCTATTGATCCAATTTTTCCAGAATAATTTGATGCCAAAGGCATAAGGAAGCTTTCCAGGTTCAGAGTGTGCAATGGGAAGGTTCTGGATTCATTTCCTTTGAGGGTTTCAGATGCTGTAACTTCCTTTTTTTTTTTTTTTTTTTTTTTAATTGAACAACCTTATGTTTGTGTGCATAGCAGGTAACCATTAGCATCCATTTCTTTGCACGGTTCCAGAAAAGAAGTGTATCAATTTAAATCATTTTCTCTCTGAAGCCACAGAAGCAGTTTGAAGTGGACAGATGAGCACGTTTCCCATGCGGTTCAGCTCATCTATACATCTGCTTGCTTATCCCACTTATGTTAATCCAATCAAAGGAGATCCATGCAGTGATCCCAGTTAACTGGCACTCTGGGTGCGGTGTCAAGCAGATACAATGAATTATCCCCAGCACAAAGTACAAGGGAAATATTCTCACTGCATCCAAACATCGAACAAGCTGCAGAAATAATCTGCTGCTGGACATGCTGTGAACAAAAAGAACTCAGATCGATCAGACATTGACTGTGAATAATTTACTCAGATACATAGTTTTAAATCAGTTTTAAGACCAGAGGGCTAAAAATACCAGTTTGAATTTTTGTGGCTTGTGGATTTATTTTCTGTCTCTTCATTTACCTCAGTGGGCTTTGTATTGAGCTCTCACAGAGCAAACTTGCATTAGACATCACGAAACTTAGGGTCCATTTTACCGTTTTTAATAATGGTAATTATAATGCTAGCACATGATATGAAAAATAATTTGCATCTACCAACTTCTTTTCTCTGTTAAAATCTCTAAATATAGTAAATAAGATGCTCTAACCTCTTGGGACTGTTAGCTTTTCTGACAGACCTTGGTTTTAATTTACTTACAGAGCAGTAGGATTGTCAGCAGAGCCCACTAATGGCATTATTTGTCCTTAGTGTAGGTATTTTACTGTATTATTAAATTACATCTCCTACACATAAACCCCAAATATAGATATACACTTATTTATACATACTACAAATTAATAAATAGGTCCTTTTAGATTTTTTTTTTTTTTTTTAAGTGACTGTGTCCATTCAGGATGAGAACATTTCAGCTGCTGGTTTTTCCATCAATGCTGGGTAACTTTGCTTTTGCATATCATTATTCATTGTCACAGCTGCTGGCCAACAGCATCAGAGGGGCTGGAACCCTAAGGCTCAAAATATTCTTGCACAACATCAGTGTCCTGAGTGTGTTTATTAGACACTCGATAAGCCCAGAAAGTTGCCTTTCTTTGATGTTGGTATAAACACCAACTTCTGCCTCATTATTGAGGACACCTCCCAGGGCGAGGCCTCCAGTGGCTCATGGCAAATTTGCATAACTCCAGCAGGTGCAGAACAAACGTTCTTCACTCCTCATTCCCCTGCCATTTCCGAACTAATCATTGTTTACTTCATTAGTTGTGCTTCCAAACTTGTATTTAGAAGAATACTGCTTTGTTGGAGTTATTGAAAGGATTTTGATGGCTCATCCTTGTAAAGATGCCTTGGGGAGAAGTTAGATATTCAAATGTCTGGGTATAGATTAAAACAAAGGGGAGCATTTACAATTTTTTATACCTGTCTTTGATTGTCTTTAATCAATTAAGTCAAAAGCCAGGTGGGAGAGGGAAAGGAGAAAGAGAATTACACACACTTTGCATATTTACTCCTTACTGAAGCAGATGCTGAATTTAGAAGACCAGATTCTACCTTAAATTAAAATTACTCTAATTTTAACCATTCTCTTTGGCACATTTTAAGCGCTTAGGGTTTCCAGAGGCGTGAATTTCCATAGAATGTTTCTACTCTTTGATTTATCTTGATTAAGGTGAGATATGGGCAAACTAATCCCCCTCGGGTAATAGCAAGTTTATTGTTTTATGAGCCTTTGCACAGGTCTGCCGTGCTTCCGACTTTTGCCATTACTTCTCTTTGTGCTATATAGAAAGGAAAGTTAAAAGTCCTGAAATATCCAACATTTTTCTTCTTATTGTGTTAATTAAACTTGTCGCAGAAGTGTCCGAAGTATGGGTGTGAGTGTTTGGCCAACAAACGAAGTGCCAACCACTTATATTTGCTTTGACACAGCCTGAGGTCAAAGACCTGTTGCAGTCTTCAGGTAGAAACCAAAGGGGCTCCAGCAGGCAAAGGGATTTACTGCTGTCTTCTTATTCTGCCTGTCTTGCACCCTCTGTTTGAAGGATTCGCTTCTGTTCTGGACAATCTGGCTACGACAGCTACAGCTGCAGTTTGAAATGAGTTTAAAATAATTGCACACAATGGTAAAAATAGAACAATGTCAGGCATGCCCCCCTAACCTCGACTCTGATGCTGAGAATAACGCACCTTTGCTGCTGTCAGCAGTCTGACTGGCAGCTAGATGTGAGATGTTTAAACCAACTCATCTGTCCATCCCCACCTGCGCCTTCCCAAAAATGTTCAAGGTGTGTGGAAGTGATACAGCCTACTTGCCTGTGAAACTAAATACACTTGAATCTTGTCAGCTTTGATTGTTGGCACATTTTTGAGTAGTTATTAATACATGGCTTAGATCACCCTATGATGCCATGGTTATTACCTTGCTAAGAGATTGTGCTGGCAGGGCCATATTCCTGTCTCATTATCGGAGTGCAGCTCAGAGGTCCAAGTACATCTGCCCAGAGACACAGATAATTACCTCTGGAGCATCTCAAGGAGAACAGAAACAATGACTTTTAGGGGCAGCAGTGATTGCTTGGAGCTAGGGAGGCTCCACTGCTGCATGGAAGTGAAATAAGGTCCTTTAAAACCACAAGGAAAATGGAACCTCTACGCTACACAGATCAGAGGGCATCCCCATTTAAAATTATTCTTGCAGAAAGAATATAATGCTGGAAAAGCCATTTAAAATCCCATCCCGAACATCCTTTTCCTGTCATCACCCTGAGTGACGTTCTTCTTGCCCCAAAACACATGGTCTTTTAAAACAACCCCCTGGCCAAGCATAGCTCTCTGGAAGTGCCCTGGGGAAACTCCTTATTCCTCCCACCTGGTTCCAGCCCTGCTTCCCTCAGGAGATGCACTCTACAGGCAGCTGTGCTGTTTTGTAATGAGGGCAAAGTTATCAGCTCTGTTCTTGCTGTTCCCCAGACACTGCATTTTGTTGCCCCACAACAAGGAAGTGCACTTTACAGTGTGGGGTTGGGGTGAAGGGTATGGAATTTCCACCTGGACGCTGTCTGTCAATGAACAGTGACCGTGGCTGGCCGAAGAGTGAAGGAAAATACTGGCAACCCCTTCAAGGCAGCGAGATGTAAAATCTTAGAATCTAGAGAGCAAAGTGAGGGAAAAAAGAGTGGGTGAATAGGTTCCTCTCCAAATTTTCCTGGCTTTTCTTTTACTACTTTTTCCTGGTTTTCTGTTCTTTCTGAGCAGCAGCTTATAAAATCCTACTCTTTTTGGCCTGAAGAAAAGCATTAATTAAACTCCCAGGGCAGACATTTCTGATGGCAGAGTGGCACGGAACTGTGTTTTCAATAATATTTTACAGATACAGGTATTATGATTTCCATAAACGGCTCAATACTTGTCTTTTTCCAGCTGGGAAAACTGAGGCTGCAAGGGGCTGTTCTCTATGTTTAAACAAGTGCAATTGGCAATGGCCATATGAGACTCTTAAAACACATTTTGTTCTTAAAATCCCTAAAGCTGCTTCCCAAACAAATTAAGGTCAGGTACAAACTGATTACTCACGTAGTTTGTATCCTGAAATACTCGTTAGAAAAAAGAAAATATTTATTCTGATACAGTGTAAATGTGTAAGAACATAAAAAACCTACAGAAAGTAGGCTTAGTTCCCCATGAAAATGAGATCAGAGCTCAAACGGAGATGCCAGGTCTTGTCCACTAAACAAAACCGTTAGCATTCCAGCTGCTGGCTGAACAAATACAGCAGAAAAAGATTTTGATTAAAAAAGCCTGAAGATTATTTAAGGCAAATCAAATCTTAAAATAGCATTTCAGCTCCGCTTTCCCCAGATATCATCGTCGAAGATCTAAGGCAGGGTGTTCCTGGAATCTTCAGCACATCTCTGGTGCTTTCACATTTCCTCTTGTACAGCTCACTTGTAAACCTTGTAAATGTTTAATGGAAGATCAATCCCCTCTGCTCCCGGCGTGACAGGAATCCTGTTAGGGATCACAGCCACTCCAGCGCTCCCAAACGGCTCTGCTGCTGAGAGCAGAGCTCTGGGAAGGCTCTGCCCCTCACCTGGGGATTGCTGCTGCTTATCCATGCTCGACTTTTGCTCTCTCCTTGGCAGCACATTCCAATTATGCCACTGTCTCCCCTGGAAGAGCTGTTTGTCTCCCCACATCTGGCTGCAGGGGCAGCCACCACCCCCGAGTTCCAGGCACAGCCGAATTCCTCACTGCAAAACGCTACAAATGCCGTTTATACAACACCCACTGAAAGCCTGGAAATGCTGTTTCCTGATAAACAATCCTCCAGTTTGAAAGAGACGTTTCCCCTTCTGTTTTCCTTCCCACTGAGGACATCGACTTCTAAAGAGTCACCTGCTCTCAGCGCGTTCGCCCGAAATAATCCTTTATAAGGATTAATCCTCGTAGGGTTTATAATAAGGCTTTATTTTCAGAAGTTGTGTGATTGCCACGAGCTGCCAGGGAGCACTTTAGTCTGCAGCAGTGATGTAAACAAAATTAGCACTTTGCGTGGTCACGCTACAAGCAATTACTGAACAATGCACGGGAAGATGCAACAACACAATCCAAGTAAGAGTTGAAGGGGAAAAACACTCCATGCAAATTCAGTTTTGTGCTGGGAGGTTTCCCTCAAATCCCACAGTGGTAATTGTTTGCTTTGCAAGGTGGGAAGGACACCATGTGGGCCTGCTGTCCTGGACAGGACTGACAGTTTCTCATCCTGCAGCTTCAAACACAAAGAATCCCATGGTTTCGGGGACAAGTAGCAATTTCTTTATGAGCACTGCTATTTGTGTGAATATATGTAATTTCTTCCCCTCCTCTTCTTGGGTGTGAGATGAAATGATAACTCAGAATCTTAATGATGACTGCACCGATTCACATAAGTCTAGAATCTTAACAGTAATAAAAAGTTACACATATCTGTGCTTTTTCTTAGTTTTAATCCCATGAGGATAAAAAATTACATTACATTACTTTCAATTGCCCAACTTTCTCTGTAATTAAAATGACATCTCCTCAGTGTCTCTGAGTCAAAACGTGTCAGCTTTAGAAAAATACCAGTCTAAATAAAATTATAGCTGATTAAAAAATAATCTTGAAATAATTTTAATAGAACTGAAACAAAACATTTCATCTAAGCATGGTAAATCTACTGAAATGCAAAAAAAGGCAGCTTCTACTGCGTATTTGACATTTTCAGTGAAAATAACATTCTTGACTACAGCTCTAGACTACAGCTCCACTCTGGCATTTTGGAATAATTCCCCTTGCATACTGTACCATCCACTACACGACTGATCCTTTACAAAACACAGCAATTATAATTAGCACTTTATAATTTCTTTTATTTCATATTCTTGTATCAACTTGTAGCAAACCTGCCTTGCATAAAATATAATTAAACCCGATTCTTTTGCTGACAGTTCCCTATATTCCTTGGTGACAATGTTTCTCTACTTTTTCAGGAACTATTGATTTGGGATAGCACAATAACTGAGAATATTATTAATTTGTGTATTGGAACTCACCGACAGACCAAGACTTTCCTATGCAAAAGCATGCACAGGCTGCCCACAAAACTAGCCTGGAGAAAAGGAGGCTCAGGGGGGACCTTGTGGCTCTGCACAACTCCCTGACAGGAGGGGGCAGCCGGGGGGGGTCGGGCTCTGCTCCCAGGGAACAGGGACAGGAGGAGAGGGAACGGCCTCAAGCTGTGCCAGGAAAGGTTTAGGTTGGATATGAGGTAAAACTTCTTCACAGGAAGGGCTGTCAAGCTTTGAAATTGGCTACCCAGGGGTGGGGTGCAGTGCCCATCCCTGGAAGTGATGTGGTACCTCAGGAAGCGGTTTCATGGTGACCATGGTGGTGGTGCTGGGTTGGTGGTTGGACTTGATCCTGAAAGCCTTTTCCAACCTCAGCAACGTCGTGATTTTATGAGAAAGCTGTCAGTGCTGGCAGGTGCCTGTAGTGGAAGGAGGAAATAGGAGAGAGTGGGTGGATGTCAGCAGAGAGGGAGATGGGGCAGTGCCACTTCTGGTGGCACTCAGTGTCACCAGTGCCACACTGGTGCTTCATTCAGCACAGTGCCCTACTCAGATTTACAGTTCTGCACGTGGCACTGGGACACAGCTTTATTCTTTGCCCCAAATAAAGCTTATTTTTCCGAAGTGAGCAATTGTTCACCTCCTGCTTCTGCATAACATTTCTCGTGTTATTGGAAATTCTGTGTTCGCCAATAAAATCCAACTGTGCAACCTTTACCACCAAAGAATTTCTTATACCTTTTTTATCTGCTTGTTATTTTGAAAAGGATTTAGACAGTTATTTTATTTTATTTTATTTTATTCTATTCTATTCTAAATTTATTTCCCCCTCTTTGGGGGCTGTGACTGGGGTCTTAGCAGCCCTCTGGAAAGTGACGTAGATATTTTGTTGTCACACATAAAACCTCCTTGTTTTATGTTAGAACTTTTAGAGATTGCGGTGGATTTCCAAAAATAATTAGGTGGACTTTTTGGAAACCTGTAGTATTTTACCGTATTTCTACTTGCTTAATTATTTATTTTCATGAAATTATATAATGAAAAAGACCTCCAAGATCACAGAATCCAACCTCTGACCGAATCCCATCATACCCAGTAAACCACATCTCTTAGCACCATATCCAGTCATTTTTTCAGCACTTCCAGGGATGGTGACTCCGCCACTGCCCTGGGCAGTCTGTTCCAATGCCTTTCTTTTAGTGAAAATATTTTTCCTCATAACCTGGACCTCCCCTGACACAACCGGAGGCCATTTCCCCTTGTCCTATTACTAATTGCCTGGGAAAAAAGGCTGACCCCCACATTTTGTGGTATTTTCTCTTTTTTTAGCATAGTACCTTACCCTCTATCACATGCCATATTCTCAGTTTTCAGCCGCTTCTCTGGTTTCTCTTAAACCTTCCAAAGTACTTGCCAGGAGCCTTAGCTTAATATTGTTTGGGTATTTTATGAATATTCTTTCTATCATTCCACTCAATAATAAGAATTTTTAAAAAGAACAGGTTCAGGATAATCTCTGTAGGATCCTTTCTAATTTGATAATGCACCAGGAGCAACAAACCCTTTGCAAACCTGGGTCTGCCACATTCAGCCAAATGACTGTAATCACTCTGTGCTGAGATACACAAACCTTCACCATTTATTGGGGCTGCAGATGGATACCAATAGATCGAATTCCAGCATGAGGGACTCCAAGCTGATCCATAGCACAGAGGTTTTCCATTTCCTGGTGATTCCTGGGGCTACAGAGTTTCTGTGGCAAAGGAGAAGATTGTAGAAGACTGTAGTGAGGCCTTCAATTATTCCAAGCAACAGTTTTCTCTCTTTATGTGAGCTGTAAAATCGTAATTTGTGTATGCAGAATGCTACAAAAATTCCACTAGAAAACTGACATTTGCATGTTTAAAATTTTATATTTTTATGTCGTTTTCACATAAGCCAAGGTGTACTAAACTATTAACCAGAGAATAGATTCAAAATTACAGTGCAAGTGAAAAGTAGTTGATTTATAACAACTTTAAATACTTTCACCTTTTCACTTTTCTTTGGGTCAGTAAATTAATTTTAATGTGACACAGATGTAAGATGTGGAGGATATTTTTTCTTGTAATTTCCTTCAATTTCAGAAATTTCATTACTTATCACAAGATGCGGCAATACCACATAGAACAAGAGTTACAACAAAATCAACCATTTTAATAACAAAAAAAGGCTTGGATTGCTGCAACTCTTTTTATTTCTGTTTCAAGGAAAAACCAGAGAGGAAATGAAATCACCTGCTGTCCCAATTAGCATTTAAATAGTCCCTATTTGGCAGCGAATTTCGTGTGCTTATTTAGGTTAAAGAGGCGAAGAAAGCCTTTGTTCTTATCTGTGCAGCTGCTGTTGGGTCAAGTTTCTCTTGAAAGGGTGTAGGGATTCATGACTATATGTCAGAATTGTTGGATCCGAGACTGCTTCCTAATTCTTCATATCAAGGGCATTTTTGGTCTTGTCCAGATTCAGAGCAGGATATCCATGAATTTTCCTTGTGCTTTAATTTAAATTTGAAAAAAAAATAAATAAGGCTCAGGATTGTCCCCAGAGAGGCAACAGTGTGTGAGCTCCACGTACTACATCTCACTTCCAGGAGTAGATCCGATGAAGCCCAGTGCTCTTGTGGGAGTTAATTTCTTCTGGAAACCTGCTTTTCTACATTTTCTGCTGTGGTTTCAGCAGGCTGAGACCACGATTGTCGTGGACCACCCCTGGGCATGGATGTCTGTGGGTAGAGAGGAGGAATTATCACCACTCCCAGGTGACCCTATGGCAGGGGGAATTAAACCTTGACCACACACAGGTGTCAGGTTTAGGATGAGCAGAAAGCAGAGTCATGAAGAGGGTGATTCTATTCTGTGTGTCTGAGCAGTTGTTTGAAGCTTATGGCACAATGTTTGAACCTCTGCCAGGAAATCAAAATTGAGATATTCCTCAAATATGAGATATCAAAATTTAGATATTCCTCAAATCAGAGGAATATCTACCTCTGCCTCTCCCTGCCTGGCAGAGGTGGTGTGGGGGGATAGGGAGGTTGTGGGTTCATGGCTTTGTTTGTTAGTGAGCTACTTCTTACAAGGAAAGTCTAGCAAGGAGCCTCATGTCAGGGAGATTTCTGTTTCTGTGCTGTTGGGATATTCACTCACTGTAGAGCTCTACTTCGTAAATTTTCTGCTTATCAATTCAATCATCGCTGGAGTTCATGAATAAGAGATGGGACTACTGTAGTCATTAACGATTTATTACTTAAAAGAACAAACAAGGCATCAGTCTCAGAGGTCGTGAGATTTAGTAACAAGTCGCCATAACGAAGGATAGTCACAAGACTTGAGGTTACATGGCAATTTATAACTTTCTGATCCAATAAGCAATTAACACCAAACTTTGTTTTGACTTCATGACCTATCACCTGTAGTACTTTTTACTGCAATGCGACTGTCTCTTAACCAATAATTCTTTAGGTCACGTACACACATATACTTCTATTGTAACATCTAAATTCTTAGCTTAAACCTAAAATCACATTACCATACTTAAAACCCTTCACCATAACACCCAATACATATTCTTACTTATAACTATAGAAACATAGGTTTGTAATTCTCTTGCTTAAGGTCTACACGTGTCTGTTATTACACCAGCCCAAGCTTCTTCCATGGTTGCAAATCAAATCCTCCATCATCTGCAGAAGTTTTTGCTCCTCTGTTTCCTACAACTCACTTTCTGCTCTTTGATGTGATTTCACCTGGCCCTGGATTCAAGGGGGAGGGAAGTTGTTCGACACGTGTGGCACAGCAACTCTCTGAGCTGGTGTGAAGCAGATCAGGAATCAGCACAGGCTGTACCACCCTTGGTCCAGCTCAGAGAGCAGGAATGGATCTGCACGTGTTGGTGGCTCTGGGCTTCTCGCTTGTACAGGATACCCTTGTACAACTCAATGCACCAGCAGCACAAACTGAGCACTTGTCTTGGTGAAAGGAAATTTTCAGCCATCCCACTGTCTCTTTTTCCCACTGCTTACATGCTGAGACACAGGAAGAGCAAACCCTGGTGTTATGTATTTTCTGCCCCGTTTTCACTGAGGTTATTTATGAATATGCTGATTAGCTTGCTCCTGCAATATGTTGATGTACACATTTCCCCCAGGAACTGAAGCTGGAGGTCCCTTCACACTGGTCACTGCCAAATCTCAGATGGCAAAAAATGCCTGTTTTGTTGCACCTTGAACTGTATTCAAGCTCAAAGGACAAGATTTTGTAGCTGCTCACAGGGCCCTATGTCAACAGATTTGTCTTGTGCACTGCCATTGTCCATAAATATGATGTAAATGACCTTATTTATTCCAACACCTTTCATTTAATGGAACATATTCTTATTATCTATAAAATGCTGGTCTATATTTAACACTTAATCTCGATTTAGGGAAAGCAAGACAGGCCCAGAGGTGCACTGGTGTTTTTTTCCTGGCAGCATTGCAGAGCTGGCGTGTGCTACAACCAAACACAAATCATCTTGGCCAAGGCATTAAGAGCAAATGTTAACTTTATTCTGGCCAAAACTGAATCCCTGGTAATTGCTCAGCATTGTTCCTTACACAAAGAAGCTGGAGAAAAACACCATCATGTCTGTTGGGCATATGGATTGGGAAGCCAGTTAATCTAGGCTTTATTTCTAGATCTGTGTAGCCATGTTTCGTTCCGCTTCTTCCTAAGCAGGTTTCCTAGGAAAAACCTGCAATGTTCATGTAGGCCCTCGTTATCCTAAGCCTGGGGCAGAACAGCAGCCAGGACAATGTGGTTGCTATATTGTGGCTAATAATCTGAAATTATTGGCTAATCAACCTTAAACTGAAATATACCTAGAAAATAAGTAATAATCTTTATGCTAATTTTAATTAAGTTATTGTGCCTCTTCTTCATTTCAGCTGGCCTGCACGATTTAGGCTGATCCCAAATATGTTAACACTCATGTTCCATGAAAAAAAATGGAAGACAAAGGCAGACTGACCCTGCCCACAGCTGAATGTTTGGGAGGATATGTCAAGTGTCACTTCTCTTGGCTGTAAAATATGTCCCTGGTCTGCAGGTCTTGTCCCAGCCTCTGCTGGGTGCATAAAGTCTCAGTTCCTCCCACTCTCTGTCAGGACTTGTGGCATTATAACTAAAATCTACAGTGTAGATGATAATTATTAATTATCATCTTTAATTATTAATACTTTTTAATCTTCCTCTGGTGTTTTTATCCCATTTGAAATTTTCCAAAATCACTTTTGTTTTTCTCTCTAAGACCTCTTCTACAAAGGTACTGGGAGTGATAATGGGATGAATTCAGAGGCACAGAAATTTTGTAGTCATGCATTTTCAATACATATATTTTATAATAGTAAATAGAGCTTCACTCTATGTACAGCTTCTTAAAAAAGCTCATGTTTGGACTCTGTAGAGGAGTTAAGTATTGTTTTCAGAATTTTTAGTGTAGTCTGAGCTTCAGAATAGGTCTGGTTGCATACAAAGTGGGTAACTCTCCAATGGATGTATTACAAGGCACATCTCCATCTGGCCTACCCAGTTTTATACGATTGCCAGAGACCTGAAGGTTTTGTTTCCAAGTTTGTTTCCCCACCTTGTGTAATTTCTACACCCCTATCACTCAGGAAGGACTGGAAGAGGGACCAGAGGGCCTGGACAAGTTGGAGAGCTGGGCCTGTTTGAACCTCATGGATTCAACAAGGTGAAGTGCAAGGTCCTGCACCCGGGTGGGGGCAATCCCAGATTCACCAGCAGGATGGGCAGAGAAGGGACTCCCAGAAGAGTCCTGGGAGAAGGACTTGGAGGTGCTGGGTGAGGAAAAACTCCCCGTGAGCTGGCTCTGAGTGTTCCCAGCCCAGAAACCAGCAGAGTCCAGGGCTCATCCAAAGCACTGAGACCACCGAGGCGAGGAAGGGGATTCCCCCTCTCTACTCTGCTCTTGTGAGACCCCACCCAGAGCTCTGTGGCTAGTCCTCAAGTCCTCAGCATAGGAAGGACATGGAAATGTAGGAATGAGCCCAGAGGAGGCCATGGAGCTGCTGAGGGGACTGGAGCGCCTCACATATGGAGTCAGGCTGGGAGAGCTGGGAACATTCAGCCTGGAGAAGGGAAGGTTGTGTGGAGACCTCACAGCCCCTTCCAGGGTCTGAAGGGGCTGAAGGGAACTGGAGAGGGACAATTCATCAGGAACTGGAGTGACAGGACAAGGGAGAATGGCCTCAAAATGTCAGGGAGTAAGTTTAGATTAGATATTAGGAAGAAATCCTTCCCTGGGAGGGTGGGGAGGCCCTGGCACAGGGTGCCCAGAGAAGCTGTGGCTGCCCCTGGATCCCTGGAAGTGTCCAAGGCCAGGTTGGATGGGCCTTGGAGCAACCTGGGCTAGTGGAAGGTGTCCCTGCCCATGGCAGGGGGTGGCACTGGATGGGCTTTAAGGTCCCTTCCAAACCCAAACCTGTCTGGGATTCTGGGATTCTATAGAGTAAGATAAATATAGGCTTTATTCTTTCACAGAACACATTTAACACTTGACTGTTTCTGTTGCAGAAGTTAATAACTGAAGTCCCATCCAATGCTTTGATTTAGTTAAGAGCATTAGGAAGCTCTGTGTTTATAATCTGGAATTATATTGAACATTTTCTTGCCCTGATTCTCTGTTTAGCTCAGCGGTGCAATTCCACTGCTTCTTTAGAGATATTTGCAATTTAGTCCACTGGAAAAAAGAAGAACACCAGGACCATTTTTAATAAACCAACACTCCAAATTTAGTTTGGAATTAATACAAATAGTTTTCCTAAAAGAGAAACATCCTTTGCTGTGGCAGAAACATTTTTATATGCTGAATAAGAATTCTTGGCTTTATATTTTCCTGTGCACGTAAAGATCTGAGCATTTCCTGCCACCAGTGAAACAACACTTACATAGGAGGAGAACATTTAGATGCAAAGAAGATCAGCTGCACATTCCCCCAAGAGCTAAGCCATAAACAAATAAAACACCAAAGTATTTTCAGGAAATATTTTGGTTTGCGTCCTACTGCTTTCAACAATTTGAATTGCTACAGACAACAACAGTGCAGTTGTTATATTTCACAATATCAAGACAGCATTTATGCATGTGTTTGTGAGATTTACACTTGTGTGAAGCCAGACTCATCCCAGAGTGTTGGTAGAAACAACCGCTTTTATAAATTCAAGTGCAGGTTAAGTAACTGTCATCCATCAGGGCTGTAAATAGCACTGCTGGCATCAAACTGGAGACAAAAAGCCTCCACTTTGGAAGGATAAACTTCTAAATTGAATAGAAAATGAGCCAAATAATCAACAGTATAGAAGGTTAAGTGTATACAGCATTCTCCCTGGAAAAGGAACAATTCTGGGCTTTATATGCAGCTTCGTAAATAAGGCTTTGATCAGTATTTCTTTGAGGATCTATTTGCGACTATATATTTTGTCTGAAGCCAATGATTTAGGCTCCTTTTCCCTCTTTCAGGCAGTCAGGAGTAACATCAGCTTTTGTTTCGAATAGACAGCACTTTGGTCTCTGTGGCACCAAGCACGAGCCAATCCTGAGCATCAACAACATCCCAGAAACAAGCAAGCAAACAGCTTCCAAAGGCTTTAAGAACTCACACTCCCTGCCACACCATCCAGCTCATAAAGTTTTTTACTTGGCTCTGGGTACAGGGTAGAAGGAGGTCACGGCTGCTCACAGCACTGCCGGAATTCTTAGCCTGACTGTGCCTCATTTTTCAAATGAGGACCAAGGTGAGTAGGAACACTCCCTTTGAATTTTAAATCATCTGTCACGGTGTGGGTTTGTCTGCACGCCTCTCCATTGCCCAGCACCACAGCTCAATTTGTAGTTCTGAAACAGAAATTGTAAAAATGGTAATAAAAGGCATTTCAAAGACTTTGAGACTATGAGTTGTAGCACATAATGATAAAGAATTTTAGCAGTTTGTGTTTCCCCCGTGATTCATCTGGGAGTATCCATCAACACTGAATCTGTGAATCCTCTGCTCTGTTTTATTTTCTCCAACAGATCTTCATGCTGATTCATTCTTCATAAACTGTATTTTCATGTGTTGATTTATGCATAAAAACACTTCCACAGACTCAAATTTCTTCCTTATCTCTACAAGAAACATGGTTCAGTTCTTTTTCTTTTTAGTCAGGACAAAAAGAGAAGGAAGAAGAACATGATTTTCATGTTGATTTTGAAGCAGGATAAGGCATAGCTAAACCCCTAAATCCAGCCCCAATGAGAGCTCCGGAGACTTTTGAGTTTCTTTTTCTTAGGATCCAGAGCCATTAGTTTTTTTTCCTGTACAATTAACTACAGGGACAGGACCATAATGTCAATCAGCTCTAAAGGTTAGGCAAAAAGACTGTAAACAGACCTTTTTGCTTCTCTTTCTCATAACTCTTCTCCTTATTTTGTCAAAAAACTCTTTTCCAGGGCAGTCTTCTCCATTTTAAAGGTTAACTACTGTTTTAGCTGTAGGTAAGACGCCTTCTTCTCTGAGAGTGAAACAGTCTTCTACCCCATTTACAAAGTACGAATCCATACCTTTTCCCCACACTGAATTTCAGGCAACATTGGCTTTCATAACAGTCACAAATAAAATGAAAAAAAAAAGAAAAAAAAGAGCAAGAATCTTCCAGTCAGAGGAATTTTTTGGATTTCATTTGTCTTCTGCCAGTCTAAACAAACACACCATTTTATCAAACCTGTTACCTGTTTAGATAATAAATGATTCTTATGGGCAGGTGTGAACTGGGAAAAAAAGATGTTTTGAGCTTGCCAAACTCTCTACTGGACTGTAGAAGGATTGGATTAGCGTGAGCTGTCCATGTACAAGGTGCTGGAAACTCTCTTGATACTGTCAAGGGGAGAAGGAACAGCTTTCCAGTCCCTCTAGGACAGATGACAAACATCAGCTTGACATTTGAAATCTATACAAAATTAATACTTTTTGCAGGGAAGAATAAATAATATAAACCAGTGAGAATGGATTATTGTAATTATTTGGATGGACAACTACTTGTGACTCCAAATACATCACGATGTCACCTGCAGGCTGTAGACCCAAGTTGTTATTATTGTTTTCACAGGATCCCAGACTGGCTGGGGTTGGAAGGGGCCTCTGGAGATCACCCAGTGCAAGCCCTGCTAAAGCAGGGTCACCAGAGCAGTAGCACAGGATCACACCCAGAATGTCTCCAGAGAAGGAGAACCCACAGCCCCTCTGGGCAGCCTGTCCACTGCTCTGCCACCCTCAAAGAAAAGAAATTTTTCGTCCTATTCAGGTGGAAATTCTGTGTTTCAGTTTGTTGCCCTGTGCCCTGTCTCTGGGCACCCCTGAAGGGTCTGGCCCCATCCTCTTGACATTCACCCCTAAGATGTTTGCATGCACCTACAAGGACCTACAGGCCAGAGCACATCTCAGAAATTAAACCCCGGAAATATAAAAAAGATGCAAAATCTGTTTCCTCCTTACTCAGCCTGTACAAAACACCTCCCAAGCATCCCACTCATTTTCCATTTCAGATGTAGTGGAGGCAAGGGTAGGTTTTATTGGGAATTCTCCCTTTCCTCTCTGCTCCCTGACACTACTTTCATATGCAGAGCTAATAAATCATTTGCTTGGGATTTAATCCTTTTTTTACAAGCCTGTGCAAACTGGTGAGATCTCACAAGATAATTCACTAGTTCCTCACTCTTAGATGGTTCATGCAAACACATTTCAGCTCTGAAGTGCTTGTACTTGCTGTTTAACCTTTGTGTCACTTGCAACATGCTCCTGGTAAATGTGTTTCTACTTTATTCTGCGCTGCTTGGAGATTGAGCTGCCTCTGAGGTAGGAGGTAAATCAGATTTAGTCATTAGGAGCTGCTGGTTTTGTGCAAATAGCTTTGGATGAATATTGGTCCAGCTGAATGTGTGGATGGTGAGCTCCTGAATGAACGCTCACAGAGGTGTTGGGGAGTTAATCACGAACTACGGGTAAAAGGCAGGCAATGCCACAGGACAAGATACAGAAATAATTCCCTCTTGGATTTCATCAGAGCAGGAATTGCTCAGTACATATGTTATAGAGCCTAAACATCGATCAGACATGCACAAAAGGAAAGCCACATTCCTTCCTCTTGTGTCCCTTTGGTGTTCGTGACAGGTGAGAAGTTTGGGACCATTGATGTCGCAGCAGCTGACACAGTAATCCGATTATGAGTAGTCATCAAAAAGAAATATATTTGAGTACATTCTAGGTACAGTGTACGTGCTTTTTATTAAAATTCATTAACACATTTCCACATATTTCGTATGCATAATGCAAGAAGATAGTGAAGCTGATACTGATGAATTCTAGTTCTGGAAGTAGAATTTCAAATGCCAGGAAGCTGATAAGGCAAAAAAGGCATAGAAAGGAGAAAAAAAATGGCTAGGATGTTTCAAAGGAGTAATATATTAGGATAAAAAGAAATCCTGGTGATAGGGCTTATTCACTGTAAGGTAAAAAGCAATAATATGGAAAAAATACGTGTGCTCAGTAAACCTTTATGTTTTGGCCTTGGGAAAATGTCAGACAATTACAAGCATAAAGTTAATGAAGAAATACTTTCCATTTCATCGAGGGGAAATACGTTTAAAAGGAGCTTATTATACCTTGAATGTTTTTCTTTCTGATCACCACGTGTAGATAATTGAAAATGTTAAGGGGCATAGATGAGATGTGTTCTGCACTATCAGGCCCTGCTTCTTTTCCTCGAGGGGAGGTTGTTCTGTTTACTTTGCTCACATTGCAATGTTTTTCCCTATTATCATGTTTCTATACAAAGGTAGGTATTTTCAGGAGGCTGCTCGGCTCCTGAAAATACCTACTATTATAGGTATAACTAATAGTAGGTATAACTAATTCCCTTCTTTTTCACCTTGGATAGAAAAACCAACCACAACAAGCATTCAGCAAAGGTTGTGGCAGATTGTCCACTGTTTAACTGATTTTAATAAGCACTGAAAGTTTTATGACCTGTGCTGGTAAGGAGAATTTTTTCACCTGACAATCTGTGAATAACACAGTCTTGGATATTACTTGATTCTAGATCTGTCCACATCTGGGTGAATCCTCTCTTTAAAAGTAATTTTTTTTTTTTCTAGCAGATATTTTCTATTCTTCCTGGTTTGGAACTGCTAGTAGGTAGAAGCTTAATATAAAATGAAACTTTCATTTCATCTTGGCCTTTTTCAAGCCATGGCCTCAGGCATTAGAAATCTTCAGGCTTTTAAAGAAGGTAGGAAGAGAAAAACCCCATCTATTCTCTCAATGAGCTGTTCTGCCAGCAGCAGAACTTGCAGCTGCATGGGAAAACATTGGGTTCAGGCTCCCACTGGCATTCCAGCCCATTCAAAACAGTCATGTCCTCACCATCCAAGAGTGAAGGTGTCTCATTCAGAAGACATTAAGAGAAAGGAGCACAGAAGAGTTCTTTTGTGTTAGGAATTATACAGAGTTCGTTTTCCAAGAGTGTCTCCGCATTGTGCCACAACGTTATTGAATAACATTTATGCTTACCAGTAATAATATTGATTTATAAAACACAATAAATTACTTTAAATGAGGCCTAACATTGTTAATTTTGCCCGGGCTCTGTTTTGCGTGTGGTTGACCTTAGGAGAGACTTTTGTAGATAGGAAGAATCCATCAAACTCCCAGTAAATCTCTTTATAGGCTGATTCAGTCACTGCAGTGGAGGACATTATATTCCCATTTCAAATCTCCTCACACTACCATTTTAGAGTACAATGGCATTTTTACAATTTCCTTCATCTAGATGTTTTATAGAGAGCTTTCCCTATAGCTCCCCATGCCATAGGGTTTAAAATGTATTGAAATGAATGCAGTGATAGAAGCAAGTGTGTAATTAATGTACACATTTGGGAATAAAGCTATGGCTTGAAACTCAACAGAGACATTGAAAGCCCTTGTTGGCCTCTGCCCTAGGATTCCTTTCAGATCCACTTGCAATTTAAGCTTCTTTGAAGAGAAAAATTTGTCCAAAACTTGTATGATACTTTACTAACAGGTCTTTCCTATCAGAACACCAATGGTTTCCTGAGATTAAACGTCCCTCTCAACGTTTAATCTCTCCCCATCAATAAAAGCAAAAAAAATCAAATGACAACTGTATTTTAAACTGTGCTTCTTTCCATCCCACACCGACTCTCTGCCTGGTCGTTCTTCAACCTAGCTGATGCCTGAAGAGGCTACCTGGAAACAGAGACTAGACAGGAGTAAGGGAATAAAGGTGATATTTATTTGAAAGGCCTTCAAAGGTACACCCTGGGAAGACCAGAGGCTACTGCCAAAATGGACCCCAAGATGGACGAGGAGTCACGAGTTCTTCACACTTTTATAGGTTTGGTCTATTTGCATATCAGCATGAATTTGCCAATTAAAACTTTAGCTAATGATGTAATTTCTCTAAGCTCAGCCCCCTTCTTCAAGATGTTGGTTTACACATTTTGGGTCTGGGTGTCCTTGGAGAGCAAACCTAGAGACTTTGTTATGTCTATCTGAGCATGAGAGAGAAGCAGCAGCAGGCTGTAAAACACTTCAGAGTTTTACAGTAAGCAATACTGAATTTGAAAAATCTATAAAAATATAAAAGCTAAAACTCAAGGCATTGTAGCATTGCCAGCAGAACTGCTAGCAGGACGCAGGACACAGGCTGTGGTCCACCTGGCCAGATTCAGCACTGCTGGGCTCCAGGGCTCCCATGGCCACGGCAGCCAACCAGCCAGGGGTCAGATTTGTGGCAGCACATGCAAATCCACGGCTCTGATAGATGGGAAGATGGAGAGAATGCTGCCTGTGGCCTCTGGCACTGCTTATGATAATAACATGATTCCATTATAGGCTTCATCCTAGGAACCAGACTGACTGATTTCCTCTCTCTTGCACAAGCCTGGTAACTCTGAGCCATCATCCTTCTCCACAATAGGCTTTGCCTGGAGCACTAAAGACCTCCATCCAGTGAATAGCATATTGTTCAGGCTGGAATTAGATGGGCAGCAGAGGGGGTGCCACCTGCTACTCACTCCTTGAGAACACCATGAAAGCTGCTGGTCTTGGCTCTCACGCAGCAGAAGAAGAGGAAGAGCAGGAAAAAACAAGCTTCTCATCACTCCAGTGTTTGTTCTCAGTGGAAAATCGGTTTTCTCGACCAGCAGCCAGCATCGATGCCATGCTATTCCATGGGAGGTGTTCTCTTGATGGATGGGACTCAGTGACTTTGGGAAGCAGCATTTTCTCTGCTCAGAGTAAGATTATTAACTCCATCAGGCCTGCTGGTCTGCCTTTGGCCAAGGGCAGGAGCAGGATTTCCAAAGGGGAATAATGCACATTGGGCACAAAACAAAATGTTTGGGGCTGGAGAGTTTGTGTTAGAGAGACTACAAGACAAACAGGTAAAGAAAGGGGTGACAAGAGAGGGCAAAAGCAAATAGGACTTGCACTGCTTGCAAATTGAAATTAAGATTAAAAAGGGAAATTATATGGGTAGGTATATAGACATATTTATGTGTCATATAAAAGGAAGGTAAGGATATGATTTTACGTAGAGTGACATTGCTAAAAAGGGAAATCAGCTCTAATTTTAGGAGCTGCCAGTGACCCAGAAAGCATTTGTGAAAACCTCCTCACTCAACAATGCTAGAAATAATGCACCACAACCCCTCACCCTGAACTCCATCCCAGCTTTTCCCCTGCTCCTACACTTTACTCTCATAAATCCAGTTCCTTCTGGAGTCTGAAATATTTCCTCAGCTCTGGAAGCTGCTCATCACTTCTCAGTTGTCCAAATCCAGGTATCCCTGCTCCTGCAGACGGGCAGACACTTTTAGTGTCCTGCATCCCTATTTTATCCTGAGAGATGAACCTTCTTCTTGTCTCTCCTAGAGGGTTTAGGTGTTCATCTCTCCATATTCCAAAATACTTCATGTGCGAAAGACCTCAGCAAAATAGAAAAGCTGTTTTCTAAAATCTCTTAAAAGCTTCAGCTCAGTCTGTGGCAGAATTATAAAACTGTCATTTTTTTAAAAAAGGGCTCCATCTTCCATATTCTACTCCCCCAGATTCCTCAGCAGTGAATTTCAAAGGATGATTACTTGCTGCACTAATAAATGTTTCCATTGATGTGTTCTGAATGGAAAAAGAATGACAAAACTTTTACCAAAAGCATTTGCCTACATTCTCTCTAAACTTACAGCAAAAAAAAAAAAACAAAAAAAATCCTTCTGTAGCAAAAACTGTGGAAGGAACTCAAATTTCTTTAAGCCAAGTAAGTTCCTCTCAGTGCCAGAATAACCCAGTCCCTGGATTCGGTAAATAAAGGATTTGTAGTAGGTCAGGGGGAACCTCAACTTGGAAATTCTTCTGAATTTGTTGTGGATGAGGCTGTTGTTTCCAATTTAACTCTTCCAAGAAAGGATTTGCTGCTTGTGGAGAAGGGCTGTAAGACAATGCCTGAGCCCACTGTTCACAGGGGGACACCAAGGAAGGCAACGGGCTCAGCCCAGGGTTAAGAGGGGATTCAAACAAAAGCTGTAATTACTTGCACAGAATGTATCTAATATTTAGAAATTTTTTTTCAGTTGCCCAGCATGCATGAAGAGCACTAAAAATTGGAAACTGGAATTGGCAATGTTCAAACTGAAAATAAAATGCTCTCTCTGTGGTCAAACACCAGAACAGATTGTTGAGGATTTCTGAGAAATCCCCAGAATTTGAGTCAAGATGAGATATTTTTCTGGGGGACAGTTTCTTCTCAGTCTCAAAGGTGTGACGTGGGCTGCAAGAGGCATGTGGTGAGATTCCTGTGACTGCACTAAAAAGGGGGCAGGTCGAAGGGATTAGAGTGGTCTTCTCTGTCCTTAAATACTGACAATGAGGATCAGATCAAGGGTGGCAGCAAATTGTCTTTTATAAGAATTTTATCTTTTCTGTTAATTTCGTGTTTGAACCTCAGCTCAGATAGTGAGCTTAGAACAAAAGGTTTCCTCAAGGTATAAAATGAGTATTTGGCGTCATAAAACTTGTAATATTTTCTCGGTGTCAAAGCAAGTCTGTCTTGCTGGTCTGTTCAGGAACTACAGCTGGCCAATATTTTCTGATGTATTCAAATTAAAAATATGACCAGAAAGCAGAGAATTTAAACAACAAAAAATTGAAGCTTTTTTGTAATTGATTTATTTTTTGGTGGTTTGTTTGTTTCTCACTTGACAGTTGCATTTACAGTGCAGGGTAATTCACTGTTTTTAGTGTCTGCGTTGATGTGATCAATATACACAATGATGATTTTTTCACTCTACAGGCAAAAAATACTTGTGTGTAATTTTTTTCATTTCTCTCTACTCATATACGGTAGTTCCATAGAAGCTGCAAATAGAAGTTATTGGGTTTATAGTTTCCTAAAAAGAAAGGAAAGTTGTGAGAGAAAACTTTAAAACCTGACAACTATGTTGGAAAATCCCCTATTAGAAAGCAGTTCCCAAATACTAATTTAGGCACACTGGTGATGTGTAGAGTCTTTAAGAACTATGGGGATCTGTCTAACATCATGCCCTTGACTGGTAAATTGCATTAAATGTCACTTAAGTTACAGAAATCTTTTCCTACTGTCATTCTTCACGTTTGTTTTTGATTAAAAAATGGCATCTGCCAGAACGCGTCTGAGAGGAAAGGCAGTTTGGATCCGGGAGAGAAAGAGGAGGATGCTGGAAAACAGAAGGGCTGCACGAAAATGTATTTATCTGGGTTCTACCAATACCTGTGGACTTAAAAGTTTAAAAAAAATCCTAGTGTTGAGTAAGTGTTACACAGCCCTGGTCATTCAGCCTCTGGCAACGCTTTGTTTCGGGCATCCCCTAAATATTCTCTTTTTGCTGCATCTTTGATTTCTGCTTCTGTGTTAATTTTGTACGTGAACGTTGCTCTCTGCTTACCCGGGACCTTCAGCAGGATCTTGCAAGCTCGCTGAGCTCTTTGCTTTTCTTCAATCTTGTCTAAGAGGAATCCTAATTGATGTGGCTGTACAAAAGACTCAACAGAGCAGTAGCCGAAACAGAGTCCTCAGGTCGCTTGCGCTTAATTCCCGGAGTCTGCAACCAAAACAGCTATTGCTCTATCTGGGAAAAGCTACTCCAAGGCTGTCTGTAGTGTCTAGATTTTGAGGACAATGAGTCCTTCTCACTGATAGCTCTATCTGGTATCTTAATTGGCAAGTAAATGAATAAAAGATGTGTTTATTGCTGTGCAATGAGCTTGTTTGTTTTCCCTGCTGCCATTGATTTATTTTGGAGAGGGGAAGGGGACAAGTCTTTGAATTCACTTGTATCCCTCCTACAATTGAAAAGCCATCACTTTTCAGGAATCAGTCTTTCTGTCTGTGTATTTTCTCAAAATGGAGGCCAAAAGTATAGAAAACTGGAATTATTACAGTAAGGTCAAATGTGGTGTGACAGTGTTTCTCCAAGTTATTCAATTTATCCAGTTCTGTACCTAAGTGACTTAACATCAAAAGGCAAAGATCATGGACTCTTTCTTGCTACGTTTTTAAAATTTACCTCCTTCTAAGAAAAATACTTGTTTCACCTGGTCCAGACTTGGGGAAATCATTGTTTCCTTTTTGGTTTCTACCAAATCTGGTTGTTTCAGAGCTAAATTCACATCAGAGGCCACGCGAAACCAACAGGAGCAGCAGTCACCTAAGTGGCTCAGTTTTTATTTATTTCTTTCTCAACAATTATTTTATTACGGAGTACTTTCTCCACTCCTAATAAATAACCCTCGTTGCTTGCCCTGTCTATAACACATGACGGAGTATCGCTGTCAAGGCCTGTTGTAATTCCCAGCGAGTCGCCCCCAGCCACTCAGCAGAGCAGAGTCGTTTGCAAATGAAGGGCATTTGTCTGAATGACACATTTCTGAATGAGAACTGCTTTGTTTTTGCAGAGAGTTTGGCCGCTGGAAAGTAAACAACCTCGCAGTGGAAAGAAGGAATTTCCTTGGCTCCCCACTGCCGCTCGCCCCCGAATTCTTCCGTAACATAAGGCTGCTGGGACGGCGCCCGACCCTTCAACAGATCACGGAAAACCTGATCAAGAAATATGGGACACATTTCCTGCTCTCAGCTACCTTGGGAGGTAGGGTGAATTCTTGGAAATACTGGGGACGAGCTAAAAGTGTTGGTCACAGCTGTTTCTCGGTAGAGCTGATCCTCTTCCAAGCTGCTGGGATGGGCGACTCTTGCTGTGGACCAGGTTCGGTCTACAAGTCTTGTGACTCCTTCTCGCCTTTAGTGGGGCTGTGTATAAATTTTTTATGCACGGAAAAGAGAAGAAATCCAGTTGTTAAGATTGAGGTGCTTTACCTGCTGTGCTGCTCCTAGTCTTTTGGGGATCTTTCTCTGCACTGAGGTCATTAAGGAGAGGGACAGTTATTTTCTGTAACAATTTACGTAACACCAGGTTACAGAAGTATCTGGGTCCGTTGCAGTCCCACAGAAATGGAGCCAGAAAACCAGTAACAGGTATTTCCAACAAATCTTTTAATTTATGAGACTTTTAAACTACTTTGTCCGCTGGAAAATCCCTATATTGTCACCCTGCCCTTTTTAGAATTAGTCTTCACTTAACCAGTGGGACTGCATTTTCAAAATGGGATGATGAGGCTTTGCCATGTGGTTCCCATTAACTTAATGGAATCTGCATCTTTCAGTCCCCACAGACTAATCTGGAAAGGGCAGCCCCATGGATAATTGGGATCCAGTCACCAGATGGATTGAAGAAATCCAGTGAAGAGGCCTAATGTTCAAAGGAGAGCATAAATTGTTCCGAATGAAAGATAATTAGTACCTGTGATTACCCATCCAGGCATTACAAAATGAACTGACATTTTAGAAATGCAGCTCTATCCCATCGTGGGTGATAACATTAAAGATAATTCTGGTGATTGAGTGTCCTTCCAGCAGGACAGGCTTGTCGAAATCCTTTATTCACCTGAGGAATGGTTCTCTTTAATACATTTCATAACTGAATCCTAACCATTTGTAAAGGAAATGAGAGCCTTCCTAGTCTCTCTTGGCTGATAGCTGAGATCTGTAACAACCCAAATGGCTCACAGAGGCCCCTCTTTGAAGGAGACCATCCTAGAAACAAGAGGAATTTCTGTCTTGCTGTAGTTATTTTAAAAAATAAAGAGCTAATTTCTATCATCATTTTGAGAACTAGTACATCTACGGCATTACCATTAGAATTTTAAGAACAATTTACGTGTGTTGACCGGCAATTCATAACAAAAATCCCTGAATTTCTTTAAATTACTTTGAATATTTTTGCATGCAAATATACACTATTTATAAGTGACTGATTTCTCGAGTGCAGAACACATGGCACATTTGAATAGAAAAACTAAATGCTGAAGAGAAGGAAAATGTTTCTTAAAATATAAAGCATAATAATTAAAGTTTTGGCTGCAGCTTTGTATCCTGCTGCAACGATTATCCAATGGTAAAAATTATTTTCAGCATTGAAAATAATAGTTAATAATTAGTTAATAATTACCTACCTGTTAATTATTAACTAATATAAGTAGCAGTACCTCCTCAGCCATGTGATGAAATTCATTGTTGAGGTGAAATTGGATCTTTACATTCAAAGCAGCAGTATCACACTGATCACGAAAGAGCCATGGAGCTGACACCTTTCAGGAGGTCTGGACCTAAGTAAAACTAAAACTTAATGGCATTTCCCATGAAGACATTTGGAAATTCCAGCTCAGACGTTCAGTATTCTCCCCAAAGCCTCAGGATTTGCTGCAGGGAAGCTGAGGTAGGGTACCCTTTTCTCACCTCACAAAGGCTCTAAAATGCAGCAGCTGCCACAGCCCTGTCCAAATTTTCACTCAGAGGGAGACAGTGTTGACTTCTGGGCTCTGTCACTGCTTAATGAAGTCAAAGGGAGTTTTTGTATTAACTTGGGGTTTGATTTAGGTCCCTAGTCTCAATTTTTAGGCATGATTTGAGGCACACCTGCTGCCTTCCATTATCACTGGATGGGTGCTGAATAATTTGGAAAATTGGTTCAATTACAATAATTACAGGGAATTAGTAATTTCTAAGAAAGCTTTGATGAGGTAGCTAATAAACCCATACTTTCCTGGATGTGTTAGTTCTCATTTTTGGGCTGGATTGAATGGGGATTCCCACAGATGCTTGTCCACACTTTATTAACATGTAATTAGATTTTTTAAAATTATTTTAATAATCTATTAGTACTTTCCCTTTAATTACAAGTTGTTTTATTGTGAAAGCTTGTCACTTATGCAGCTCGTTAAAAGCAGAAGACCAAACGGAGTGTGCACAGTACTTTTATTTAATGAATCCCCAATCATCTGTATTCATGGACAGAAAGGAAAACTTGGCAAATGAACGATGCTGTGGTAAGATTTGTGTGCCTCTGTGACCATTTGGTTTCCATAAAGATCCCTTTTTGAGCATAAAGGGAACTCTTGCACATGGCTGTTTGTGATGCATTCCCCAGTCTTTATTCACAAACACAGAAATACACTCCTCAAGGGCATTCAGAAATGAGAACCCAGGGAAAAAAAGTTCTATATTTCTTGCTGCCACAAGGTAATGTGGAAAGTGACATTTCTCATTGCTTTTATTTCTTATGGAAATTTTATCTCCTTGCGACATAAGCCCAAAGTCCATAATGAGCAGCTCCGAGCCGCATGATGGAAGGACCCTGCGTGACCCAGCGGAACGAGCAGCCAGTGTCCCTTTCCCTCCCTTTGTTTCACATTTATGCCTTCCTCTTTTGCCTGCACACGGTACCCTGCAGTGATGGTCCGGTTTGCTGGAATTCCATTTTAATGGCTCGTAAAAAACAGCATTCAGCAGTGAACTTCAGAGCTGGGGGGTGTTGGGAAGCCTGGGGTACCACTGCGGGATAAGCCTAAAACCAAATCCCTCCCGGTTAAAGACGTTCACTTGAACGCTGTTCCTACAGAAAAAGCAGTGGAGTTAGTGATGAGGATCATTAGCAGGCCCCAGTGAGATGATAGGCTCTCGTTCCAGGCATTTGGGTGAAGTCAGGCTGATTTGGGTGCTTTGCAAGCAGCGGGCTTTCCAAGCAAGTCCTCCTTGCACCCGGAAAAGCGGTAACTGCTCTGAATAAACCAATTTGCAGGGCAATGCCAAAGCTTCTTATGAAACCAGAACCTCATTAGGCAACGGGCTACGTGGTCATCCAAAATGTTCCAGGTCGATTTATTTTCACTGCTATTGTCAGTCATCTTTGCTCAAGGTGTTCATTACCAGGCCATCAACCCATTCAGCTCTCTGGGTCAGGAAGTAGCCCTTGATGTTGTTGAAGGCTCTGTGAATCGGAAGGAAAAGAGGTAGTTTTGTCTTTAAAACAGACAGTCTGAACAGATGTGGGCAGATCAGCTCGACCCCAGGCTCTCTCTGCTGATTACAGCCCTTCGAGTGTGATGGTTACACCTCCACTGTTCCACCAGTGCCAGCTTTGCTGTCCCTCATTCATATTCCCCCGGAGCTGTGCGTTATCCTGCCTCTCAGAGATGGGGGAAATTGTCGGGCGGTGTAAAACAGTGAATCTCAATGAATTCCGAAGGATTTATTAGCACTTACACTAACTGCCGATATGACCTTTGCTTCCTATAACGCTCTCTCAAGGTAAGATAAGAGGTATTGGCAAATAAGGGAAGGAGAGGAAAGTCTCGAATGACTGATGCCAGAAAGAAACTTGAAAATTTTGCATCAGTCACACCCCTCTTCGGGTATGTAAATTCCTCAGCATTCAAGATTATGGAAGCTAAGGGGAGGGGAAAAAAACCCACAAAATATATTAACTTTCTTTCCTCTCCTGTCTACTTAATGAAGAAAAAAATTTAAATCCTTAAACAGATGGTCTGTATAGAATTAACGTGCACTGTTAGTGACTTGAACCATGGAAATGACACCACATCTGGCCTGACATTAATTTATATAGTTTTTGAGCCTGTGCATTTCCATCAGCATCTGCTTAAGTTTGGGAAAATGACCTGATAAAACCCTAATGGTACCTTTGGTGATCCAGACAGGAATAGATTTTCTACTAGCTAGTAGTAGCTGGTGTATTTATTTGGGTGTAGTTATTTAGGTAGTGGCTGAGGTATTTAATTTAATCAGAAGCCTTTGAGGAGTTCACAGGCCAGAGACCTTTAGTCCTGTAAAAGATACATTTATGTGTGTGAAGAGAGAGCTCTGAGCAGGAATCTGTGGGTTATGCTCAGCTATAGCTGCCTTTGAGTGCTGTCCTTTTATTCCTGTTTCCTCTCTTTCTGATGTGAAGTGATGGGAATTGCTTGGATCACTGCCCTTTGCCACCACCTCCCAGTCTACAGATGAAAATATGAAACACCAATCCCTTCATTATTCCAAAGATGTGGGTACAGGCAAACAGTCTCTCAATAGCACTAAGTATTTAAATCATATGAATATGTATTGTTATGTATAACAAAATATATTTACCCCTTTAATATATGGTTATATTTAGTTACAGTTGTTACAGCATTATTCCAATTCCACAATGTTGATGGAGATTTGCATTTTTAATTTAAATAATACCTGAATATGTCCTTAAGATGAACACAAAATTAATTTCTAATTTCTGAATGCCACTTAGAAACTGTCACTTAGGAGTCTTACATCTAAATGGCCACAGAAGTGTTGTATCTAGGTAAATTTCTATATACCTATTTAATTTATTTTAATTTTTTTTAAATAGCATGTGTTTCTTAACTCGGGAGTTAGTTTAACTTATAAAGCATGGACAATATGTTCCTATAAACCTAGGAAGAATTAAAAACTGAGGTTTAGTTATAAGCTTGCGTATTCCAGGGCTGGTGGGGACATTGCTGGGTCCTGTGCCAAGGTCAGAGAAGGGCGTGGACGTCAGTCCCCTGCCCCTGCAGTGACTCTGTCAGTGCCAGCCTCCACATGGCAATAAAACATCTCTGTTGTCACTCTGCTAGTTTCTTGAACCACCCATTGGGCTACGAGGCATTGTTTTGTGAGCAGAACTGAGTGTTTTCATATTATTTCCTTTAAACCTGAGAAAGTGAAGCTGACTGTCTCTCGAATTTGGGGGAAAGAGAGTGAATGCTGCTTTCAGAGCTTGTGAAAAGCACAGCTGGGAGGATTTGATGCTGAGTAATCATGTTTTCTAAGTGTTCACTGTCATTACTTCTTTTCAGTTCTTAAAATTCATAACCTTGAATAGTTTTCTAAATCACACTTGTTTTCAGCTGATGCTTGGATGTCTTCTTAGCCTATTTTATGGTGGCAGACAGTAACCAGTGAAAAACAAGATTCGTCCATGTTTTCAGTGTGGCAAAAGAGTCTCCTTTGGCATGGGTTTAATTTTCTCCAAAAGAATTTAAAACCCAAATTGTCTTTCCCAAATCAGGGTCGGTGGTGTTACTTCCCAGACCCTGAAGTTCTGGGTGCCAAAGTCCTGCAGGGACACGGATGCCTGGGTATGGGGGAATCCACTTTTTCTAACAAGAGCTCATTCAGCTCTGACAGATGAAAAGCTCTGTGAAAGGTTCTTTTCCTGAGATGTTCTAACCAAAGTAAGACAGTGCAATGCACAACCCTGTTCTTTTTCAAGTTTGTTTTTGAAATGGGAGCTTTTGTTGCAGTTCTGCTGTCTGCTCCTGGACAACAAGGAATGGGAAAATGACTGAGATTTTTTTTTTTTTTATGTGAACAAGATTCAGCAAACTCTGTTTCAATAATACAACTTGGCAGAATTCTGTTGAAGTAGAATGAGCCCCACCATTTCTACTAATGACTAATACAGATCAATCAAGAGTGTTTACACGAGAACAAGGTGCCGTGGGTGTTCCGTGGGCTGGAGAAGGTTTCCTATGGACACAGGTTGGGAGAGCTGGAGTTGTTCAGCCTGGAGAAGAGAAGGCTCCAGGCTGAGGAGACCTTATTGTGACATTCCAGAGCTTGAGGGGGCTTATGAAAAAGAGGAAGGACTTTTTACATGGGCATAAAGTGATAGGACAAGCGAGAAGGGTTTTGAATTAAGAGAGAAGAAACATAGATTAGATGTTAGGAAGATGTCAACATCACCCTCAACTCCCTGTGAGGGTGGGGAGGCCCTGGCACAGGGTGCCCAGAGAAGCTGTGGCTGCCCCTGGATCCCTGGCAGTGTCCAAGGCCAGGTTGGATGGGGCTTGGAGCAGCCTGGGCTAGTGGAAGGTGTCCCTGCCCATGGCAGGGATAGGACTGGATGATCTTTAAAGGTCCCTTCCTACCCAAACCAGTCTATGAATCTATGATTCTGTGATAATGAAACACAAAGAACCTGAAAAAATATTTTTTAAAATATTTTCCAGAGATTTTCTGCAGCTTTAAGTCCTTGTTTTCTTTGCCCTTACAATTCATTATCTTTTCAGTGGAAAGGTGGTTGACCTTGCAAAAGCAGCTTTAATCTAAATAAACTAGCTGAGACCTCTGGAAAAGGGGAAAACATGGAGAGAAAGCTCCTAGTGAAATTTTGCACCTAATTTGTGCAGCCTGGTCACTGGAACAATATTCACCCTCTGAGTTCTGATGTTGTCTTACCTGATACCACAGAACCACGGAATGGTCAGGGCTGGAAGGTCAATCTTTGGGCTGGGTTGCTCCAAGCCCCATCCAACCTGGCCTTGGACACTTCCAGGGATCCAGGGGCAGCCACAGCTTCTCTGGGCACCCTGTGCCAGGGCCTTCCCCACCCTCACAGGGAGGAATATCTGTTCTAAACCATGTCTTTGCAGCTCCACGAACAGCTGCACAAAGCCCACGGCCCCTGGCACAAATCTCGGGCCACTCCATTGCTTTTCATCCCAGAAACATCTTCCATCCTGGCTGGAGTCACACGGCAGGTTGTGGCAAGTCAGGTTTTATTGCACGGGCACAGTTGAATGCCAGCAAAGCTGAAACCTAGAGCAGGTTCTGATGGCAGATTTCTCTCAGAGGACAGGTCATTAGTGCTTTCTCAGTTCCCTCCTCACTGCAGTTGTGAGCCTTTGTCTACTTATTACAGCAGAAATATGAAATAATTGGGTGGGGAAATCCTGGTACTTACGGAGGCTGCATTAATTCCTGGTTCTTTGGAGCTTCGGGCAATTAATTCCTGCTTTGATGACTTCATGTACAAAATAATGAGCCATTAGGAAACTGTAGGAGGAGAAGCGTGGATGTAGTGGTGGAAACTGAGGTAAGCTCCAGCTGGAACAGCCACCTGTCCCTTTCAGGACGAAAGGAACATACTGGACAAGTCCTGCAGGTGTAATCAGATAAAAAAGCTCCTGTGCAATGCCAGTTTTGCCTGTGTAAGGTCTGAAGGGCTTGACTGCCCTCTGAATTTCTGAGAGATTGGGAAACACGTAACGTGCACTGGGGAAAAAGGAGTGTGCTCACATTAACCAAAGACAAATTCTGCGAGTCAGAATTTGCCAGCAGATGCAATCTCCTGCACGGAGGCACACGTTCCTCACCTAGCATTGCTCACCACCAAGATTAGCTCCCTTTAAAGATGATGTCATGTTTCCACCCTAGATTTTATCCTTCAACAGTTAGTGCTTCTTGGCACGTAAGCCCATCTGAAGTTGGCATCCCGTCCTCTGCACAGGCACAGTGCCACTGCAGCAGATGGGTGAGCAGTGAAAGTAGCACAAGTGGCAAGTCAGATCTTAGCAGGGTAACTTCCTTTCCAGGAACTAGGAAAAGGCACTCAGTGGAGTTGTTCAGTGCCTAAAATCCAGGTGTAATGATGTTATTAATCAATTGTTGAGCTAGATGCTGAAGAATGCAGGTTACCAAACACAGGCTCAGAGAGTGAGGAAAGTGCTTTTGTAGTTTTTTTGGACAGAAATTGCACAGAAGAAAATACTGAGTCCAGAAATTACTTTTCCAATTTGTTTTATGATGTAAAGAGTTTTGTCTAAACATTTCATTAAATGAATGAATTCTTGCTTAGCCTGAAACGCAGGAAAATATATCCATGAACTAGACAACAAACATGGAAAATTTGAGAGTATCAGTAGGTCTGTTCTGGAAATGGTCCTAAGGACTCAGTCAGTTAAGCAAGTCAGATTTTTGGTTTTCAATAATCTCACAGAAATTAAAATTTCTGGATTTAACAGTATTTATCCATGTCTTTATAAAGAGACGGGAGGTGAGAAATCCACAACACAAGGAGCCGGAGCTTCTATTTTCTTTTGGAAAAACACCAACTTTCTGAAACCCCCACACTTTTCAGTGATAGAAATTTAGTTTAAGGCAACTGCTCTATCGGATTCCAGGCACTGCTGAATTGATTAGAAAGCACAAGGTTGCTCATAACAAGGTGGAATGAGGTACCTTTCTTCTGAAATCAGCTATGATAGATGTTATAAGAGAAGCAAACAAACAAACGTCTCAAGTATCACACTGGTTTCATTTTTCTTTATGCTAACATTGACTAGAATGAATGTATTAAGTGACCTTGGAAATAAATGTGTTATTTCGTATGTGCTTCAAATTGAACGTCTACAAAATCTCTCTGTGCTGCCGGACATTGCTGATGCCTGCTGGGGCTTCTGTCTCCCTGCTCAGGAGAGGAGTCGCTCACGATTTTTGTGGACAAACGGAAGCTGAGCAAGAGGTCAGAAGGAAGCGACCCCAGCACCAACAGCTCGGCGGTGACCCTGGAGATGCTGCACCAGCTGGCAGCCTCCTACTTCATCGACCGGGAGAGCACCCTACGCCGGCTGCACCACATCCAGATCGCCTCCACCGCCATCAAGGTAGGGACAGCTCCGGGACACACCTCCAGGGGAGGTCCCAGCCTCAGCAGCTGCTCCTCAGGGGAAATGTGGTTCGATTAGCGATTGTGTAGCAAAATAACGGTTTTATTCTCTTTTTTACCCGAGTCAAAGCATTCAATTTATAATGAAGATGCTAGTGTGGAAGAGGGCCTAAAGAGGTACTAGAGATACAAGTGATGAATGATACATAATTTGACTGATACAGAAGTGTTTGGTCATTGAGACAACCTCATGCACATGTGTGATCAGTAACTCCATTTACAGACAGGTTTATATTCCTCATACTTCTTTCTTTTTCTTTTTTTTTTTTTTTTTATAGTTTTTTTTCTCCTTTTCCTGTTTTTTTTTTTTTTTTTATATAGTTATTTTTCCCCCTTGCCTGATTTTTTTTTTTACTTTTTGTTTTGCATTTAAATGACCTTTGGAACAGTTTGGAGCTCTTGGCTCTACGGTTTTATGGAGATGTACTATTTTCTGTTAGGAACTAGTTTTAGCACAGTTTGTCACTCAAAGCACCCTCCGTGCTGACTGCTGCAGGTCACTCCTAGCACTGGAGGATGCTTGGCAAAGATCAGTACCCCAGGTAGGACATAAAGCAACAGCTGTCCCCCTGAGGAGACCTCTAGTCTTATGTTACTCATATGAAATATCCTCTCCCAGTTAATTTCCAGCACTGAAGGGCAAATAAGATTGTAACTTGCAGTTGAATGTGCAGTAATTATGAAGCTCCTAATGCAAGATGTGATTTAGGACCCTTTCTGCCCATTGGATCTTTCCACTGGTAACCAAGATCTTCACGAAAGACACCTGAAACCAGATGCAATTCCCACCTACCTTAGCTTTTACTCAAGTAAATAAATTTTACTTCCTTGGAAGTGCCTTTACTGGGAGAAGGATCCATCCAGGATTTGTGGCTCCACAGCACATGTTCAGTCTGGCTGCTGGTCTGTGGAGGATATTCCCACAGGCCCATCCATCCCGGAATGGTGGCATGGCAGCTCAGCCCAGCTCAGGGCTGGTCACCTGCTGGTGCCAGATGGTGCTTGGCTCTTCAGGCAGCACAGCTGAGAGTGCAGCAGAACAAACCCGGGGTTTGGTTGAGGCTGCCCATCTCATCACCCGGTCTTTGAGGAAGGACTGGATTGGGAGGTTGTGGTGAGGTGGGATTGGATTCTTCTCCCAGGCAGCTGGTGATAGACAAGGGGAAATGGCCTCATGTTGTTCCAGGGTAGGTTCAGGATGGATTTTAGGAAAACTTTCTTCACCTAAAGAGTGGTGAGGCATTGGAAGGGGCTCTCCAGGTCAGTGGTGGAGTCCCCATCCTTGGAGGTGTTCAAGAAGCGAGTGGATGAGACGTGGGTTAGTTGACAGAGTGGTTTGAAGGCTGATGTTCCTGGAGCTCTTTTCAGCCTTAATGGTTCAATAATTCCATGATTCTTGCTGCAGACCATGGTGTCACCCATCCCTCTGATCTGACTTACCTTCACAACCAGACTGTTTATCATGCAGATGTACAGAAACCTTTAAAACCAGGCTCCTTCCACACGCAAAAATTCCTTCTGTGTGAAGACAATTGATGACTGCAACCAGTGGTAACTCAAGTAACAGAACATAGAAATGCAGAGACAAAACATTGCCTGAAAGAAATTTGCCCTTTCTAGTCGCTGAAATATTTTTAAGAAAACTTGTGTTACAAGGCAAAATTCAACCCTGCCCACCCACAATTTACGAAGTGAACCTTTCTGCATGTCCAAAGATTTCTACAGGCACTACAAATGAAAGATTTCTCTCCAGCCCCCTGCTGAGGTGGATGCAAACCAAGTGTTAGTCCACCAGCAAATTTGATTTGGTTAATTGGCGGCAGGAGCCTCCAGGAAATGGTTCTCACATCAGATGCACCAGCGCTGATAAATGAAACCCTGGCTTCTTCCACCGCTTTCGTTGAGAGGCTGGGAACATTTGCATGACAAATTTCCACTGTCAGAACACTTAATTGAACAAAAAACCTGTTTCTGTTGAAAAGCAGGAGCACAAAAACAGCCAAGGAAGGCTTTTTTTTTTTGTTCTATACGCAGGGGTTTTTGAAAGACTGCTGTTTTTAAATTGGAAAACCATCAAGCAAAGTTTTAGATCCAGGGTGTAAGTAGCACATTTGAAGATTATTCATCAAAATATATTTACTGACATCTGAGTTAGACTACTTTCCATAGAGCTGCTGAAACAGATCTGTGTGTCCCAGCCTGAGGGTTGATCTGGGAGAAGTGACACCCTGAAGGACCTGGGGACCAGGGTGACCATCAGACCCCCCCCTCCTGTGCTGCTGCAGGGACGAGTGACCCCAGTGCTTGTTACACCATAGACTCCTGAGCAGCCTTTAAAGCCCCAGTGTCACCAAAATTGTGGGGAAAAAAACCCTGAAAACTCTCCAACATCACTTTTAGTGCTAGGGAATTAAGGCATTACTTTATTCTGGCCAGGATGTGCAACAGAAATAATTTCATCCACCCGTTGCTCGGGTTGTGCTGAGAAAATAATTCCATCACACATGGTTCTTTACTAGGTTTTTCACGTACTGACACAGACAAAACCCAGAGAAATTCATTGGCTCCATGTTCACCGATCCCAAATTATACAATTCTTACATCTTACATCTTCTGTGCTACTCCCGGTCTGTAGATGTTAAGCTCAGCAGGCCTTGCCCAGGGAACAGAGTCTTTTGAAAAGAAACTTTAATTCCTTTCCCCTGGGCAAAGATGAACAACCCCCTGACCCAAGTTAGTTAAAAATTTTAGAAATTGTATCATTTCCAACACCAGCACCTCCCGTGTCTGGCTTGCTCACCGCAGCTCTGCTCGAAGCCTTCCCCTGCACGAGGGATTTGCCAAAGGAGCCCAAGAAAAGGTTTGGCAGCTTGGCACAACCCCCTTTTGACCAGCTGCAAAGAAGTCCAAGATAAAGGTATTGCAACAGGTTGAGAAACCCCTAAAATTCTAAAGTAATATTAGAAATTTTCCCAGTGATATGTAGTCATTTTTTGATTGCTGACTAGTTATCAACAACAACAAAACAATCATGTTCAGGACCTAGTAAGTATCTGATACTATCATTTTTTATTAGCTTTGGATGGCTTTTTCATATGCACTATTCTAG
Source organism: Falcunculus frontatus (assembly GCA_013398115.1). Taxonomy (NCBI): domain Eukaryota; kingdom Metazoa; phylum Chordata; class Aves; order Passeriformes; genus Falcunculus; species Falcunculus frontatus. The sequence goes on from VZRV01002978.1 coordinate 339,232, forward strand.
ACTCTACCATATTAACAGAGTTTTTTATATTTTAGGAAGAGAGAGCTGAGAGTATGAAAAATGTTTTGTATAACTCATGCTCTTACTAGGAGGAACACAACTACCCTGTTGGGGATGCACATCTGAATAAACCAACCAAACCAAAATATTATATGGAACAGAAAAGACTTAAAACACAAATCAAGAGCCCCGACATTTGCAGTTAAATCAGAGCACTCCAGCACACGAATGAAATCTGCCACTCCAGTTCCTGGAGTCTGGGACTTTGAAATAAACAGGAATAGTTTGCTTGGCTATTTGACTTATTGTTGGTCACATTTCCTGTGATGATGGGCAATCTGAAATTGCAGCAGGAGTTAGAAGAAAATAGCACAACTGCTTGCACACCAACATATTTTCTGATTGAAGTGTTCAGAGATGGCTATCTTGATGGCTGGGACACCTCTAAAATATTATTTGAGAAGAGACATTATAAATACAATTTCTCTCCTTCAAAATCACACAACCCTCCACAAACAAAGCCAATATTTGCTCCTTCTTTTTTCCCCCAAATCAGTATAAGCATCCCTTCTCAGGTTAGACTACATCACTCTCACACCTTTTTTCTGTGTTTCTATGAAAAAAAATTTACAGATTTTCTCCTAAAAAATAGGATAATATTTTTAAACATGTGATGTATCTTCTAGACAAATGACTGCATTAATTCTGTGTCCTTTCTTGTCATTTTTTGTTTCTCCTATTACCTGTGACATAATTATCCTTAAAAGTAGCATTGAGGCTGCTGCTGATGGGAAGCTTTGCATTAATCATGCAGACAATACACTGTTTATTCCACCTGAAAAGAGGTAACATCATCCCATGGCAACATTTTTCTGACCGGAAATCAAAATGTCTGTGGGAAGAGCCCACAGCTTGTATCAATATTTAATTTATTTCAAAGTCCCTGATACATACATCCTTTCAATATGATTTTAACACGTGCAATTTAATGCAATTGCTAACGCTGATATGCTAAATCAAGAGTTCGGAGCCTCCAGGGCCTCACTGGAACCTCACCAGGTGCCTGAGGGCTGTGTCTCCTTTGCATAACATTTACATGAACATACAGCTTGTTGTGTTTGAAATATTACACGTCCAACGTTGCTTCCTTGGCATGCTCATTTCGGAGGCGTTTTCCTAGGAAAATCTCCCTTCAGCTGTTGGTTCTCCTTATCAACAACCTATCAGGACGATGGGGTGTGCTCTGCTCTGCTCTAATAAAATCCTGCCGGGCTGTGGGAGCAGAATACAGATAAAGGCATCAGATTTTCCCTTTCCCGGGTGGTTTTGTTAACGAGCAGTGCTCTGAGCCCTCACCACGGCGGGATCGTGCTCCTCTCAGATGACCACGACTCCAGTTTGCCACGAGCCGTAATTCCAGCACTATCCCTAACAAACTTCTGCAGGAAGTCCGAACAATTGTGCAGAACGCGTGAAAACCACCTGGGCTGCGTGGTAAATTAAATATTGCTGAAGACTCTCACTGCATTCTGCAAAGTTATAAACACGGTTATGTTAAAGCGTTGCCATTAATGAAATGAGGCTGTTCCAGAGCTGCCTCTTGGAGGACATCGTCTTCCATCGCAGAATACGCCTCCTTTGGTGGGAGCTGGGCCAGGTGACTACAGCAGAGGTGGTTTTGTAGAGTCCAAACAGTTCTGGGACAGCCACAGTGCAACAAAGGAACAGGAGGCAACAGAAGAACAGATGCATAAATTGAATTTTCCACCAGCTATTTACAGCTATTTACAGCCCATTTATTCCATCTGAGTGAGAAAGAATAAACATCCCTGAGAATGTGCCCTGTAATTCCAATTAAATTTTATTGTGCAATTTGCTTTTTACTTTCCCCAAACCATTTTTTTCCCCTTTGCTATGTGAGATTTAAGCATTTTGTTTTATCTGAGAAGTTTAGATTACAAAGAACAGGGCTCTATTGTGATGGTAACTATATCTGATTATCTATAATTAACCCGTGAATGACTCATGGTGGGCTGTTAGAGAGGAAACTTAAGTGTAATGAAATTAGTTTCTCACTCAAGACTCAGACTGAAATACAGACCTTTTTTTTTTTTGTTTTCTTTGTTTTGTGTGAAAAAGCTTGCTTGGTTCGATTTTTTTCTTTCCCACCTCCTGTTTGAATGTGTTTTTCTGTGAATTCGAGTAATTGCCATAATCAGAAGGAGAAATGCTGAAATACCAAATAGGCCTGAGTTTTTGTCAGATTTCTGGCAAATTCTAAGTCTCAGCAGTTTGCACACTTCTGTATAAAGCAAATTTTTGGGAAGCTTTTGAAATCCAGATCACGAACCCTTCTTGCCCTCGCTTTATCCATTCAGTTTGTGGATAGAATTTAAGACTGTGCAGCTGAGAAACCTTGGAAAGGACCAAAGACTGGGGAAAAAAATTTGCCCAGCAACAGCTTCAAAGTGTGAAATCACAGTTAGAAACATTGTTTTGGAAAGTCCTGTGATAGCAGGTTTTAATTGATTTCATTGAAGAAACGGAATAGAAATGTAAATTTAATTGTAACAATCTGCAAAATTAGGACCCAGAAACTATTGATCCTTATAAAAAATTTGGGGTTTCCCCTTGGTGTAGGTTCGGTGACACGACTTGAGCATGTCAAGGAAAAGCCACAGGACAGATTTTCAAGGACAGGTGTTGCTTAGGACCATTATGAAATGCCAAGTTCTCCACTGCCTTTGGAGACCAGACTGCCTTCATGCAAGATCAAAGCCTGACATTTTTCCAAGGGGGAGTTAAAAGTTAGGAAAGATATAGGAATTGTCATCTCAAATGTTCTTCTTCCCCCAAATTTCTGTGAGAATTGAATACTTCTGCAGGTGTTTTTAGAAATCTCGCTCAATATTAAGGGCTTCACAAACCCAGCTTGCTATTAATATGGCTAGGTATGAATTTTAAATTTAAATTTGGGTCATTATTTTCTCTTGCCAGAAGGAATGGGAGCTGCAATTAGACTTTGGGCATCACCCAAAGGTAGCTAAGAAGTCTCTTAGCTACCATCTTCTACTGCACAGCACTGGATTTGTGTTTGTGTCACTGCAAAAATGAAATATGTGAGGTTTCATACTTTTTTTGCATGGAAACTGTTGGAGATCTTTGGGTTAAATTCACTATGGTTATAGCAAGGTATCTTTTGACTGCTGTGTGTGGACTGTTCACTAATTTTAAGAATACACCAAGTGAAAGGTTAGTGATCTATGTCCATATCTTACAGAGGAATTTAAGGTGATGATATTAAAAAACCCTTTAATTTGTTCAGATAGTCGAGTTTTAATTAAACTGAATCTCCAGGGCTGAATCTCCAAAGGCAACACAGAGGTCAGCTCTTGAGCAGGTGTAAAACAGCACAATTCCTATGAGAATCTGGCCCTCCACATTTCAGAGAGTGAGCGAAAAGGCAGGGGAAAATCCTAAAGTATCTAAAGGGGGCTTTCAAGAAGGCTGGAGAGGAACTTTTGACAAGTAGTGGTGGGAGAAGGGGAAATGGCTTTAAGCTGAAGGAGGGCAGGGATAGATGGGATATTGGGAAGGAATGGTCCCCTGTGAGGGGGGGGAGGCCCTGGCACAGGGGGCCCAGAGAAGCTGTGGCTGCCCCTGGATCCCTGGCAGTGTCCAAGGCCAGGTTGGATGGGGCTTGGAGCAGCCTGGGCTAGTGGAAGGTGTCCCTGGCCATGGCAGGGGGTGGCACTGGATGGGCTTTAAGGGCCCCTTCACACCTAAACCATTCCATGATGCTGTGATTCCACCCCCAGAGCAGGAAGTTGAAGCAGTAACATTTCACTGATCACTCTCAGCGCTCACTCAGCAGCATCACTGCCACAATCCATCACAGCAGCTGCAGCACGGAGACACTCCTAAAAGGATGTGCCTTTGCAGCCTCTGATACCAGCCACACTCCTGTTATCTTTGCAGCAGGGTGTGCAGAGGAGTAATGAGTGCAAGGAGTTACAACATCTCCAGCTCGTTGGCAACGCAGCGTGAGATGCTTTCAAAACAATAAAATAGCACATAATAGACATGCTTGGATAAGCATTTTGGAAAGATTTTGGATAACTATTCTTCACTTAATAAAAAGAAAAACCTCAAAACACCACAAAACAACAACAGAAAAGGAGAGAACACAAGACATGAGAGAGCAAAACAAATCGAAGGGCTCTTCTATTAGTTATGAGTTTAGTCAAGAGAGAAGAGTGAAAAACAAACAGGGAGATGAAGACTGCCAAAGCCTGAGCAGGCTATAAATATACATATGTAAACGAGAAACCTTAACAGCACTCACACAACACTTGCCATCACAGTTGTCAAAAACCTATAAACAATTCACACTACAGTTCCTTAAATGTTCCATACCCTTGGGGTTTTTTTCCTCCCTAAAAAAGTGAAACTAAAGTAAATGAACCCAGAAGACGGAGAAGGGTTTTAGTACTGAGAGCTCCACAGTGAACATATTGAACAGTGTAGTTAGACAGAACATTCCAGCAGGAATCTGGAGGCCCTCAGATTTGTACAGATTTCAGTTTGATCTTTATTCTGGCTGGCTGGTGTATAGGTTGGGAAACTTCAGCACTCTGCCTGTCCTCCACCCTCTAATTGGCAGCTACTGCTTGTCAGCAGGTCAGAGAATGTCAGGCAAGGACTATAAAATTCACAGAACATTTCCCTGCCTCTGAGCTCTCAGAAACAGGAGATAGCACGTATCAACAGCTTGTATGAGCACAGAGGTCAGGTTAGGAAGAATATCTCAGACAAATGGAGACTCTGCATCAGAAGAAAGCAGCTTGAAGAATAATAAAAGGCTGTGGAAAGTTTTCCATGCTCATATTATTTTTCCCAGAGAATTTTTGCCTATAATACATTTTTTGCGTGTTTTGTTGTTATGGTTTATGATTCAACCTGCAATCAGCCCCTTTGAGCCATTCATTTAGTGTGAAAAATTATCCCTTGTGTGGGAATGCTTCACAGCTAACTGGCACTGAGTTATATCATTGCTGTCTTCTGCACTTCGCTGTTATTTTTACCTTGTAGACCTTCTCACGGTCCTTCAGAAGAATTTGCATGTCTGACAGCAAAACTATAATTTAATCTCTTACAAGATAATGCATATAATGCCTCTACATGCTGAAGCAGAGCTGGGTTTAAGAAAGGTTTCATTACTCATCCAGGAGACTTTCTGCACTGTAGAGCGATCATTATTTTCGGATCTTTAGTGCCTGAAAGGTTGGAAGCTTCATCACTGTTCTACAAGCTTTAAGGCAGAATCCAGTGAGCAAAACAAAGAGTGGTTCTGATTTTCCATGGTGAGATTCTGACCTCATGCAACAAATAAACACCACTGATGTCAATGAAGCTTCTTCTCACTCACTGAGATCAGGGCTTCCACAAGTCAGCCTCAGCTACCATCTTCCCAATTTATCAAACTATTATTCGTTATCTCTCTCCCTGGATGACCCAATTTAACCCTTTAATTCCCAGGGAACCGTTAAGACACTTCATGGGCTTTGGGTATTCTTCCTCTGAATTTTATTAAAAGTAATATGAAAAGAAGTAATGAAAAGGCCCTTTTGTGTCGTGGTTATAAGAGTTCATAATTTTCCAACATTTTTAATAATCACACCAAATGGAGGATATGGGAGTCTCCAAATAATATGTAAATTTACAAGGAAATTTAATTTTATCTTCTCCACGTGTATCTAGAGTCTGGCAAATGAAAAATCATTCCGCGTTTTTTCTTCAGCTTTTCATGAAATCCTTAATGTGTAAAATTAGGTGATGATAAAGCCTTGACGATAATAGAGAAAATGGTTTGAAGAGGACCATTAAAATATTTTTCCTGTCATGACTTAGCCCACTTAAGTAGAGTTTATTCTTACTCCACTTCTCTGTTTGAAACACAACATTCACCAGAGAACTGAGCCATTGTTGGAAATAAACAGCCCACTTTCCTTCAGGCATAGAATAAAATGTGTTGGTCTGCTTTCCTTACTCTGGTTTTGTTTACACTGGGCAGGATCTGTCCTACTGTGGTGAAAATATCCCAAACTGGGAAGTCTGTGGTGTGTGACCTGAGAGTTCTACCTGGTGTAATGGCTTAGAAATAATTGTGCATACATAAGGGATAAACATTCTGATAAGTAAAAGGGCATAAAGAAAAGATACAGTGGCATATATATGAATTTAATCCAGATATTTACACGTGTAAGATGTTTAGTTGAGAAAACAGCTCTTGTCAAAAGGTTTTTGACCTACCATACCACGAAAGGAGCTGGACATGCAGATACCTGGGAACGTCCTGCCCCATATGGTCACCTGCACAGAAACAAAGCAAAACCTGCAGGTGGGCCAGAGTTTCTTTCAATTCTGAGCAGAGCAAAGTCCTTTCAATTCCACAGGACTCCACAGCCCTGATAATAAGTGCTGCTTTCTTTTCATAGGTTTCCTCTTTTTCCTTCTGAACTTCCCTCCTTCCCTAGATTCTTATGCTCGTAGGAACTCTGGCTCTCTCTTTTTCTATTTTTTGATGGAAGAAATGCACTTGCCCTTATGATTCATCACTCTTTGCCCTTGCCATTGTCTCGTCTACGTCAGGACCAGAAAGAAATGAATAAAACCCCCTGGATGAGATCCTATATTCTACATTCTAAATATTGTTTCCTACCCATAGTAGGACACATTCACATGTGTTTTAATGAACAGGTCTTAATATTTCATATGTCTTTCTATTCCCACGAACCTAGATGATGTGAAGGATTTTCCAGCTGGGCTCAGCAGTCTGTCCAGGTAACATTGCCCTCAGAGCCTAATTCTAAGAGCAGTCTTCTGCACATTAAAGTATCTCTTCTTGTTTAGTTCATGAAGTAACAATGTTGAGAATCACCGAGTTCTCGGCCAGAACTTTCCATGTGAATGAAGCAGCCGTATGAAATGAAGTTTAAAGCTTCAATATTAAGTCGCTTTTCTTCTCTAACACAAATTTAGCTGAGCTAAATTCCCCTTAGCTTGAAGAACTGATAGGGATTTCATGATTAAATCATGGATCAGTTATAACTGCCTAGTCTGTAGGTAGGCCTGCAAAGATGCAGGAAAACACACTAAAAGCCAGTCACACAAAAATAAGAGTTTAGCGAAACCATAAATTGAGAGTTGGCCGTACCAAAGAGACGGAAAGGGCAAATGTGTTACAATCATTTACCAGAGGCAATAAATGGGTGGGAAGTAATGAGGATATAACCTAAAAATAAACCCCTGCACGCATCTCTGTGAGCCAGGCAGACACCCACGTCACGGACCCTAATGTGATTCCTTGTGAGAGCTTGGGATGACAGCCCCAGGAGGGGGAGTTTGATGGCAAAATAAAGTGGACATGAAAAACGTCCTGCTGCAGATGCGACCGCGAGTGAGGTGCAGGGTGCTCCACGCTGGAGTGCCACGGACAGCACAAATAACCCAGGGGTTTCTGGGCAGGAAATGGAACACCTGGAAACAGCTTAAATCAGCCAACTGTTAGAGATATTGCTGAAAAGAATATTGCAACCGAGTTTCAGAATTGCACAGAAGTGTATAACCAAAGGTAAAATCTCTATGGAAAATTGAGATCTTAATTAACCTGCCCTTGTCATTTTGATTTTGAAGCTTAAAGACTTTAAATGCCTTTCATGTTAGTTTTAGGACCTAATGTTAACCTGTCACATTTTTTCTTCAGCACAAGTTTGGGGTTTTTAAAAAAATTTTTTATTATTTCTCTTAAAAATGATATATACCTAATTTTAAAAACTGACCACATTGAAGGCAAAATGTTCCCAAATTATCCAAAGATAATTTTTGTATTTACAAAGAGGATCTTTTCCCTGACACTTCAAAAAGAAAAGGATTATTTTAACTTTTCATCCTGATTCAGGAAGGACTATATTTTTTATTCATACTTTCCCAACATTAAAACAAAATTAAAAAAAAATTCCATTCAACTGCAGTATTATTATGACTAATAATATCTGTGAGTCTTATAAATAGGCAAATCATCCTGTCTTCTTGAAACTAATGGGGACACACTGAAAAATCCCAGTGGCCTCAGCACTGCCCATTGGAACTAATCCATGGAGATACAAATCCTATTCCCTCTCCTGTTCTCTCCCTCACTCTTGGGAAGTCCTTGCATGGGTTTTTGCAGTTGGGTTAAATGTAAGAAGACATTTAACATGTACAGGATGAGCCCCCAAATTTCTTTGGAGCCTTTTGTCCTTTATGTAGTAATGGAATTATGTTTGGAAAAGGATGGGAAGTTGGGAATTGGGTTTTTCTTAAGTAGGCATCTTTGCTTCTGCTTTCTGCAGATACCTTGAGATTTTTATGAACATGAAATATTATTTTAATTTGTATCTGCACTGTTCTCTCTGTTTCTAATTTTATCTTTTAAACCAAATATATAGATTTCATTTACTGTTTGTTGCTCAGCTGTCTCTTTAGGCAATAAAAGCTGAGAAAAAATAATATTAGTGTTAATTTAAGTAAGATATGGGCCAGCAGAAGTAGCTAAATGGAGACTGAAACAAAATCCTCCGTTTTTATTACATTTTTGCTAACTCTATTACTTCTCTGTGAGAGAACTTCACTGTCATCTCCTCTTCAAGATTAATTAAAAGAGATAACCTGTTCTTTCGGAGATAATGCCTGTCCTCATTCTCCGTACCAGGCTGATGCACCTTTGATTTCTGAAAGTGCAGGAAATAAAGGCTCTGGCACCGCTGCCCCGCCTGGTTTTCCAGCAGCCTCATTTCCTGCAAACTTCCCTGTTGCAATCCAGAAGGTTGCATGGGAATGTGGCATCTGAGAGGCAGCGGATTTGAAATGTCCTTGAAAAGGGAAAATCATGGCTGCGGTGCCAGAGCTGTCAGTGCCGCCAGACTTGCTCCAATATTCTTGTGGGTTCTCCTGGAATTTACAGACAATATATTGCTCCCTGAGATAGCGGGGAATAGACTTGAGCGGAGAGGTGATTGCTCCCTATCAGACGAACCTGAACTGCCTTAAAAAATCACAGTATTTTTAACAGATGTAACAGGGCAGAATTCAAATAGTGTGAGTTCATTTCCAGTTCCTGAAATATTCTGGTTTCCGAGGTATTTAATGCTTTATGTAAGGAGAATACATTTCAATTTCCTTGTTATTTTAATGTAACAGTCTGGTTCACAGTAAATTCCTGGGAGTGTGGAAACAAAGAAGTGCGAATGGAAGGATTAGACTGATCTCTTGGGAAGCTTTAGTGCTGCATTCAGTAAAATTCAAAGTCGTCTCCTTGCCCAGAAACTTGAAAGAAGTCCCTATTTCCCTTCTAATGAAGCTGATGGAAATTTTGCAATTATCTCTTTTGCAGAAAGATCAAGTTTACTGTTCCTATTCCATTTTACAGATGACAGAAAAATATGATGGGAGTGTTTCCAGGTCTCCTGAGTTAGCGGTCTCTTCAAATTAAACCATCAGCCTTATGCTGCTAGAAAATGTGTTGAGAATGTTGCATGCCTTTGAGGTATTGTTTTAGATTGCTGGTAACTAAAAAAGTCATATTGAAAACATGAATCCAACCCCTGACACTGTGAGTGCTTCTGGTTTGTCTGTACCTGCTTTGGAAATGTTCATCTAGCCCGTAGCGTGAGAAGTACCAGTGCTTGGAACAGTCAGAAAATCTGATTTATTTTAATTACACACTCATTAGCAGGAGTTTTTTAATATGTTCAATGACAAAAATAGGGCAGCGGAGCAGCAAACATTGTGTGGCAATGCTGGAATAAAGGTGCTTTTGTGAAAACCTGTCAAGCCTGGGGGAAAAGAAAGAAGAGAGTTGGAAGGAGATCCACATCTAAATAGAAAGTACATTTAGTGCCTATTTATTTGATCGACTCTTTTTTAAGGTGAAATGAGCATTGACTGCAGAACGGGCAGGGATTACGGGGTGTGGGGATGCAGGACAAGCCCTGAGGGGGAGGTTGGTGGGAGAGTCATGGACTCAGAACCACTGGGGTTGGAAAAGACCTTGAAGATCACCAGACCCAGCCATCAGCCCAGCACCACCATCGTGTCATTCAGGAGAATCCTTAAACCGTCTGGTTTCTCCCCGTTCCACACTTTTGCCCCATCTTCTGTGGGCACAACTGCTCAGAGCAGACCTTCCCCCCTCACGCAGATATGAGGAGTTTGCTCTAAATCCTCGTTTGAGAGTTTAAGGTATTAAAGAGGTTTATGTGACTGTGAGCACAGCTGCCTGTTCTGCAGTGAGCAGCACTGCCTCATCCTCCTTTGTGCTGGCTCAGTCCTCATCCTTAGAAGCCAAATCCATTTTTAAAGAGTGCTGCTGAAGAGGACAGTCCTTTATGCAAGGCACACACCACCTCTGCATGGGCACTTCGTTAGGAATATTAGCTACATGTGCTTAAAAGGACGCGCCAGGAGCAAAATCTCTGCAGAAACGTATTTCCCTTTCATTGGGAAAGTCTTCTATAGGCTTAATTATCGTGGACAAAAAAAAAAGCAGACTGTTTCCCAGGGAAATACTACCCACTGATATCACAAGAATTCAGCCCCGCTTAAGTGCTAGGAGGTATGTTCTCAGTGCACTTATAATCGGGTCATTATCACCATGGTTATGAGATTTAACTGACTGAAAACTGTAGGCATTTGTCTCATTAATGCCAAATATTAGGGTTTATTTCTGGGAACTGAAAACTCTGCTGCCCAGGGAAACCTGGTCTGTGATAATCTCTGAAAACAAGGCACTGGAGAACATCCTGCCTTCTTCATGTCAGATGATTTCACAGGTGTTTTGTTACTGGTTCTCAGGGGGTTTTGGTTATTTAATGACTTTGTTCCGTGGTGGTTTGCTTTGTGAGTTACTGTTCTTTGTGGGCCACAGGTCATGCAAAGCAAACACGTGGTTCTGGTGCTCTTGGCACACGGTCAGTCACTTCTGGACCGTGCTGCATCTCAGCATAATCTGCATTTCTATTTTATCACCTTTCCCTCTCCTCTTTTTAGTTCATCGGTTTTTTTATACACTCTCTGACAATACAGTTTTCAGCTGCGATCTTGGGACTGAACATAGTCACACTTCTCTGCTTGGAAGATAATTAAAGACATGCCATTGCCTTTCCAGTTTCATTCCTATTGTTCCTGAAACAAAAAATGTAAAACCATCAGTGACATCAGTAACACTTGGATCACACCAGAATTAATGTATTTGCATCCTTTTAAATTTTTTTTCTTCTCTAGTCTGCTTCATTATCACCAAAATTACCCCAAAATGTCCAAGACCAGATTGGATGGAGCTTGGATCAGCTTGGTCTAGTGGAAGTGCCCTCAGGGCAGGGGTTGGAACTAGATATTCCTTAAGGTCCCTTCTAACCCAAACCAGTCTGTAACTGTGTGATTAAGGAAAATCAAATCCTTTCATTTGAACCAAAAATTTTATAGGAATTTGAGGCTTTATCAACCACTCACATTTTTTTGTGATTTACAATCTTTGTGGAGTAGGATTTGTGTACAACAGCTTATGTAACTGCATAACTTTGACCTCTGACTAGAATTGTCATTCATCAAAAGTTGAAGGTTGGATGATTTTTATATTCTTTAGCATTTCTTTTTTTATATACAGAGACTGTTCATTTTGGATTGCTTCTTGCAATGTATTTTCTATGCAGAAGCTAAGAGTACCAGATCAAGGCAGCTGACAGAGGGTGTGAAAGTACCTGGAAAAGTAAAAGAATGAATAACATAAATATATAGATTGGAATGAAAAAATAACATTCAGAAAAGGTCCTTTTTTTTTGCCATATTTGTAGAGCATTGTCTATTATTATTACCATTATTATTATTATTGTAACAATTTTTTATTACTTCACTGCAACAATGATTGTCTGTAAGTCATATCAAAACTGCCCTACATAGTTTTCTTCTGAATCAATGTATTTGTAAGGGCTATCCTTCAAAGCAGTGGTAGTCTCTACCCATGTCTGGCATAATTCAGAGAAGAGTGAAGAATCATGAACGAAAAGGGGCACAATAACTGCAAAGCTACTTACCACCCTTCCTTATTTTGTGATTTCAGGGGGCATAAAAGAGCAATAGGAATGGACAGGAATTGTAAAGTTTGCTTTATAGTTTATACATTCCATATAACTTTATGAAGCTGCATTGCCTTATAGACAAATGCTTGAAAACCATAATAATAATATGCAAACCAAAACAACACTAAAATAAATGGATCTTTAAATAAAGAATTGCACAGATGAATGCTGAGCATAGTATGTCAGAGTAAGGATGAAATTCATTACAACATTTACCTGTCTTTTTTTGTCTTCTGGCTATTTCTCTTATTTGATCTAGGTAACACTCTTTGTTATTGTATAAAGAGATTAGGATTCTATATATGGACTGGGGGGGACTTCCAAAAAATAATATTTTAGAATGGAATTTTTGACCGCTCATTGGCAGAGGGCTGAAGGATCACAGGTAAATCACAATTTTCATTCCCTCCATGCCCAACCCAAATCTTAACCCCATGCAAGACTCTTCGTGCTGATTCAGGATGATTAAGCAAAACCCCTGGTAAATCTGGTGCTGTTGTAAATATTAAAGATTGCCAAACACATGCAGAGAGGACACAACCTTGACTTGGTCCCGTTTCCTTGGGCAGCTCGAGCTCTGCTCGCAGGTTTGGTGGAGGTCAGCTCTGTGTCCTCTCCACGGGCTGTGGCTCTGCAAAGGGCCTCCTCCTCCACCCTCAGGAGCGCTTCTTCAAAGTAATGGAAAGGTGCCAGGAGCTTGGGATGACAGGAAATCTCATATATTCTTCGAAAATGTGCAAGAAGAATGTGAAATCTCAGTGGTTTCAAGAACAATCAGCCCCAGCTGCAGCCACCCACAGGCTGTGGGCGAGCCGGGCGACCCTCAGCCACATGAACAATCAGGGTTTGTATCAGCAAACCTTCATATTCCCATCAAATCAGGCTGCTCAAATAGCCCTCTCCCTGCTGTTCTTTACAATTCACATTGGCTGTCTGGTTGCATGGCTGTCACTTGCTCAGGGCATGTCTGTGTTTTGGAAATCTGCTCCCTCACCCTACAATTTAGGCTAATTCTCCAGGAGATCCAGAGCTGAGTACGATATCTGAAATAACAGAAAATAGAAGTGGTTGCATTCAAAACTGAGGCAGGTACCAAATAAGGGTAAATCCGGCCACAATTTCTGAAACAGTCAAAGGAAGAGAAGTAGGAAGTTCCAGGAGAGCGGCTGAGAACAGTTTGGGAGGCATGTGGCAGAGGGATCGGTTGTACTTTGACAGTCAGCGAGTCTGGGATGATATTCCGTGGCCAGAACTCCCTGCTGTGTCTGCTTGCACTGCTTTTACTCCACTCTCACCTTCTCCTCTCTGCCTCGCCTTGACACAAAGGGGAAGGAACTACAAACTCACGGATTTTCTACAGCACCCAAGGCAGTTTAGAAAATGTGGGATCATGGCATATCCACCCGTGCTAAAGGGGTTGGGTTTTCTGTGGCTCCCTGTCCTGCTGACCACCTGCCCTGGGCACCACAGCAGTGCCTCATTGCTCAGAAACTCTATCAGACCCTTCTTGTTTTAAAAAGAAATTGGCCTTTTTAATTACTTTGTTGACACTTAAGAATTACGTGTAACATTCCAGGAAGCATTATAAATTGCTAACTTTTTTTTCTCTTTATTGAAATGTGTTTACTTGCCAAGCTGCACCAGGGGACGTTTAGATTGGATACTAGGAAAAATTTATTCACTGAAAGGATGGCCAGTCACTGGTACAGGTTGCCCAGGACAGTGGTGGAAACACGGTTCCTGGAAGTGTTCAAAAAACCATGATGTGGTGCTTAGGACGTGGGTTAGCAGTGTACTTGAACATCTGAAAGGGTTTTTCCAACCTTAATGATTCTATGATTTAAATAACTGCTCTCTCCCAAATATAAACCTTCACTGTTAAACCAGGGCCCTGCTTGTGGAGGTTCTGTTTTGATAAATGTAGCTGTGTTTCTGTTCTGTGGCATGGATTTGGTGATTACAACAGACAGAATATCCAGAATTTTGTGCCTAAACTTGCCTTAGGCCCTTCCCTTATGAAAAAGCATCCCATCACTCCCACCATTATAAATACCTCTCATAAAGGGTTTTTAATCCCAAATACTGATCTTCTCCACCAGAAAAGTCAAAGCTTTTCCCATGACTTTGAGAAGGACTTGTCATGTGCACAAGTTTCAGGAGGGGAAAATAACAGCCCTCATTTTTATAAACCCCATTTGGCAAACTCATTGTAATTCCCACAGCTATGAAAAAGAAATTGTCTTTAGACTGCTGGTGTGGCATTACAGCGTTTTACTACTGTAGTATTTGTGTAGTATTGCAATGGTGCCGTGTCACAGGTTTCTCTGTGACAGAAACAGCACTTCCTGCACTTTGTGGCACTGGTAAAACATTTCTCCTCATCCTTCTGGCAACTAAACAGAGTTATTTCACCATAACTAAGCCTGAAATGTATTTCTGGCTGATATAGTGGGAAACTTTATGAAACAATCTTCTGAACTCCTCAGCCTGCTTTGGATAACCCAGCGAGTGCTTCTCCCCTCCCTTCCACCAGGTGACAGAGACACGGACCGGTCCCCTCGGCTGCAGTAACTATGACAACCTAGATTCTGTCAGCTCTGTTCTGGTTCAGAGTCCCGAAAATAAGATTCAGTTGCAAGGTACGTAGGTGCAATTTCATTAATTTGTTTTGGAACGGGGTGACATTCATCACGCTATTTGTTTTTTTCTTTCTCCCACCTCATAAAAGGTCATTTTCCTAATTTTTGTCTCTGTGTGTGTGTGTGTGTGTGTGTGTGCAGTGAGCGCCTCGCAGACAAAGTGAAGGAAATGCCAGCAGCTCGCGTTTCCTTTCAAACAGAAACAATTTCTGCACCCGCCAGAAAATAATTTGAATAGCCCTGTTAACATTTTGCAGCCCTATTTAGCATCCACTGGCACACCTCTCAAACAGCCTGAATTCCCAGGGATTCCACCAAGCTGGGAGTGACATTTATTGCCCTCAGCCTGCTGTGCACGCACTGAGCAGAGGCTCACACCCCGTGCAGTTGTTCCACCAGAATTAATGGGGTCACCAGAGGAGCAGGATATACATTTTCAAATATTCTAAATCAGGAGGAGTCAAAGGGCTCCTCCTGGGAATTTTAAAAAAACCTTGGAAGGTTAAAATCTCACTCATCAGGAAAACAGTAGTAATTGTGTATAAATAAAAATGACAAATAGAAAGAAGCAGAAAGAGAAAGCGAAAGGAAGAAGAGAGTCAGCATTTCTAAATAATTTTTTTTTTTTCTAAAATTCCAGCAGAAGCATTTCCCAACCTGCATATTAGGACAAAAAAGTTTTTGAAAAGTCCTCCTTTAAGGTATTAGGCCAGTAATAATTTCTATTATTAACATTTCTATTTTCAGTTACAAAAATAAAATACAAGCAAATTATGACTATGAAAAAACCCACTAAATTCTCTTTAATGTATGTATTAGTGTATACCTCTGACTCTATCCCACGAGAGAACAATACAATTCTTAATTTGCAGTTGGAGGTAGATATACAACTATTTCCAATATTTAAAATTTTCTGTATGAGTTTGCAAATTGCTCAGACAGTGTGAGGTGGTTGGTGATATTAAGAACAGCTGTCAGGGATGATGATCCCTGTAGTCCCTTCAGTGTCAGGATATTCTATGATTCTATGACTCTTCCTTAAAATATCCATGTGTGTTTTCTCCCTTTCCTTTTCTTTCTCCCCAGAATAGGTTAAATCCATAAAAACACAAAATTATTTCCCAGAGAGAATTTTTTTTTTTAAACTAAAAATTCATCATTTCCACTGGGATGCAATGAATATTTCCGGAAAATGAAATTTTTGATGGTTTCGAGCATGTTAATGATGTTTGTCAGTTAAAATTTGGAAAATAATCTTTGACTCTCTCAGACGGTGGTTTGTTGCCACCGGATTGTCACACGGAGAAATGTGTTATCAGAACTGTGTAAACTCTTTAACAGAAGACTCGAGCTGGGCTTTCTTTTCCTTTCACAACCTCACAGTTTTTCACAAGCACACAGCTATATTGTAATATTTACTCAGGGAGCAGCAGAGTTTTACAGATTTTGACACGATGCAGAAGCAAGCACAGTCAGACCAGTTTTCAGCAATTGTGATATGGGTTTTGACTTGGAAAGGTTCTGAAATTACAGCTACAGTTTTGGATATACCTAAAAATCAGGGATAAATTTTTGTGAAATCATCCAATTGCTTATGGAGAAGAAACTTGTATCACCGAATACCCAATTCATGTGCCGAGAAATTACTTGGAACACAAATAAGCTCCACTGGTTCTGGAGGGATTATGTTTGCCACAGAAAACAACAACAAATATTAAACAAAAATTTATAATGTCCCTTGCTGTGGCTCTTTGATTGGCTATTACTAATGCAGCTGGAGTGACTGAGGGCTACAGAGTTAAAATTCCTCTCTGTAAAATACTCATTCCCATCACTGGGGTCTCATGAACAATGGTCAAGGTTTTCTGGTTACAAACATTGGGAATTTTTGATTCACCTGCTCCCTGGTTCTGACACAGGAGCTGGACTTTGCACCCTCTCCATGCTAAAACTTCAGTAGATTTAAGAATGCGTTTTCTTTCCCCAGGTTTTGCAGCCCCACCCTTCACATCCAATCGACTGCCCCAGAGCAATTCGCCACCAATGCTGGAAAAACAAACAACCAGCTAAATTTTATTTTTCAAAAATTTCCTCCAACCCAACTTCCCCCTTCCTTCTTAGTTTGCCCTACAAAACCATGAGAGATAATGGGTTACTTAGACAAGCTACATCTTCTTGTGCCAAAGGAAACATAGAGAACAAGCCCAATTTCGGATGGGAATGTTTACACCTCTTTTCCTGATTATGCTGTCTCTTTACCCTGTCTCTCAGGGCCGCTTTCCCCTCATCAGCATTTTCAGAGTCTGCATTATTGCTGGCACCAAGTTTATAACTCAGCTGTGTGATTTCCTGCTGCAAGGCTCTGACTGCTGTTTGCCCAGCAGCTCTTCCCAAGGAGAAGCTGATGTTACCCAATCCCCCTAGAAAGATTACAACAGTAAATATCTGAGCAATACAGGTTGATCATTAGTGGATGGATGTTCCATGCTGAGAGGGAAATGTGAGGAATATGTCTGAAAATAATTATTAAGAAAGGAAATACATGGCACAGTGCAATGCTGGACAGGCGTGCAAATTGTCTTAAAAACTCCATATATTTTTTGTTTTTCATAATTGTTTGTTTGTTTGTAGGCTGGGGAAGCTGCTCGGCTCCAGAACTTCCTTTTACCATAATATTTCCTCCATCTCCTTCAGGTCTTCAGGTCATCCTTCCCGAGTACCTGCAAGAGCATTTTGTGCAGGCAGCTCTGAGCTACATCGCCTGCAATTCGGAGGGGGAGTTCATCTGCAAGGACAATGACTGCTGGTGTCAGTGTGGCCCCAAATTCCCGGAGTGCAACTGTCCCTACATGGACATTCAAGCCATGGAAGAAAACCTGGTCCGCATAAGTGAGACTTGGAATGCATACAACAGCGAATTTGAAGAATCTGGTGAGATTTTTATGGTTTTTTTCCCCCCTCCTCTTTGGCCGTGTCTCATGGAATGGTTCAGGTTTCAGCTGGTCCAACCCATGTTGTCCTCACAAGTTGCTCGTGCCACATTGGTTTGTCCTTAATGCATTGAGGTTTGTTTCATCCATCATTTCACCTGTCCTGATCATCAGAGCTTCCAGTCCCACAGAGAATGGGAACTACAGGTAAAAACCAGCTCCTGAACAACTGTTTTCACAACTCGCTTGTTCAGTGCTACCAGGAACAGCTGTCTAGGCAGATGGTGGGAAAAGTAAGGAGAGCTCAGCTGACCTGGGAAAAATCATTGAGAAAAAAAAAAAGAATTGAAGGAGATAAGGAAAAGTCAGAAAAAATACAAAAATCACAGGTTTTAATGTGTTGTGTTAGAGGAAGAGAATAAATCAGTAGAAGAGAAAAAGAGGAAGACTACACAGTGGCCGAGGGAAGAGCAGAATAAATATCAGTACAAAACTGTGAATGAACAGCACTTTATAGACATTCATTTTTCTGTTTCTTGTTTTATTGTTCAAGACTGACTCCTCAGTTCAAGGGAGCTGATAATTTCAAGAGACCCCGTATCAGTTAAAATTTCATTTGTTGCAACTTTTAACCTGGTGCTGGTTTTCATCTGAGTCTGTTTAGAAGATCTGAGGCCCATCCCCATTCTCCCTTTTAGCAGGAGGACACCAGAACTTAAAATATTTCTCCTTGGAGGATCACAGACTTCTCTGACTATAAAATAATGAATTTATGTTTTGGTTTTGTGTACATTTGGGTGCATTTTCCCAGGGACTATTTGGACACCTTTAATTATTTGTGGAGCCATGCCATCATTTACTGCTTTGCAAACTAGGGCAAAGATATTGACTCTTCAGAGGGGCACATATTTTGCCATATTTTGTCCTGTCTGAATGGCACTGTACAGTGCCTAAAGAATGTCCTTTGTAGGCACCTACTTAGCAGCAATTTTAGTTAAGCTGGACGAACACACACATCTGAGTCTGTGGAGGATTCTTATAGCAAGCTGTATACGGACATCAAGTTAATTACGAGTTTGAATCGTTGTCAGCTACATTTCTAGTCCTGTGCTCAGGTCTGTGACATGAATGTCAGGGGAAAATTGGTAAGAGTTAAATTCTGGGCTTTTAAAAGACTCTTTAGCTCTGCTGGGTGAATCACTAAAATGCCAACTTCACATATATCTGTCAATTTGATAATTGCTAGTAGGTGTGGTTACTAAGAAGTGTGAAATTTAGGTTATTAACATCATTAAGACACATGCCACGCTCCCCTCTTTAGCCCTTGAAATATTTAAACCATTTTTTATCTAATAAATATCCCAAGCATCCACAACTCAGAGGTAGCTTGGAATATTTCCGCTTTTATCTCATAAAGTGTTTTGCATAAAGATGTTCATGAGAAGATGAGATAGGTAACCTTGTACAGGTCTGCACTTGAAAAAAAGTTGGCATGTGAATTTTTGATTGATAACTTAGTCATTGAGCATTCAACCTCATATAAATCATTTATTACCACTGCGCAGCTCTTCCAGTGCTGTCACACATGGTCTGTAAGCATTTCCAGCCACACTGATTTTTATATATATATTTTTTTTTATAACCAGCGGCACATATTCTAAAACATTTGGAGCTTGAGCAATATTTACATGATGAAAAGCTATTAACAAATATCAGTGTGATCTGATCCATGTTAATAGCATGTTCTGGGAACAAAAGTGACTTTTATTAAGGAAAACTTAAAAACTGCTAAATATTTGCCTAAATCAGTGGAAGTCAGCGTTTGAGATAACAGTATGTTGCTTTATTCTAATCTATTTGTAATAAAAAATAAATTCACTAGAAAGGAGGTCAGATTATGCAGTAAAGGGGCAAAATAATCCAGAGCATTCACTGCTGGCCCATATAGTCTACTATTAATGGCAGAGGAATTAATGAATTAATGAATTCCCTTCCATGACACTGCAAACTCCAGAGTCAACTAAAGGTAAATACAAGAGAATTAATTTTTCACCTTTTCTATCTTCCAAACAGCTTACATATTACAAAATAGTCCTCTGACTCCAGAAACGACTCTTGTCCCCTAAAACAGACTTGTAAGACTTAACTGGGTTCACTCGAGGCCATTCACAGTGTCTGTGGTGGGCAGGGTTCAGTTTAAAGAGGAAGAAGCAAATATTCTGTTTAAGATGGTTTGTTTACTCCCTGTGTTATCTCTCCTCCTGTCTGTTCAAGATAAAACAACTGAAGAATGTTTTTCTTTTATTGAAGAAAGGATGACAGGGCTGGGGCTCCTCAGCCTGGAGAAGAGACGGCTTAGGGACAATGTCTATAAAGACCTGAAGGGAGGATGTGAAGGGGACAGAGCCAAGCTCTTTTTAGTGGTGCCCAGCAACAGGTCAAGGGGAAACAGGCAGAAACTGGAACTCAGGAGGCTCCCTCTGAACACCAGGAGACACTTTTTCACTGAGGGTGACCTAGTACTTGCACAGTTTGCTCAGGGAGGTCATGGAGCCTCTGTTCTTAGACTCATCCTAAGGCTGACTGGCCACGGTCCTGGGCAACTGGGTCTAGGTGGCCCTGCTGCAGCAGGGGTTTGGACCAGGGGTTCTTTCCCATCTCAGCCATTCTGCTGCTCTGCAATCAAAGAATTGCCCCGGTTTCCACACAGGAGGACTCTGGCCTGCAGTCTGGGCTTGCTGGTAGTGACAATTCTCTTTTGAGCTGCTCTGATTGTTGCAGGTTATGTGACCAAACACAGTCCAGTTCAGAACATGCTGTTTATCCTCATGTGCAGATTGCATTTCACTCAGGCTCTTCCGGCACTTTTTAACTACTCAAATCCCATTTTGGAGGACATGCAGCAGTATATTATTTATCTCTCAGTAAATTTGGCTGCCTTTTTCATCTCTCTAGCTGCCCTCCAGCAATAAATACTTGATCACTATTAGCTCAATGAGCTTCGTATAACCTCTTAGTGTCAGGTTATGTACTAAGATCTTAAAGAAATTACACGAGCTACTTCAGATTGTTTACTCCAAACCATCTGCTTATCCTTTATCAGATCTCGTGGCCTCCAGACTCTACTACTGCCCAAGAAAATGAGCAGCTGTTTCCTCATCAAAAATCCATACGAAAGCTGTTCAACCTTTATTAACAAATTTCATTAGTTTCTTGAGGCGTTTGGCTGGATTACTGCGTAAGAAAAGTTCTCCCTGAGACCATCGTTCCAACGAGCCGTGTTCTCACCACTAACACGCAGCCTAAAAATATCACCTCTAATGGAATCAAGCAGTGTTTCACTTACCTTTCCTGATGTGCCTGAAAGTAGCCTTTCACTGGAATTTGTAGCCCAAAAGGACAACTAGATGATCCGGTCTGACCTGCTGCTGTCAGAGGTAGCTGAGTTTCCCTGAGATTCCAGACTGGGGCGTCCACCCAATGCCTTAGGTTTTAACTTTTATATTTTCAAATTCTGTACTGCTTAGAGTGTAATTCTGAAGCTCCCTGTAGCCTGTAATTCCTGCTCTCTCATACTAGGTAGACATAACAAAGCCTCTCCAGGCTCTGCCTTCTGTGTGAGGAGGCATCACACCCACGTTAGATTAAAGCTGTGCAATCTTCACGAGTGTTCCTGCAGCCCTCCTCACCTTTTCAGTGTTCAACTGTTCTTCAATATTGCCAATTTTCTTGCTCCCCCTCTGCCCCAGTATAGGAGCACCTACTTGTCCAGGTGCTTCATCCTCTCAATGAACTCCACCTTTCCATTCCAGGAAAAAGGTATGACCTAAGCACTGGAATGCAATCTCTTTCCTGCAAATAAGAGTGCCAAAATATTCCTTGAAGAAATTCTCACATTTTGGAAGCAGGTGGGACTTCCACAGCTGATGGTTGCACCAGTGTTGAAGATAAGAGTGGATAAAAATGTTGCCGTGTTACACATTGCTGGTTTGGGGAGATTTTGAGACTGTCTTGTCAAGAGTTAATATACAAAGAAACCAATTCTGACACTGACTGGCAATTTAACATTTTCCAGAGATCATGACCCACTGCTCTAAAACACAGGGAAGTCAAGAAGAGCCCCAAAACCACCCACAGGCTCTGGATTCTGACATCAAGGATAAGAACATGATCACACATTGCCTGTGCCATAATCTTGGTGTGCTTGGCTGCTGAGTATCTTTGGAAATCTGAGCACTTCATTTAAACACTTTAAACGACAGCAATTTTCTTTTAAGGTGATCTGGTTGTTGACATTGAAAAAGAATTTGGAGCAGTACCTGTAGTGACTTAATTTTGTTTTTCGTAATTAAAAAGGTCATCAAAATAAATAAGGACATGGATGATAGTGTTGCTCAAACAATAGAAAATGGCAAAATTGCATTTTCATGATTTCTTTTTTTTATCACTAGCATTTATGAGAACTCTTGGAAACATGAAAGCAAAATCTTCCATCAAGCATTTATTTTCACATATCTGACATGCAATGGCAGCTTGTTGCCTTCTCTCTGCATATTTCACAATATGCTGAGCAGTGGGTTTTTTTCCCCACTACCTTGAAGGCAACAAAATCTCTTTTGGAATATTTCCTTGGAAAGCGTGGGATCAGGAGATGTGCAATAAGTATTATGAGACATAATTTCAAAGTAGCTTTGAAATGACAAGCTCATGCTTTTAAACAAGTAGTTTAAATACCAACTAAGGTAGAAGGGAAGAGCACGCCCACCATAAACTGGACAGAAATTTGCCTGTCACAGTTGGGCTCAAAGGTGATTCAGTGTGATGCCTTAGGTTTTAACTTTTATCTTTTTCAAGTCTTGTATTTCTTAGTGTGTAACTCTGAAGTGTCTTGTAGCCTGCTAACTTCTGCTCTCTCATGCTCGTTAGACATAACAAAGCCTCTCCAGGCCTGGTCTCCCAGGACACCCAGATTGTCCCGGGCCCAAAACGTGTAAACCAACATCTTAGAAGGGGGGTAAACTTGGGGAAATGACATCATTAACTGAAGTTTTAATTGGAGAATTAACCCTGATATGCAAATGAACCAAACTTATAAAAGTGTAAAGAACTCGTGCCCCGGGATCCATCTTGGGAGTAGCCTTTGGCCTGCCCAGGGTGTACCTTTGAAGGCCCTTCAAATAAATACCTGCCTTTATTCCCTTATTCCCATCTAGTCTCTGGTTTTCAGGTGGCCATCTCAGGCATCAAGTGGAGCACTGAAATATGTGCCTGTGCAAATCATTTGTTGTCCATTAACTTCAGGGATTTGACTGGAATGTCCAGCACCAGCTTAAGCCGAGCAGAGCCAGAGCCATGGAGGCCCTTGAAGGGGTTTGACCACTGAACACAAACGCTGTTCACTCCAGCACACACGTGGCTGCACGGACAGAATTAAACACCAAAAGTCACCTTGTAAATATTTTGAAATGCATCCTTCTACAGCTTTAAATGACAAACAACTTCTCAAAATGTTGAGTTTGATTTTTTCAGTCGCTTCTGTATCGGCTTTACAGAGATAATTCAAAAGGTAAATTTCAGTATCACAGAAAGTGCAAGTGATGAAAGTACAGCCAAAGTAAATTGATATTAACTTTCACATTAATATTTGCTGAAACTATTTTTCATTGTCCATCCTTCCACCATCACTGCTTTGATTGCAAAGTACTAACAGAAGTGAATTGCTGGTGCAAGCTGTTCTTAAATCCCTGGTTTCATTGGATTTGGATTTCATATCTAATGCATTCCATAATTCCCTAATAACTCTGGGATGCCTTGCTATTGAGCATTGGTTACCCTTTACATGTACTGACTTAAAATCATCTGCAAAAATGCACAGTTTTGACAGGTTCTCCTAAAAATGAGGTCTGAACCTCAGTTAATACATAGCACTGCACAGATGTTAACAAAGTTTTTTTGTTTGCTCAGCAGAGATTGCTTTGGAGACTTTGGAGTCCTGTTCCTCAGTTCAATTATATTTTTCCCTTTCTTTACAATGATTGAATTAATGATGTTCCCAAAATCCCTTGTATAAAAGAATTGGATTTAAAGGGTTGAAGAAAGTGGGTTCTAATGGAAGAGATGATAAGCTTATTACTGAATTAAATATCAGTAATACTGAAGATGGGGAAGTTCAACCATTCCATTATTTTTTGGGGGTAGCATTTGCATCCTATATAATTACTTTTATGCAAAACCTACAGGAAGTAATAGGAAAGATCATCTCCAGCATTCCATAATCTGCAGTGAGATTTAGAGAATTATCCATTTAATAGTGTCATGAATTCACATCTCCATCTTCAAAACTGCAAAATGTGGAAAACCGCCATATTTTGCTGAAACACTTCCCTCTCACTCCTCCTTCAGCTCATATTTTCCCAAATGAAGTAACCCCACACTGTAAAACACCAACTTTGGAACAAGAAAGGCTCTTTCCACTAAGCACATCTGCTTCCCAGGTCTGTGAAACCGGTTTAGGAAAGCCGAGCACAACAGAAGAGTGACCATTGTGGCCACAGATTGTGTCTTTATAGAACCAGGACCGTGCCCTCACTCCTGCCTTCAAAAATGTTCTGCTGTTTCTTATGGAGGACAAGAAACAGGCTGATCCCTGTTTTTCACAGAGAAAGTTGCCTCCAACAGACAGGCTGCAAACTGTAGTAAAATACAGCAAAATCAAGACTGGAAATGAGCATTGGCTCACACCTGGAAGTGCAGGTGCTCAGGGGAGAATTCCTTATGCTCTCTGCCAGCCTCATGTATTTGTTACAGATGGACAGCATTGCCTTTGTGATTGCTGAGACCGTAAAGAAGCTGAGAAATAGGAATTCTCAGATTGTTCCCATGTCAGAGACAGTCACATAGTCAATCAATACACCCACTCATTGCAAGAGATCATATCTGATCTCAAAATCCGCACAAATCTCTTAGTACTTCTCAGAAAAGAGAATTATAGTCGTAATTCTTGCGTGTAGATACTCCTAGATGCTGAGCACATAGCAGTACAGAGTAATACATCTGCTGAGTTACTTTTTCACTCATTTTTTGTAGCAATCAAAAAATAACAGATACAGGTGGACTTATTTAATTTGTTAAAAGTATATTGGTGCTTAAGGAAAGCAGGTGTAAAGCCAGGCAGTTAAACAAAATAAAAAGTTGTATCTTTAACTTAGATTTAAATAGACTAAACTTTAATTTAGCAAAAAAAAAAAAAAAGGCAATGTAAATAAATTTAAATAGATTGTCCAGTGCTGAAGACAGAAACCTTAGACATGTGATGCACAGAATGCATTATGAGGAGAGGCAAAGACAAATTCAAATCTTCAGGATCAAATGTGAATCACAACATAAAGACACAGGAAACCTGGGGGCAAGAAGTCTGCACCATCAGATAAGTACTAGCTTTTTCATCATTTCATACACCATTGCCAGCTGCAGTTCTGGAATCATCTTAATTATGGATTATATTAATATCTCCTGGCAGTGCATTAAGGAATGCAACCAGTGGAGGAGTCTTTCTCCTCCTCTTCATCAGGCAAGCATTTCAAACTATTGCTGTGATTGGAGTGTGTCCTGTTCTTTCTGATGGACAACTCCAGAAAAGCTGCAGCAAATCTGCATTCAGTCTGCGAAATTTGATCTTAAAAATCCCTCTACCTACTCAGAAAAATCAAGTGTAACCTTGCTTTCCATCCCAAAAAGGCACAGATTTTTGCTCTTCCTGTGGCACAAATCCTCTCTTAAAACTGCTTGAGCAGAAGAGGACACCATGGGATTCCTTTTCACTGCCTCTTGCTGCATTCAAATCAAAGTCAGCTGGCTGACAAGTAAAAAGGTAATTCTTCCCAGCAGCCAAGCTTGTAGATTGATGTCGTGGAGACACTGACCCGGGTTCCAGCCTTCTTCCTTCTTGCCAGCAGTGATAATGACAACCCTAAGAGCTAAAAAATGCCCTCAATAACTCCTGTGTAAAGTACAGTGATGTTGTCTTAAAAAATTTCAGTCCGCCATTTAATCTCTAGCTAAAAATTGTCTTGGCATTCATAGTGTTCCCCATGGGTCTTCTAGGACAGGAGAAGAGAAAATAAACACCTTCCTCCCTCCCATAAAAACCCCAGAAAAACTCCCCCCCAAAAAAGGCCAACAAAAATTCCTCAAAGAGAAACTACTTTCTAAGACAGACATTTTAAAACATAGTTAATGTACCTAATATCTCATTTATACCTGTTTCAAATCACTAAAAGGAAGTAAAAGGGCAGAAGGTAACTGCAGGCATAATTTGGAAATGCCAATTTAAACAGAGATGTTGTGTTGTACACTCTGATCAGAAGAAACTTACTGTATTTATAATGGAAAAAAGGTGCCCAAGCTGATTTTCAGACTCAGTGTCGAGATTCCAAATCTTAAATAATGCCACAAGATGACAAGGTTTGACTTGGCATCGTAGACAGGCCATAAATTCATAGGCCCACTCCATCATGTGCAGTGAAGGCAGATTGCACTGGAAGTCCTCTCTTACTTAGTCCAGTGACATATTCCTGCTTTTTCCAGCTGCTGCTATTCAATTAAAACCCATGTAAAAATAAGATTAAAAATGAAATCTGGAATTCAAACTGAGTACTGGAGGATTTCTTCAGTTTTATAGACGTAACAAATCCAGCCGTGCTTTCAAATTAGCTTTGTTTTCATGGGTTTGGGAGGATGCCCCTGCAAGGGTCCTGGCAAGCTCCTTGCACAGAGCCCATGCCAGATGTGCCCAGGTCACTCAGCACAGCCTGGCTCTCTCTGCTGACCAGGACAGACCCATTGCCATGCAAAGCCAGTCCCATTTGAAATCTTAATTGAAAGACTCCTTGTGAACAGCCTGAACGGGCTCCCTGGCAGTTGAAGGTGCTTTTTAATCACTGAGAATAAAGACTTCAATCAATATGGTTCAAACTATTTGCCCCTGAGCAGTAGAGTGGTGGTTTGCTTTCAAACACCGCTTACAGCTCCAGGCTCAGGGCCAAGAAAACTTAGCCCCCTGAGTTCTTAATACAATTATTGTTTTCTCTATTATCTTGCAGGGGTGTTAATTTGCCTCCCAGTAATTAACTTCCCTCTGTGGTTGTCAGGGAGTTTAATCAATAGCAGGAGCAGATACACCAAGCTGCCATTCCTTCTGTCACCAGTACTCCCCTCCCCACCTCTTCCACCCCTGTGGAGGTGTCACTGTTTTAATAAAAGGAACAGGTGGGATGTGCATAATTCCTTTGGAGAGTCAGTGTCTGGATTGCTCCTCTCCTACTCCAAAAATGATGGTACAGCCAATATGATTGCCCCTGTTCCCAAACTAAAAGCATTATACCACTCCTGCTTAAGCTGCACCTGGCAAATCAACTTATTAAAGTTTTACATGGCATTGCACTCTGAGATACTTCAAATGTTGTGATGACATTGTAATAAGAGGAGGAGCAGAAGGCTTGATCTAATATAGTTCTACTTATGTCCACCATGTACAGGACATAATGTAATTCCCTTCAAAGCTAGTGACAAAATCCCCTCGTTCCTGGTGGAATTCCAACCTGCCTTGGCAGCTTTGGGCTTTCTTTATTAAGAGTGATGTCACTCCGTGGCCTCTCTTTTCTTCTAGGGCAGTGTTGTCTGTTCTGATTCATAGCTTCTTAAATCTGCTCCTGGAACAGCTTAACACTGGTTATTTACTTCAGTGTGTTTTCCAGGAACATTTTTCAGTTTCACTCATTCTCTTCCCTCCTTCATCCCCCTGTGAATTGTTACATGTTTATTTACCCTACCCTGTTTTCAAACTGCAGGAGTTCCCAGCATGATCAGCTAAGGTAAATTTTGGACTGGCAGAGGTTATATCTATATCTATCCACAAGCAATATGTCTTATGAATTAAATTAATTCATAAGTTCTGTAGAAACTAATATTATTAGTTTAATTAATTAATAATAAGTTCTGTAGAAAGATAATAAAGGGCATTGGTATATCCATGTTGAAGGACCACTTCTAAACCACATCGAAGTAATAAAAATGTTTACCAAAAAAAATCCAAAATAACCCATAGATAAATTTTTGAGACATTTTTCTTGAAAGCTTTCTATGAATTCCAAGGAACATGCCTCTGAAGGGTAGTGATAGAAACATTTTTAAAGGAGTAATGAGCCAAAATAACACCTGAAAGCAAACCTGACAGGAGGAAGGCAACGTCCTTCAAACTCTGGGACTTACAGAGACAGCTGTGGAGTCTGGCTTTTTGGATTCTGAAAAGGGAACTTGCTGTCAAGGTCATTTTTAGATTGACAATAAGAAACAAGTCTCTTCGTTGTAGGAAATGTGAGTCCTTGCAGCTCCTAGCAGAGTCCAGGCAAGGTTGTTATCTCCCGCCCAGCAGAACTTCTGAATTAATCCACAATTTATAGGATGGTATTCTGGTTTCACTACCAATTTTGACTGCAGTTTCTTCACCTTTATGTGGCACCAGGAGACTTTCAAGGCCCGTGAGAGGAGGATTTTTGGTCTCCTATTCCTATAACAGGCTGGCATTACCAGCATTAACTCTGTAACACACACACACACACACACACACACACACACACACGTGTGTTTGTATATTTATACACATATGTAACATCTATCACAGAATCACAGAATCATTCAGGTTGGAAAAGACCTTTAAGATGATCAAGTCCAACCACCAACCAGCACCACCACCCTCTTCACCCCTAAACCACATCCAAACATCTTTTAAACACTTCCAGGGTTGGTGAGTCCACCACTGCCCTGGGCAGTCTGTTCAATGCTTGACAACCCTTTCCATGAAGAAATTTTCCCTAATATCCCTAATTTAAAGCTTCCCTGGTGCATTTCCTCTCATCACTTTCAACATTTGCACGAGGTTCCTCAGAACTGTATCTGTGAATGACTGACCAGAGGGTCTCTGTTCCCCACCAATTCCACCTCCACGCTGACACTTATCAATATTCTGCCCTTCTTGCAGAGCACAGGATTGAGGTATCCTTGCAGCATTCCTCACTTCAAAAAGAAATCAACCAAAAAAACCCCCACCCCCAAATCCACCCTACTGCCAGAATCGTCCAAATTTGCTCCCCTGAGGCTTCTGTGGCAGCTGGATTGTTCCACTTCAAATAGGCTGTCCAAAAGGAAGTGTGGACCTCCTTTCCCCCTTGAAAAACGGAGACCATATCTCTTGCAGAAAACACATATTTCCTTCCTTCCCTTTGTCCTTCAGAAAGTTTAAAGGAGAAATCCTTTGCTTTGGAGAAGGAAATATTTTAATTATCAGGAGAGCTGGCTGATTTAGCCTAAATTGGAGGGAGAAGGGGAAGGAAAATTCAGATTTACTATCTCTTCTCTGAAGAAATAAGGTTGTTTCCAGCTGCAGTCTTCTGCTTCTTTGAATTGGATTATTTTCAAACACATATTTCTTGGAACACAGCTGCTACTTCTTTGACAAATTGAGTAATGCATCATGAAGAACTAAAATTCATGGCAACATAAAAACAAATATATGTTCATTTTAGCACTTTGTTTTCTCCAGGCTTCTGAATCATGGTGGGATATTTTAAAAAACATCTATCTTTTATAAATCTCTTTAATAACATCTACACAATATTGAGGCAGCACTTTAATGAACAGCAATCACATCCAAGCATTTGAAATGTGGGTCCCACGGTTTATATCCTCTCAGGCTTCCAGCTTTGTGCTTTCAGGTCTTGATTTACAGCTGACACTGGTATTTGACTTGTCATGTTTATTGCCCTGATTAAAATTAAAAAAGCATTGTTATGGAATAGGAATGATAACCTGGTGGTCACACTGTTGGAGCAGCAACAGGTTTTCACAAACAGTACAGTAAAATGTGGGATAAAATGGGGATTAGGAGATCTGTCCTACCAGAACTCTCGCTCCTTACACTAAATGCAGCTCCCACTGAGGGCTCCAAGGAGGGTGCAGTTGCCTGGAGCAACAGGCAAATTTATTTTTAGTATTTGTAATAAATGGCAACAATTAAATTTGGGGTCTGTTGTGCTAACTGCCCTATAAAGATATAATAAGAGCCAGCCTCTCCTCTGAAGAGCTTGCAGTCTAAACAGAAAAGTCTGTTGAAGTGCAGCAGTGATGAAGATTTATATACAGAAGGTTGCAAAATACAGAGACAGCTACTTTGAATAAACCAAGCAGGAATAATCTTTCAGTAACTGCAAAATTATGGTTTGTTGCTTTGTTTTTGTTTTTGTTATTTTTGTCAGTTTAAAAATGCAGCAAATCATTTAGCCTTCATTTTGAAATGTTTATTCATTTTTTAAATTTTTTACTTCATAACTTTAATGTTATAATATGAAACTAAAGGTTGACATAATAAAAAAATCTCTATTCTGTCAAGGTGAAGTGTTTCGACTGATTCAAAGCAAAGGAAAACTTTGCAATGTTCCTTTTAGAGGATTTCAGAGGAATTAGAAGCATTTGGAAAATTTTAGAAAATTTCTAAAGATTTAAGATAACTTTAGAATGCTAAAAATCCTTTCATAAAATGGCTTTTCTTTTCTTTGCACAGTTCTACCCAAGAGCCCTCTGGGTGGTGGCAGGAATAGCTTTAGCAGCTTTCCTTGGCTGCTGTGTGTGATTAACTGGCAGCCTTCTTTCCAGCTCCTAACCTGTAAGAAAAACCAGCCAGTATTTATATTAAATAATAGTCTTGTTTACAGCACCAGCAGATAACCAGCCCTGAAATGGACAAACATCAGGGCTGGCTGACTTTGCTGCTCTGTGTCATCTTTTCTGGAGGCAAATAAACTTCCAGAGCTAGTAGAGATATTTCCTAAGCGTTTTCCAAGGAGAGCTTCTGGTCAGAATATTCCTGTTGGTTCTGATTGTCGCTGCTTTCCCTTATGCAGTATTATCTGTTTACTTTGGCTTGCTCTTGGAAGGAGTTGTGCCAAAGGAAGGCTGGAGTCACATTAAAACCAGGTGTAGGCAAATGTTTAGCAGAGACGAGGAGAGAGGTTATTTTGAAGGAAAAACACGTCACAAATGAACTAAAACTGCGGCTGAATTTTTTTTTAAATTTAATGTAAAGTTTCAGGCTCCTTAAGTTAAACTTTAGTTTAACTAAACTTTACTATTAAGTTTTTGGTCTGTCGGGCAGTTATCCGGAAAGGCATTATCACAGGCACATGCCTCTGGAATATCATCTCGTGGACAGGATGAGGCTCAGAGAGGGAGGAGCATGGCTGGAATGCATCAGGAGTCACACAGGGTCCAGGCCTGTGAGGAAAAGGGGGAATCTTTCCTAGGAATACACAGCACAGGGTGACAGCAACAAGAGCAGTGGTAAAAGATGGGAAATGGAAATCCAGCTCGGGTGTGCTGCTCAGAGGCACTCGATGTGTGGAATTAGCAGGATGAGGGATGAGGAGGAAGGCAGCTGTCTTCTCTGTTACGGAGTAGCCTGGATGCATGGAGCTCTGCCCTGGGATGGACACCAGGGATGAGAATTTGTGGGTCAGGGTCAGAGGAGAGGCCAACAAAGGTGACACTGGGCTGGGAACCCGTCACAGACCGCTCAGTCAGAGTGAGTAAGTGGACAAAGCCTTCCCTAAGCAATTCAGGGGTGTGTCGGCATCACAGACCCTGCCTCCCATGGGGAACTTTAATCTCCCTGACACGTGCTGAAAAACCAACAGTGGGACACAAGCAGCCAAGGAGGCTTTTGGAGGTTGTCAGCAATAACATCTCGATCAATCAAAAGGAGTGACATAGAGCTGGACTGACTATTCCCTAACAAACAAGTGCTACTTGGGGATGGAATAATCAATGGCAGCCTTGTCTGTAGGGGATGTGAGACAGTGCTGGTCAGGATTTGGAACAGACAGGGTAGGAGAGCAGCAGAATTTGGACCTGGGCTTCATGAAAGCATCTCCACCCAATTCTGGGAACAGGGAGAAGGTGTTCCCTCAGAGAAATCTCTGAAGACAAAGGAGCTCTGGAAAGCTGGCTGGGTTTTCAGGACAGCATCCTCATGCAGAACTGTCCATTCTGACACTCAGGTCACCTACTGGGATTTGCTAAAATGGGCAACTCAAGGCAGAGTTACAAAGCAAAAAGGCAAAGAGGAGGTGCAAATAGGGACAGGCTACCAAGAAGAAACTCAGGAACACTGCCCAGGCATTTGGAGATAGCGATGGGGAAAGCTACATCCAGTGCTTGCATGGGATGCCAAAAGCAACAAGAAAAGCTTTTATACCTGGAGGTAAAAGACTGAACAAGGAATTGTGGGCCTGCTGCTGAATAGGTTGAGTGATTTAGGGATTTGTCTCAGAAGTGCTCAATGCCTTCAGTCTTCACCAGCAAATACTGCAGGTCCCTGAGCTCGGGGAGAGGAGGCAGGGGGAAAGGAGGCACCAGCAGTGAGCAGTGGAGCAGTCAAAGGTTACTGGAGAGGGCCTGAGCTCTGACAGTCCATGGGAGTTAAGAGACTGCATCTGGGGTTTTGAGACAGGTGATAATCCTGGTAAGGTCTCCTTTTTTTGAAAGATCATGGAGACTGGGGAATATCCCTGATGCTGGAGAAAGGCAAATGTTATGCTGATCATCCAAAAAAGCCTGAAAGGATGGTCCAGGCAATTACTGACTGATCGGATTCATTTTGGTCATTGGGAAAATCATGGAAGAACTGGGAATTTAAGGAGTGAAATTGAGCACTGGAAGAAGGAAGGGAGGGGGCAAAGGTGGCTTTGATTTTGTCTTTGTTTCTCCTCACTATGCTACTCTATTTTTAACCTGCAATATATTAATCCTCCCAGTGCTGAGTCACTTTTGCCCATGTCTGTAATTCCTAGGTGGGATCTCCCCATCCTTATCTCAATCTAGGAACTTTTTCATCTTACGTTGTCACCCTGGGGAGTGAGAGCAAAGCATGGGCGGCATCTGGCAGCCAGCTGAGGTGAAGGGAGAGGAAGGGACACGAGGGAGAAGGTGATAAATCATCTCTGACCCATCTCATTCTCTCCATGATAAAATGCTGATTTATGGATGACAGGAGAGCAATGGGTGTCATCCACCTCAGTTTTAGCAAGGCTCTACACATGGAATCTGGTCACACAACTGGATTTTTACCCATCTACTTGTCCTCCCATCCACAGCCCTGTATCTTACCCTGGGTACCAGAATGTTGTGGGAGACAGAGTGCAGGGTTAGAGGGTCACACATCCCATCTGAAAACTGGTGGCAAGTGCAATACAGCCAGGGTCTGTCCCAGATCCAGCCAGGGTCTACCCCAGGACTCGTTCTCTTTACTTTCTTTAGCAATGACTTGGAGAAAGCACACTCTCATCAAGTTTGCAGATGTTGCCAGTTTGAGGGAGTGAGGCAGGAAGCTTCAAGGTCAGGGCTGGCACACAGGGGGACCTGGACAGGCTGGTGGATTAGGACAACAGGGACCTGGTGAAATCCAACAAGGAAAAAAAGGAAAATCCTGCTCTGGACAGGTGGAGCCCCAGCACCAGTCAGGGCTGGAACTGCCTGGCCAGGAGCAGCTCTGCAGGAAGGTTCCTGGGGCAGAGAACCTTGGAGTGGCTTGGCAGTACCAAGGCCACATCGTGGGTAATACAAAGGAGATCAGGGACCAGGAGATCAAGGAGGGGATTAGCCTCAGTGCTTTTTAGACCACATTCAGATGCTGCATCCAGTTTGGGGCTCCGCAGCACAGGAAAGACATCAGCCACCTGGAGTGTGGTCAGGGATGTCTTTGAGAGGTGGGTGCTGGAGAAGCTGCCCTGAGAGGAGAGGCCCCAGGAGGGGTTGATCAGCCTTGGGCACGGAGACTTCAGGGAACTCAGAGCAGCCACCTTCTCTGCAGGGAGGGGAAAGAGAGAGCCAGGCTCTGTGTGGTGAGAGACAACAGGTATAAAGTGAAATGAGGGAGATTCACACCAGGGATATGGAGAAATTCGTTCTCCACGAGGGCAGTTGAGCCTTGATTGCAGCAGTTTCCAAATCCTGACTGGACCATGCTCTGAGAAAGTTGATCTGATGTCAGAGTTGACCTGCTTGAAGCATGAGATCGTCCCTCCTCGGACTACAGACTGCCCAAGGAAATATCAAGTCTGACTTAACATCAGGTCCCGTCAGTACGGTTTGAGAAGCGAGCTGGCTTTGTACAGAGGAGCGATCATTTGCAATTCTCATTACCAGAGTGAGGAAAGAGGAAGTGCAGTGGAGAACAAGAATGCACTCGAGCTAATTTTGAAGCTGTCTGAAGCACTCTCACTCGGACCAGCACATCAGCAGATATCACTGCTTGCTCAGACAGAATCACGCCCTCACTTGTTAAAGACCAGTCGATTTTTGCCAGCTTGCCTTAATCCCACTGTAACATTTCGTTAGAGCCAAAGCAGAGCAGTTTTTGCATGAGGCATTACTCACTTCCAGACTGTGATGGCAGGATTTTAATACCTCTAGAGCAAGTTAAAGAACTTGATTAGAAGAGAGGATGTATGTACGAATGACAGATGTATAGATTTTTAAGGGAGAAAAATGTTTCCTTAGAGCCTCATTTAGAGAAATGACAAAACAGCCCACTAAAATTGCTCTCTAATAGTAGATTTTGACATGGCAATGTGATGTAGAAAGGGGTTTTCTCCTATATACGTATTTTTACTGAACTTTTTAAAATGAAAAACCTCTAAAGTCCAAATCCTTATTAATATTAGAAAATACATAGACTATATATAATTATGAACAGTATGTTTCAGTCAACAAAAGATTCTTAAATTTTTTCAGTTGTCAGGCTGCTTTTGCTCAGAAAACATAATTGCTTTTTCAAGGTTTGAATATTGTTTAAAAAAATTAAAATTGATTTTGGGTAGACAATGTAATCCACAATTAGACAGGATTATCTATTTACTGAAACACTATGCTGTAATTTCCAGTGCTAAAGGTTTTGTTTCCATAAGATTACATTATTTCATTTTAGGTAAAATGGCTCACCAGAAAATATGACATTAAATTAAACAACAGAATAAAGCTTGATGGAATGTCATCTCCCCAGAAACTGTCATTTCTGGAGACTGAGAGAAGGTGGCTGAAATTTCTTGTAGGTTACTTTACTATGAAACAAATTTTTTCTTAGCATATCACCAAATGCAGATTCTTTTCAAACCGTGTTTTATGTTCTCTTAAACTGTATGTAGATTTTCACCTCACTTCATTATTGTCACATGTACGTTGTCATCAATTTCAGCCATAATAAGAACCAGCAGAAAAAAACCCAACATAGCATTCTCTTTCCTTTGATAGAAATCCAAGTCAAATTTGAATTTTCCTATTTACTTAGGAGTTCTGGTCTTCCTCAAGCACATTACTGAGACCTCTCTAAACACAAGCTATGGCTTAAAGGGGCTGTTGTTTCATCCCCCTGTTCCTGCTACCCTGACTGCAGAGGCTCAGGCTCTTCCCTGCCTTGGTGCAGGAGGAAATTGCTCCAACACCCTTGGTCCTGAGATAATCCCTGTTATGGGGGAAACAGTGCCTATAGGATTTAGAAGAAAATTTTAGGAATGGCAGTCTGAAAGCTCAGCCGTGGACTCGCTCTGTTTACTTTAAAGGAAACAGGAGACAAAAGTGCAGTGATATAATTTGGTATTTTCATATTTCCAGCATTACATTGCTGTCAGATGTCAGCCTGCAGCACCTTTAATGGCCTGGTGCTCTGAATCCTCCAGCAGGTATAAATCCACCGACTTCCAAGGTGCTTCCCAAGCTCCTCCACAAGGGATCTTGGGAAACAAGCTAACCCAAGACATTCTGGCAGCCTGGAGAAGTTGCACAAACTACTCAGCCTCAGCTGGAACAAAACCAGAAGTGTGCTGTGTAGGTGGGGCAGTCTTGTAGCAAAATAGCAGGGAAAATTATTCTCTTCCTGCAGCGAGCAGGCACCTTTTCCCCTTGTAGCAGAGCACTGTCAAACCCTCGGATGAGACTTTCCTGGATTTTTCTGGACCTTGCCAGCTCTGTCTGAAGAGTGGCAATCACTGCACTCAGCACGGAGCCCTGCTCTGACACCAAATAACACTGAGCATCCTGGTTACATCTTGGCAGCTCTGGGTATTTCTCACAGCCTAAAAACGTCCGATATCCATCTGATTTCAGCAGTAATGTTTGCTCCCATTATGATATTTCTCATTGATTCTTCCCCACTGAAATATGGGATGACATTTCCATCTCCAGGCACTGTTGACACATGGAAGATTTACCTGGCAGAAAGGGGAAGTGAAAAGAGACACAAGCAGCCAGAAAATGAACTTGCCTGACCCACCAGTACATTTAATGTTTTACCTTTTTTACCTTATTTGCAATTAGTTAAGAATATATAAAATCGTATTACATGCACTACCTGTGTGAAAATAAAAGAGGAAGTGCTGAAATCAGATTTTATGTGGTATCAAGAACCATGGTCTGGTTTTTGGGGTTGTCCTGTGCAGAGCCAGGGGTTGGACTCGATGATCCTTGTGGGTCCTTCCCAGCTCAGGATGTTCTCTGATTTTGTGTATTAAAGTATCAATTTCTATGGCCCCCAGGACTGTAACACTGGCTGTTAATCCTCAGGAATGGCTGGCACCATATGTTGATTAGAGTGTAATAGTTTAATCATCTCTCAGTGTTAGGAGTTCATGTTGTAGTTTCACAGATCATGAAATGTGTCTGTTTAAGATATGGGCACATTATCTTCTCTTCTTTTTTTTTTTTTTTTTTTTTTTTAATGCAGCAGGCACTGTGTAACCATGCTCATTTTATCTCTGTCTCTCCTTTACCTGCGTTATGGAGCTCATTAGCAGGATCACACAGGGCACGGGGTAGTCAAAGATGATGTTTATTACAGGGAGAAAAAGAAACATTTTCTTATCGGAAATGCTGTTGCATTGCAAGTTGAGGAGTGTAAACCATCCTTATCACTTCCAAACACTGCGCCGAGCAGTTGTTAGCTGGAGAGATTAGTGCCATCGTGCAGGGGACAGCAAAGTGACAACGTTTCTTAAATAAGTGGTTGGAGCAATACGAGGGCTGAAAAGGCATCCTCTGAGCCTGTTGTCTCCTGAGGGAGTTGCCTTTGTTTTGGCTTCATGAAGCTCGTTTTAAGTGGATGTACCAGCGTCTCAGAGGAACAGAAGGGAAAAGAGACCTTGGGAATTAAACAGGTAGTCAGGGATGTGGCTTTGGGATCTAATCCCCCCAAGGTGTCAGAGTATATATTTATATACGTATATACCCTCAGTCCTCTAAATCTGGTAGAACTTGTCTGATTTGTACAAGCTGCAGATCTGTGCTTTGTAAAGGACACACTTTGTATCAGCTCAGGTAACTTTATTTCCTACCAATGATTTGTTTTTAAACTACCATTTTTTAATGTTTTTAAATCTTTAGACTTGGAAGGCTTTACCAAGCCAAGGGGACTGTGGCTCTTTTAGACAAGCCAGACACAACCAACCCTCTGCCACACCTTCTGTGCAGAGCTGGGAGGGACTGAGCACTGGGAAGGGCAGTGTGAGGGTGTCACCGAAATCAGGAAGGAACAAAACTCTCTGACACTGAGCTGTCAGTGAGTCAGGCATTCCTTTATTCTGGCCAGGATGTGCACTGGAAATTATTCCAATTACATATAACCATTACAAGACTTTTCACGTATTTATACATTCATAGAAAACAAAGAATTCTGTGGTTCTACATCACACAATTTTTTCAATAGTTAGTGCACGATCTTCCACTGGGTATTGATGCCTTTGCCTTTGATGCTCATTTGGTCCAGTTCTGTGGCTCCCTTAGCATTCTTCTCTCACACAGGGTGTCTCCAACTTTGCCAGGCAGTAATGCCTGTTTATCTCCTCCCTACCTTCTACACTCCCAACGTGTAAATTTTAAAATCCCAGACCTCCAAAACTCCCGTTTTGTTTGTTGAAGCTTATCAGGCCCTGCCCAGCCAGGTCCAAAGCCTCAGTGGTTTAAAGATTAAACCAACAACAGAGCGCAGCTCCCCCTACCCCTTGGCAATGGTGAACAAGCCCATGACTAAAGCTACTTAAAACTAAAAAGAAAGTTATGCCATTTCCAACAAGGAATCAGAGATTGGTAGCGTTGGATGGGGCCCTGAGCAACCTAATCTAGTGGAGGGTGTCTCTGCTCATTGCAGTGGGGGTTGGACTATAAATGTCCCTTCTGACCCAAACTATTCTATAATTCTAAGGAAGGAATAATTATCACTTGGGAAGGAGAAAGCAGAACTGTTTTTCCCCAAACTACACTAAGATTCATGGAGATGCTAATCTGGTAATGTAGAATTTATTAAATATTCCCATTAATTCAAGTCGTTAGCTGTACACCCAGGAACAGACATTCCTGCTGGACAGAGGATAAAAACCAAGTCAGACAAAATTAAGGAAGGGAAAAAGCAAAAGATGAAAGGCTCCAAATAGTCGATAAGATAAAGAAACTGTTCCATTCCCTCATGCCCTAAGGACAGCACAGGGGCTGTCTCTAAGGGGAGAGCAGCTCCTACCCAAAGAGGAAGGCATGAGGGCAAAATGATCAACACACTCCCAGAGGAATTATTAAAAACACTTTGTTAAACATAAAATCATCATCTTTGCCCCTTGCCTTTCATTTTTTACCTTCCAGAAGACCTTTCAACACCTTTTGCTTTCTCATGAGCCTTCACCCATCACCGAAAATACTCTGCTGAAGTGGGACTGTTGTATTCCATCACTGCCCTGTGTCCCTCGGGATGCGGCCAAGGGCCACTACAGCTTAATTACAAAAGATCTTTTTTATCTCCACCCATAAAAAAAAGGAAAATATTTTTGCCCGCTTAGCGTAAAACTGCTGTTAAAAAACCTAAACTAAAGCTAAACCTAAATACGTATGAACAAGGATGGTATTGATGTGAGCAGACATTTTCCCCAATCAACCCTCTCCCACGAGCAACCTAAAATTACACCGATGTTAAATATTATGATTATTTTAGCTCGAAGAGCGAGGCTACTTCAGGCAGTGGGATCTTTGCTTTCACATAGGCTGCTGAAGTGTAGACTATCCAAAAGGAGCATCTGGCAGGGTGAAAGGCAAACTGTGGGATAAGTGACTAGGCTGCAGGAACAAGCTGAAAGGAAAAAAAAAGGATTGTGAAGGGTGGGAGGATGGCAGCAGGCAGGAGGGCAGGCAGGGAAACCTACTGATAGATGGAAACAAGAAAGAAGAAGGATAACCATGTGCATTCAAGTGTGTCACTCATTCTCACAGATCTCCCCAGTACCTTGAGCCCTTTAAATGGAAGTTTATTTAGGTTCAGAAGTTATAAATCATTCTACTTATGGAAACTGGCTCTCTGATTAATAAAATTCTGTTAATAAGATTCTGTCTACATATCTTGTGTGGACTGAGCTACCAGAACAAGTCACGAAGCACAGTGTGTTCACAGTAACAGTGACCTTGTGATTGAAGAACTCCTTCTGACCATTTTAGAGTCAAAAAGAAGTTATGGGAGCATTTTTGAAGTGTCATAAAATTTTGAAGTACTTTACTTTCAAAGTAAAATGCTTTGAAAGTCTCCATTTTAATTGTAAACACTTATGAAAGTCTAATTTAATGGCTTGTGTCAGGTGAAATAACATCTATATAAGAGAAATGGCCTGTAAAATCACATTTACTTGCATGTCCTAAGTATTGGAATATACTTCTTTTAAGACAGTTTCTGATGTTCTTCAAATGAGTCAATAAACATCGATCATTAAATGCACATTTGCTTTCAGACCCCAGATTTTAAGGTAAGGAATTCTGATTCTTATTTAATCTTCATATTATCCAGGTTGAGAAATAAGGACAATGCTTGTATTTGTTTTAATATTAATTTTAAAATTACATGAATATTGGATTTTGCTGGCTTTATTCTAATATTACCAAAAAAAATGTAGTCACCTTTCTAGTCTGAAAGAGTTAAAATGCTCAATTTTACAATTTCAAAAGATCAAGTTTACGAAAATTGGTTCAAGAAAAAAAACAAATTAGAAGTTAATTTCTGCTGCAAGAATAACCATAGCTGCATAATTAAACACTATTAATTCTTTTTTTTTTTTTCAGATGAATTCAAATTATTTATGAAGAGGCTGCCTATGAATTATTTCCTGAACACATCTGCTGTGATGCATTTGTGGACAATGGATTCTAATTTCCAACGCCGCTACGAGCAGCTGGAGAACAGCATGAAGCAGCTCTTCCTCAAGGCCCAGAGAACGGTGCACAAGCTCTTCGGCCTGAGCAAGAGGTGCCACAAGCAGCCCCTCATCCGCATGCCAAGGCAGAGGTAAGGAATCCTCAAATCCGGGGAATTCCAAACTGCTGTGAGGAAGTCTGTGGAATCCTGAGAAATCCAAACTGCTGTTTCACTAAAATCTCCTCAAGGCCGTGGAAATGGGAATGGTACAGGCAAAGGGTTCAGTCCTTGTGTTTGTAGGAGTTGAACAATCCCAGCTTCCAGTACCGCTCCATTCCTGCTTTCCTAAATACAGTGGGAAAGGTCAGAATAAATCCTGATATAGGAGGCAACTTAGAAGTGACACAAGCACAGATCCATGCCATTTCGTTCGTCTCTGTCTTACAGAGCCGCGTTTTCCGTGGCACTTGGCCAGGCGTAACAGTGCCAAAGGATTGTGTACAGAATCCTGAATAA
The DNA here is from genome assembly GCA_013398115.1 of Falcunculus frontatus. Taxonomy (NCBI): domain Eukaryota; kingdom Metazoa; phylum Chordata; class Aves; order Passeriformes; genus Falcunculus; species Falcunculus frontatus. The sequence goes on from VZRV01002978.1 coordinate 379,754, forward strand.
CTGCTCTGGAGCAAGCATAACTATTTTAGGAACTTTGTGGGTCATTATACAGTGTATACTACACACAATTGATTTCTGGTCTTGTTTGTCAAATATGAATTAGATTGGAAAGGATGCCTGAGGAAAGAAAGTAGAAGAGTTTCAGTCCTTCCTAGAAACAGAGAGAGATCCTGAAAGCCAGCTAATCAAATCTGTATCAGCATAAAGTGGGTATGCTTGATTGCTGGTTGAAAACTGCTTTGTTGAAATTAGCGCAATGACACTACAGTAAATCTGAAATGAACGAGCTTTTAAGGACATTGCTCTTCTGAGCACAAGCATTGTGGGATAGCCCAGTGACTCCAGGATTTAGCACGTTTCTCCATCGATTTTAAAAAAATCTAGTTTCGGTTCAGTGTTCCAGAACTGCCAGGGATACTTTACACTTCCCTGCTTTCGAGTCTGCTGCTGCAAGCTCAAGCACCATCAATTCCTCTTTGCCTTTCGGTGGCCCTCCCCCTTCTTTCAGAAGGCAGTGCTTGTGGTTTCATGCCCCCCTTCTTCTACATACTGTGCTTTGTGCTGTGATCTGGTAGTTGAATGTATTTTTCACTTGTGGGGTCATTTCATGATTAGAAAACATTCTAAGAGAGGTCATATAATCACTGCAGAGCCTCGTATCCTCTCGGGTGGGTCTTGGGCATGACCTGAATGAGCATCCTGCAAAGAGATGATTCACCATAAATGACTTCTGCAGGAGCCCAGAGCTTCTTAAAACACAAGAAACAATCCAGACTCACTTTTTTCCCCACCAAAACTGAACATATTTCAAATAATTTAACATAATCAGGCCTTCTAAAATAACTTCCACAGGGCTTTGGGGCAATGTTTGGTTGCCATAGATAACGGCAGTGATAAAGATGAATGAGATATTTAAAGTTCAAGGACTGATCAAAACACAGCTTTCTTGTTATATAAAGGATTTTTTTTAAAATGCGGAACTTGCAACTTCAGGATTTCCTTTTTAATATGAAGATGTGGCACTGTGCCAAAAAAATGTGGACAGGCTGGGAAAGGTCCAGACAAGGGCCACAAAGATGATCTCAGAACAGGGGGAAGCTGCCCCATTAGGAAAGGCTGAGAGACTTGGGTTTGTCTGGCTGTGAGAAAAGAAGTCTGAGGAGAGACCTTATTTCCATGTTCCAATATTTAAAGGGGGACACAAAGAAGATGGAGGCTCCCTTCTTACAAGGAGTCACGTGGAAAAGACGAGGGGAAGTGGGTACAAGTTGCTGCTGGGGAGATTCCAAGTGGACACAAGGAAAATGTTTCACGACGAGAACAGTCAGTCACTGGAATAACCTCCCCAGGGGAGCAGTGAATTCCCCAACGTTGGACACTTTTAAGATGCAGCTGGAGAGGGTTAGGGTTATCTTTTCTAGGCCATCTTTTCTAGACTACACTTTTGCCAAGAAAGGTTGGACCAAACGATCCTTGAGATCCCTTCCAAACTGAAGGTATTCCATGATTCCACGACACTAAATGTTACTAGCAATGAGTCTGCCTGTTTTACAGGGAGTTGCACCAAGCTTTCATAGCAGATTGATTTTGCAGTGCGTCTCAAACTCAGAAATAACATCACTTACTTTTGAGTTAATTACGTCTCATTTTAGTGACTACCCTAAATTTTTTTTCTTGTCAGTACAGAGGGAGATGGGGCGTATGATGTAGTGATGAGCAACAGATGACTCAAATATCAGTGTTAAAGTCAGGCTTGGGAATACTTTGCCAGTGGGATACGTTAGCTAAAAGAGATAGTTTTCAAAGGTTGGATTCCATCTGACTATCTGGGAAAATTGCCTTCTGACATGCAGGCTTTTATGGCTGGCAAGAAGAGCTTTAAAATGAGAAGTGAAGGGAAAAGGACAAAAGAAACTGGTTTAATGTCCAAACCTGTTTTAAAAAAAAAAATCTGATAGATCAAGATAAAGTATTAGATAAAGGAATATCAGTGGCAAAAAGACCAACAGTGAGAAAGAAAACAGAACATTGGCAGATTAGTTTTCAGATATTCCTCACGATGAGAATAGACCTAATTCAGATAAAAAACTGAATTTTGATACCTGCCAACAGGTAAGTGAATGGCAGTGTGGAATGAATACCTGAGTAATGCCGTGGAGAAACAGCAACCATTGCTCAGGCTGTAACATTAAACATTTCAGCAGACAGTGAGTGGAACAAGAGAACCAACCCCCAGGACTAAATTTTTTTTGTGTTCAAGAGAAGATAGAAATAAAAGCAGAAAAAACATCTTCGTGATCTTTAAGGTCCCTTCCAGCCTAAGCCAATCTATGATTATGTGTGCCATGGATAGTCTAGGCTTCAAACAAACAAGAAGGGGGAATTGGAACAAAACGTCATTCTTTTCCAAGGCTTTCTAAACAACTCCTTCAGGTTAGTGTTTGGGCTCTGCTTCTCAGTGGATTTTATTATGGAAAGAGAAATCAGATTGAGTTAATGAAGATATAAATACTATTTTCAGTAGTATTTTTTGGGCACGTGTCTTTTCAGATACAGATTAAAGAGGCAATGCTTCAGCTTTTAATAAAGGTCACGGTGTTGGCAGTGAGTAAAACCAACTCTGCTAATGTTTAATTTTACACCAAATTTTACTGATCGATCGAATATTTGTATAAAGTATATTTAAAGGAATGTCTGGAGAGTAAGGGTTGGTTTTTCTCTTTCATAAAACTGGGAGGTATGTCCTCAAAGTTTAATGAAATTCATGAAAACTTTCTCTGAGACTGGAGTTTTATAGGGATTTATCTATGCAGTCTGCCAGAAATCATTTGGTCACGCCTGAAGGAGCTCCTGCATACGGTCAAGGTTATCATTAATTACCGAAAATACTCATCTCTTTTCTCTGGCCACAAAATTTCTTTCCTGAACATGAAACAAATTGTTGCCTGATTGTTTTAAATGGGACTTAATTAATGAGTTACACAGAATTGCTTGCAACGTCTTTCATGTCTCCTGAAGACCAAGACACTTAGTAATCATAATACTGAATTATATTAATATTTAAATTTTCTAATCCTGAAACCAAAATACCATTGAATCCTCTCCTTACATCACTGTTCACAGCAAAAAAAAGACTCAATTAACTTGCAGGTTAAAGAAACTACATTTCCATGTCTCCTTTCTGAACACAGCTTATATTTTTCAGCTAAAATAAAGTACAAATAGTTTTCTTGCACTCGCAGTCAGAATATTTACTGCAACACTTTTGTATACAGTGGGGGTGGGCACAGGATGACTATTTTCATTTCATTCTGTTCACTGCAAATCTTTTCAAGTTCCAGATGTTCTGCCCAGCTTTTGCGCTTGCTTTCATTACCATGAAAACAAAGGACGATTGGTCCTTTTCCTGAAAGTCAGATCATGCCAAGATACCCAAAAAACCCTTAGATTTCCATTGTGACACTGCTGAGTGTAACTTTTAAAATTCACCTGAATTAATCAATCAATCTGTACTCAGTGGAATATTTACCGGTTATCTTGAGTTCAACAAAAAATACCAACTAAAATTCAAAGCCAACAAGGTGCAGAGAAATTGCTACGTAGGTAATCTGCTCCCATGTAGAGTATAGGGATGGACTAATAAAACATTCAATTTCAAGGGACAAAGAGAAGAACAAGATCAAAAAACAATGCACTCTGAAAAAGAAATGCGTTCTGCAGAGGAGTACTCCCAGCTGAGCTTCTGCCTCCATGAACTTGAGGCTCTGCTGCTTCAAGAGGCTGAAATTATAATTTCTAGTATGTTCTCATTGCATTGACACACTGGCCTTAAAAATATGGAGTATCCTTGTGTTTTCCTGGGCAGAGTCCACGCATGCAGCAATGGTTATCCCACTCGGTGGCCAGCTCCTGCTGCAGTTTTTGTGCAGCAATGTGGCTGAGAGACAGCACAGTACATAGTGCTTTGCAGGAACCAGCAGGGGGTGTAAAACGTGGATGGGAGGGTTGTTGAGCAGGGCAAGGAGCACAGCACATTCGGTTTGCAGGAATCAAGCTGAGGTGTAAACCACATGTGTGCCCTGAGCTCATTGTCTGCATTTCTGGGTTAGGATCAAGAGCTGGGAGGAGCAAGGGTTAATCTTTGGAAGGGATTTGTTGTGGAGTGCATCTACCCTGAGAAAAGGACTAAACACGTCATTTAGCCCAAGCTCTGGATTCCAGCAGCACCTTCCTCAAACGAGGCCAGAAAGTGATGTCCTACTTACTCAGTGAGGTCAAGTTTCCTCATTGGCTTAGGCTGAGCCTGCTGACTCACACCTGCACTGGAGGGTGACATCTGTGAGCCATCTCTCACTTTAACATCACCTTCAGGTTGAACCTTTCCATCTGAACCTTTTCATTTGAACCTCTTCATTTGAACCTCTTCATTTGTCAAAGACAAAGTAAGTGGAGGGAAATAGTAAATATCAACTGTACTGCACAGGGCCACTGTAACTCACATATGGCAAGGGAAGGGAAGAGGTGAAGCAGCAAGCAAAGTTGTGGTTATGTAGTTGTCACTGTGTTATGGGGAGGGAAAGGGGGTTTTCTTTCTGCTTTGGTGAACACAGCAGTAAGGTTTAATTTCAAGTGCAATGACTGTGCTGAGAAGCTGAAAATCCCAGGAACAGCAGACCTGATGCTACCCTTGAACTGCTGTCAGTGAAACCCCTGATGTGAACCAGAGCTAGGGGTGTGCTGGCACTCACATCCACCCAAATCATGGAACCAAAGTGAGAGGACTGGAATCTCTATGCTTGAGAGCATAAAAGAAATATAAACTGTCTTGGTGGAGAAGGAGAATCTTCCCTTTCCCAAATACTTTTCAAGAAGGACAGCAATGATTCCCTCTGATTTGATTTAATATCCAACCAGCAGTGAAAGACATTGGGGAAGCTTTCATATCTTCCTTCACAAGTGCCAGTTTAGAACTTGGTTTCATTCTTTTTGTGCCATTCAAATGGGTTCCTTCACTTATCACCCTTTTGAGTGAGCACACTCAGTACAGGACATTGCTGTAGGTACGAACCTTATCTGTATGCACTTTAAATCATTTCACAATGAAAAAGCGTCACTTAAGGCCTAATTTAATCAGCACCATCTGTGATTTAATAAAGACTTGAACAAAAATACTAAAAGGAGAAATGTAATGTAAATACAGCAATAAGTCAGTGGGAAAAAATTGCATCTTCCTTGCATAACAACTAAATGGAAACCTGGTGCAACAAACTGCAAATGAAGATTATCAGCATCTCAAGTAAACAAGATTTTCAATCTTAGAACACCAAGGTATGGCATGTGCACACAAAAGCATGGAGTTTTGAATAGAATGTTAGTATTTAAATTTTTGAAAAGACCGGATGCTTAATGTTACCATATAATTTACAGTGAAGGTGATAATTATACCAATAGTTTAGACACTTTTAAAAAGGATCTTATTCTGGTAACAGGGACTGAAGACAAATACAGACAAAACTTCTTAATAACTTAAAAAAAAAATTGTAACATATAAAACCCCTATTTCTGGAAGGAAAGTCATTCTTGGCAGCCTTATGTTTGAAGCATGTCCTCATCTCCATGAAGGTTATTTTTTTTAAGAAGCATACTCTGAAGCTAATGTAGACTTAGAAGGAGTTCATCACTAGAGGCAGTGAATAGCTACATCAAACAGAAGAGCTTCAGAAAGAATTCTGCTATTTAAAACCAGACTTTTTTTCTAGAATTTTCCACTGAATGCACCACAGGCAGCTATGAAAGAAGGAAGAGCCATGAATTTGCATTTTCTTGTTTTTCTCTTATTTCTGAATTTCACGTAGCAAAATATTCACATGCCCTAGAAGCACAGCAAGGCCTGAATACTCTAAAAACACTTCAGAGAAGGGATTTGTGTCTTAGTGTTCTCTTCAGCCCGTAAGCAGAAGAACAGATTTAAAATAGATTACTTTTTTACAGCATCTGTAACACAGTCCATCAGAACACTGAGGCCTGGAAACCTGTTTCCTTCAGAACGCTCCAGAATGAAATCCATAAGAAATAAAGAGGATAGTGCAGGTTAATCCCATTCCCCCAGGATATAAGGCAGGATTAGTTCCTTACATCCCAAAGTTGTTTATCAGCTACTTTAGATTGCTTTGCTATAAGTGTAATTGATTCATGGGCACAACATTACTAAGGAATAAAATCTTCCACCAAGGAAACCACAGAGTTCAAGACATGAAAGTTTCATCGTGCATCACACAGAGACTTTTCTCCTTAAAGAACATTCGTGGCATTGGATGCAAGGGGGAAAAAATCTAATTATCCATCACTTAGCAGGCTGCTGGAATGAAGGCGAGCAGTGAGACCAGAGGAAAATGATGTTTTAGAAAGGCAGTGGAAGACAGCAAAAGCTCCTCTGGATGGGCTGGGTCTAATGTAAATTATTCTTCTGAACATGAGGTGCTAAATAAACAGTATTTTGTCTGATTTCAGAACATCTTCTTTAATAGAGGACAAGGATCATAGAGATGTTTCTAAACAAAAGTGGTTCCAAGAAAGAACAAAGAACAATGTGTTGTTATTATTAGTATGTTTTAAAAAAAAGAAAATAAAGAATTTTATTTTATCTGCTCCAATTAAGATATTGCATTTGGGAGTTAAAACTGGATTTACAAATTTTAATGTAAAGGAATGCCTGTCCAGTGGAAATTTAGATTGGATCTGACACACCAGGTGCACATCTGAAAGTCGCATGCCACAGACAAGGAAGGTGATAAGATGAAATTGTGTGAGATAAAACGAAGGTCAGTTTGGTAGTGGTTGCTTTACTAACCCGAATACTAAGTCTGCATCTGTTCTCAAAGGAAATAAAATGATCCGCTTTGAGGTGATACCTTTAATTGGATTGGGGATTAGAGTTATTTAAAACTAACGTGACATACATAAAAATATGATCTGGAGCCCTGCAAATAATAGGTCTGATAACAAGGAGAAGCAGAGATAAACTCTTGTGTACAGATGTGTTTTCACTCGTGGTTTAAGAGCTGTATAGACACAGGGCAGCCTGCTCTTGGCACCTGTCCTTGGAATACCTTTCCTCTCAAGGAGATTTGGGGTTCTGATTGTGCAGCACTTTACTGCACATTCATAGAGGCTGTTCCTGACCACCTGCTACCCATGAAAATTTTTCCAGCTGCTCCTCAACTCCACTTTTGATGTTTTTGATGAATAGCAACATTAGAATGAAGTAATTTCAGCATGTCAGACAGTGAAACGAGTAGAGAGCTCATATTAATGTCACAGGGCAGGAGTATTCCTGCTTTGGAAACACCATATGTGCAATATGCGCAATGAAATCACATTTCCACACCAATGTTTTGTCCTTTTCAACTATAAACATCTCACCAGTGCAACTGTCCCCTAAAAGCAGTGTTTTGGCAAGCATAGCTTACATTTTGTCACAGGGTGTTAAAAGAAGAAAATCATCTTAGTAAGATTCATCTGACATGAAAGGTGTTATACCAGTACAGTATGATATATGATTTAATGATATTGAAAACATGATATATGATTTTTATTTAACACTGCAGGGTGTTGAGCTACACCTTGTTCTGAGACCTGCAATACTGAAATGAGATTACTGAATCACTGACCACATGGCAAGCAGCCTATACTTTAAAAGGACATATAATAGATGTGACTTGTATTGCCCACACATTATGTATCGCTGCTGCATATTCAGACAGCATTTCAAAGGAGTCACCATTCAGAGGTGCAACAGCAGAATATGACTCAAGGAAATCTGCTCAAAGAGAGTGACTTTCTTGTGGGCTCACTTCTAAGAGTGTCAGGGTGATAAAAACAGAAATCACATATTCTGCTGGAACACAAATTTCCCCTACACAGTCCAGTCCTGAGAAAGTGGAAAGTTGGGCTCAGTTTCCACTTCTCCCTCATGAAGCAGTTTCTAGAGGGTCCATTTATCTCAGATCTGCTGACACTAATTTGCTACCGCTGGAAATTTCCTCTGTCCCTTCTATCTAACAAAACATCTCTTTGTTTCCAACCCAACCGTCTAAACTTTCTTTTTTTTTCCCCAGGTAAATTTTGTAATTCAATTGATCCAACCGACTAGAAAATTTGAAAAAAATTAAACACAAGGTGCTTAAAATAACAATTTATTTTATAGATAAGTTTTGTTAAAAAAAAAAAAAGAAAAGAAAAAGAAAAACATGGGTTAAGAAAAAGCTGCTAAAGAAATTCAGCTATAAAGTATTCAGCACATTTAACCCCCAATGTAGATGCACAGTACTGAAGATCTTGCTTTTGGCCTTTTGGCTTTCAGTGTGACCAAACTGCTGTAAAGGACTTTTCCTCAGGCCAGATTTAGAGACATCTTAATCACCTATCCACATGAATCACTTGCAGAGACAACATCAGAGCCAGCACTGCGGTGACTCACAAGGCTTGGAAGCCTACACTTTAAAATAATTACTTGACGTGTGGATAGATCCCGGCACACATTTCTGGACTTGGCAGCTCCTGTTTGCCCCTGGCCTGGTGACCATCTGTCTCTGCAGTCATGACATGTGACATGGTGGCCACGAGCCTCTCTGGACAGCACCCTACCACCTTCAGCATAATGTACTCCACAAATGCAGCCGGAGGTCAGGCAAGGACACCAGAGGGGGATATTGGATCTTGGAGCACCCTGGGCTTCAGGCTATCCTGAGTCCAGACTGCTGTAGTATCTTCCAGATTTCCTGTATAATAGCAGTATATTTGAACAGCGAGATTATAAAATGTACCATAAGGGCATACCTTTTATCAGCTATGAGTTATTAAGTGAGACGTGTACAAACTAAGTAAAAATGAACTTTTGTCTTCATCACCACCCCAATATAAGACCTAGAGCTGTTGTAGAGCATCCAAAGGAAGCCACGAGGATGGTGAAGGGCCTCAAGGTGAAGCCGCATGAGGAGCAGCTGAGGGCACTTGGTCTGTTCAGCCTGGGGAAGAGGAGACTGAGGGGAGACCTCCCTGGAGTTACAACTTCCTTGTGAACGGGAGAGGAGGGACAGACACTGATCTCTGTGACCAGGGACAGGACCTAGGGAATGGCGGGATCTGGGCCAGGGAGGGTCAGGCGGGAGATCAGGGAAAGGTTCTTCCCCCAGAGGGTGCTGGGCACTGCCCAGGCTCCCCAGGGAATGGGCACGGCCCCGAGGCTGCCAGAGCTCCAGGAGTGTTTGGACACTGCTCCCAGGGATGCACAGGGTGGGATTGTTGGGGTGTCTGTGCAGGGCCAGGGCTTGGACTCCATGATCCTGGTGGGTCCCTTCCAACTCAACTTTTTCTGTGATTCTGTGGTCAGGAATCCTCTGTGGAGCCGGGAAAGCTCCACAGTCTGTAGCCAGCACAGTCCCACAGACTGGCTAGATCTCATCTCTCTCAGTCTCTTTTTCCATTGTGTCCCTTCACAGTGACAGCCAGGGTGTGTGTCACAGTGGGGTCCTAGCCCAGGCTGCCATGAACTGCTGTAACATAAACACTTCTCTGGTCTGTGCTGTTTGAGGGGAAAATGTCTCCTCTGTGGGGAGATGATACTAATGCAAAGCACTACAAAGCTTTGACACAAGTGCAGAGGAAAAGGGGAGATGAAGGCTGGACTTGTGGGGATATTGCCAGGTATATCCATATTTCAGGCAAAGCCATTCGTCGCTCTGACGCCTCACTTTGACAATGAGGTCTCTGCTTGTCAGGTCAGATCTGTCAACACTGAAAATGAACTTTTCACAATCAGAATCAGAAAAAAAAATCTCAATTAAACAAGCAGAAGAACTGTGAGACATGCATTGACATAAAAATGGACAGAGACTAGTGAGTGTCTGATATGCCTCACCTGGGTTAAGTCACATGCAATTTACTTTGTGAGACTGCTCAGAAGGTGAGGTACCAGCTCCTCAAGGGGACAGCAAACACCATTCTTTAACCTTCACGGTTGTGCCTCAGGTCATCTTACCTAAGGACATAGAGTTGCTTTGAAGAGATAAATTTGAAGATTGTATAGACAGGCTAGATTAAATATTAGGAAGGAATTTTTCTCTGTGAGGGGGGTGAGCCCCTGGCAAAGGGTGCCCAGAGAAGCTGGGGCTGCCCCTGGATCCCTGGAAGTGCCCAAGGCCAAGCTGGATGGGGCTTGGAGCAGCCTGGGCTAGTGGAAGGTGTCCCTGCCCATGGCAGGGGGTGGCACTGGATGGGCTTTAAGGTTCTTTCCACCCCAAACCAATCTGGGATTCTGGGATTCCATAACTCAGCTCCTTAGCACTGGATC